>CM067373.1:135313538-135556538 GCA_034401795.1 Chaetoderma sp. LZ-2023a
GCGGTCATCCTCGGTGACCGACGGGACAACACCATACCCCTCACCCGCACCTCCATGGAGGCCGCATGAAGCTGGCCCTTGTTCATGCGTTGTTTGCTATAAATAGCATCAAGCAACACCATAAACCATGGATCCAGCCCAACAGACTGGATCAGGGCTGCGGGCAAGATTCCCATCCTAATCGATGCACCGATGGACTGGGTACATCCTCCTTGGCCGTGGTCGAAACCACAGACTGGTCCACCCTGGCTAGCCAAGCCAGAGCCTCCGAGGACACTCCCGTGAACACGTCACCCGTTGACATGTTCACGGCCCTACCAGCAACGGCCTCCCGGCTAGGAGCCATTGCTGATATGCCAGGAACTCCGGTACCGTACGGTTCCGCCGCCACCCCATGGAACACACCAGTCCATGGAGTAGGCCTGCACGGAAAACCGTGCGGACCCGTAGCGGTTGAGGAACCGTCGCCAAACACGGGCGCCAACAGCACCCCATGTCTGACCGCCGGACCAGGCGATATAGGTGAGTACCATGCTTGGCCGGCCACACCCGTCACCGTGTTGGTTGGCGGCAAACCAACCATCACGGGACCGGTGCCCGGAGTGGCCTCAACCACGGGCGGAGCCGCTGGCCTGGCGCGATGGAGGACGGTTCCGTCAGGACGGAATCGACCTCCATGCTCTCCACCCGCGGTATCACAGGCCGCAGCACACTCTCCTCCTCATCTTCAGACCCCGAAGAGTCGTCACTAGACAAGGAAAACCGTGGAGGCGTCCTGGCGGACAGCCCCCATGCCTGATGGACCGGCCACCGCTACTGGACCACCCGGAGGTGGCCGCAGAGAGACAGAACTCATCAGGCCGGAGCCCGACGGGACTGTCCAAGGACAGGATCCGAATCAAACATGGGGAGAGACTGCCCTACAACTTTTGGCAGCAGGGACGACACCAGCGTGGGCAGAACGCTATGCAAGACACCTTGCCTAGCCAGACCAAACCACGCCGGCGGTGCCATCTCCGCCACCTCCGGTTGCAGACGTGGAACGCCCCCACGGGCCGAAACGGACGCTCCACGATTTACTTTCGGACCGCCTGACCCCGCGTCAGACCCTGCCAAGTCCTTCTGGCAAGGAACTTAAGCATCATATCGACCGACCACACAGCGCAAACGTTACATCTACTGTCAAGACTACACTTAGTACAGTGGAAACAGACATGGTCCTTGCATAGAACCCGTACGATATGTTGCACTCGACACATGATCGCGGGGCTGGCTTGGCCTATAAAAACCAAACCTACAATAAGCCAGCGGAACGAAACAAAAATGGAAGGCAAACAATTAATTTTCAAATATAGACCATAAATTAACTGTCACCCTCCCGCACCCCACCCCGCAACGTTACAGCAAAGATCGCATTGATTATGACGACAAGAACGAAGCGGCAATAATACACCCATACACTGATCCTCAAGGATGTATAACGGAACCAGGAATCATATCGCATAGCATTCGGGGTATATTTACTAATCAATATAAATTATACTCCTAACGAAGGCCAAAACGATATGTGAAGAAACAACAAAATGTAAACAAACTGCTGTAGCACACGGTAAAACCGCAGACCACACATCTAAATCAAGAATTTTGAAACCACTGATCATTGCAAACAGATCGTGATAACACGCAAAACTTGAAAATTCCAAAGTTTTTCTGGTACCAATTAAAGTACACAGCACCCATAATCAGATGCGCGAATTAATGAAACATTTTCTTCACATAAACATCCGAGAAACATGAGTGTGACGACACCCGCTCGGATCTTACGGAGAACGACGTCAGCCGATAATCGTGTTAAAACACCGATAAGCCAACACCTAATTTCATATCTGCCGATCGCCTGTTGGGGATTTAAAGGAAGGCGATCATCTGACACATTTCATTGTTAACACCCAGATTCTTTGGGGTTAGAAATTGGAACATGCGACACAGACAAAATTTTAGAGACCTAAGTCTTTTAACTATGGAATAACATGGAAATATACGACCTGGTTATCATCGGAAGCGTCCATATTAATCCAAAATATCCTTTTGAGAACGCACAAGCTATCACAATTAATCACAGTAAAAAGACTTAGGCTTAAACAATCTTAAGACTTTCCAACTGCAAAAAGCATGTATTCTCTTGTCGCTATGCAAACAAGAATGAGCTTCATGGTAGACGGGTACTCGGCAGTTGGGAGTCGAGTACCCGGTTCCGAGGAGTCGGTAAAGCCTTCTAAGTCTATAGTCCTAGAGCCAGCTGTCAGGGCCAGCTGTATATCAGAAGTAATAGAATGGTGAGTATTGATCGAAGGAGAAGCTCTATTCTCCTTTGGATGGTCTGTTAATACTAGCTTGACTCTATATGGGTATATGTAACTTTTGAACAGTTGGAAATCAATTTAACTGAAAGATGCTGCAGCCTGGTACATGTTATAATACAGTGTACAACGGTTTAACCCATTTCCTCTCAGAAATCATGAGAGTTATATCTGATATGGCTATTATAGTAATGAAAAGCATTTGAAAGTACTTGAAGTATTTGAAATACTTTTAGAAAAGTATTTGCATTTGTACTTGCATTTGAAAAAAGTTGAAAGTATTTGCACTTGCATTTGCATTTTAACCAACGTGAAGTATTTGCATTTGCATTTAAATACTTTTGAAAGCATTTGACCCCCAGGTCTGGCGGTGGCGGAGTTCTCCAACTTTTGAAGATACTAATTGCTCCAACTCTCCCCGGCACGTCAGTCTGTCAAAATATCTGTCACAGGGGTGGGTTGAGTCAGAACAGACTCGGAGTATCCTTTAATATGATGAGGATGATTCTAGAACATTGCAACTCAGATTCTAGAATATTGCAACTGAGTTTGGTCAACTCATTTATTAAGGCAATCAAGAACAACAGAAAGGGTTCAGGAGAAAGATGACACCTTCACACCGGTCTCCTCCGGAAGTACCAACTTTGTTGGGAAACTAAGTCATCAAGGATTGTGGGCTGACATCCGCATACAGAGGCAACTCTGATTATGTCTACCCTTCTTCAAACAAGAACTGTGCTCAACATCCTCAGACGACGCAATCTTCCCAGGAGCTTACCATAGCTACGTGGAATGTACGTGCAACCTTAGGTGCAGACTGTAAACACTATAACATCGATATTGCATGCATTCAAGAGACTAAAGTAGCTAAACACTCAGAGCAGAAACTACAGACCGGCCACAAGCTAGTGCTCATGGAGCAAAAACAGGCCACATACCGGAGCTTAGGCTTCGTAATCGGATCAAGGGTCTTGGGATCATGTCATTAGTTTTCGATACGTCAGTGATCGCGTTGCATTCATCGACCTGGCTATACACACGCGAAAACACACCACCACTAAGTGTCGAATTGTCAACGCATACGGCCCAACTACCGAAAAAGCCAAAGAGAATCCAGCAATATTAGATTCCTTCTATGCAGAAGTGAGCTCCGCCATTAGAATCCCAGATAGATGGCAACTGTTCGTGTGCGGAGATTTCAACTCCAAGCTGGGTAAACTCGGAATTGCGGACAAAAGTTCAGGACTTGGCTTATGCATGGGATGCACTGGTGGGATTCCTTAGTTCCAATGGCCTATTTGTCACAAATACGGCTTTCAAACACCCATGCCATCACCGGACAACATGGACTGGACACATTGCTGATTGCAAAGCCCCAAAAGGTTCTAAGGCTACAACAGCTGTCTTCAACCAAATAGACTTCATACTATGCAAGACAGAACCAAAACCCTTACTCCGGAACACTCGTTCGCATGGAGGCACCGACCTCAATTCTGACCATAAGCTAGTCATTACACACCTTCAGATGAACGATCTCTACCTAATATATAAACACCATACCAGACAACCTACACAAGCTCATCAGCGACACTGACACTCAAATGTCATACAAAAAAGCCCTCGGGGAGCAGATAGCTAACATCGATGTCAGCTCTGATCCAAACGAAGCCATAACCAAAATGCTGAAATCTATGGAATCATCCACTACCAGCACTATAGGTGTTCTTAAAAACAACCAAACTAGATATCACATGCATTCAAGAGACTAAAGTAACTAAACACTCAGAGCAGCAACTTCAGACAGGCCATTAGCTAGTACTCATGAAGCAAAAACAGGCCACTTACCGTGGATTAGGCTTCGTAATAGGACCAAGAGTATTGGACGATGTCATTAGTTTTGGATACATCAGTGATCGCGTTGCATTTATTGACCTGGCTATACCAACGTGAAAGTGCACCATCACTAAGTGTTGCATAGTTAATGCATATGGGCCAACTACCGAAAGGGCCAAAGAGAATCCAGCAATATTAGATTCCTTTTATGCAGAACTGAGCTCCACCATTACTATCCCAGCTAGATGGCAACTGTTCGTGTGCGGCAATTTCAACTCCAAGCTGGGTAAACTCGGCATTGCTGACAAAAGTTCAGGGCTTGGCTCATACATGGAATCGCATGGAGAGGGCACACGCAACAGCAATGGAGATGCACTGGTGGTATTCCTTAGTTCCAATGGCCTATTTGCCACAAATATGGCTTTCAAACATCCATGCCACCACCGGACAACATGGACTGGACACATTGCTGATCGCAAAGCCCCAAAAGGTTCTAAGCTTAAAGCCTACAAAAGCTGTCTTCAACCAAATAGATTTCATACTATGCACGACAGCAGCAAAACCCCTAATTCGGGATGCTTGTTCCTATGGAGGCACAGATCTCAATTCTGACCATAAGCCAGTCATTACACGCCTCCATATGAACCAGCTCTACCTAATGTATAAACGCCATACCAGGCACGAAGGTAGAGTCACCTACAACGTACCCAAGCTCATCAGCGATGCTGACACTCAAATGTCATACAAAAAGGCCCTCGGGGAGCAGATACCTAACATTGACGTAGGCTCCGATCCAAATGAAGCTCTAACCAAAATTCTGATATCTATGGAATCATCAGCTACTAGCACCATAGGTGTTCTAAAAAACAACAGGACTAGGTATACCGACGACCCTCTCGTAGTAAAACTGTCAGCAGAACAGAAAGCATTACGTCTGCACATCTATCAAAGTGGCCAAAGTGAAGATCGCACCAAACTACGCCAGGAACGCAATAACATTCTGCGCCACATTAGCGAACGCTTAAAAGATCTTGCTATCCAACAAGCAGACGCCCTAGCAGATTAAAACACTGCCACGGATGACTGCCACAAAATGTTTCGGGCAGCCCGAGCCCTGAAAGTTGCTGACTACACACCACCACTAACTGTACACAACTCTGAAGGACACTTTATCGGGACTGACCAGGGCAAAGCCGAGGCAATTCGAGAATGGTTCAAGGAACAGTTCACTGACCACGATGATGAGCTCTTGCACCCATTCTCAGGAGACCCCAGGCCATTACTAACACCAATTAATACAGCAGAGGTTGAGAAGGCACTTAAATCCCTGAAAAATGGACGTGCATCTGGACCTGATGGCATGAGCAATGAACTATTCAAATATGCAAGTGACATTATCTCAAAACTGATCACGCACATAATCAATTCAGCTTTTATGCACCACCTTCCCATCGACGCTGTAGGCCAAGGCATCCTTATCGCGCTACCCAAGCCCAAGAAGCCACCTGGGCCCCCAGGCAATCTACGGCCCGTAGTGCTCCTCAACAACATACGGAAAATGCTATCCAATGTTACCCTATGGCGCATCCGAGACAAGATTAATTACTTCACCGGATGAAGTCAGTGGCTTCAAACGTGGACGCAGCTGCGCAGACATTGTATGGTCTCATTGCATGCTTGTGTCGGTAGTCATGTCCAAACACTGGGACTTCCACAAAATGGGCATTGACATGTCATGAGCCTTCAACACAATTAAATGCTCAAAGATCCTAGATGTACTGCGGCAGGCCAGTTGCAATGAAGATGAGCTACGACTAGCGAGACTACTACTTGCAGACACCAAGCTGAGAGTACGAGTCAAGTCAGTGAAGTCCGGAGAGTTTGAGACATCAATCGGCTCCCACAGGGAGATGGTCTATCTCCGATGCTTTTCACCTGCTACCTTGCCGCCGCATTGAAATCTGTGCGGGAAAGTTCCACCCCAGTGTCAATACTGGGCATGCCGCTTGAGATGAAATATGCCGACGATGTGGACTTAATAGACGAGGAAAAGAAACTCCTTGACGAACTTCTCCCAATAGCTGCAACCAAACTAAAAATTGAGAATCTCTTTATGAATGAATCGAAAACAGAGTTCACCCACATATACCTATCTACAAAGCATGAAACTAAAGAAAATGACGATCCACTCCGTGGTGGCGAACCATGGAGGAAAAGTAAAATCCTGGGCTCACTGCTTTGCAGTACTGCTGACATTGCTGCACGCTGCGTCATGGGGAACATATCTTTCCAGTCCTTCTGGAAGCTATGGATTCGCAGATCAAAGATGCCCTTGGTAAAAAGACTATGTTTATACAATGCAACCTGCGTATCCTTGATGATGTATAACTGTAACAGCTTGGCAGCTCCAAAGGTAGCTCTAGACAAACTTGATGCCTGCCACCGCAAACATCTACGCACCATCACTGGACATCGATGGCCAGAGAGCATAATTTCCAACGATGCACTATACAAGATGTGTAATACGTCGCCGCTGTCTGTAAAAGTCGCCCAGCAAAGATGGTCCATGTTTGGCCAGGTGCTAAGGATGCCAGAAGACGAAAAAGGCGATCAAGATTTTAAAATAATCGGACTAGCAGTAAAGCGGTTAGACTGAGTTTTAGATAAAAAGTCCCTTCTGGGATATAAAACCAAACCGTCTCCTGAAACTATAAATCTATCCTTTTCAGCAGAAAGAGCATGAATCTCAGAACGCCTTCTAGCAGAGGCAGCAGCAACAAGAAAAACAGCTTTGAGAGTTAAAAGCTTAATACTGATAGAAGAAATAGGTTCAAAATGGCGACGTGCCAAAACTTGAAGAACCAAAGCCATATTCCAGGAAGGTAAAGGCTTAGCAATCGGAGGACGAATATTACCTAGACCTCTAATAAAACTATTAAGTCTTAGTATCCTTGACATCGGCATTCAGAAGACAAGGAAAGGAAAAAGCCAGAGAAAATCTATACCCCCCCCCCCCCCCCCCCCCCGATCGTATTAGGTGACAAATGTAAAGAATCAAACAGATAAGATAAAAAAATCGAATACAGAAATCTAGTATAGAAACAGAATCGGGCACGAAACCTTGGTCTGAACACCATTCACCAAAAATTTTAAGTCGACCCTTGTCAACTCAACGGGTCGACTCCGTTCTGGCAGAATCAATAATTTCCTGAGATCTTGAAGAAACTTTATTCTCGAGGACCTCAGAATCGAGATTCTCCAAACGCACAGATTGAAAATTTCAGGGTTTGGATGAACACAAAGACCTCTTACTTAAGATAGAAGATCCTGGAAGAAGACGAGGGAAGTCTACCAGAAGATCTAGAAGGTCTACAAACCAAATCCTCTTGGGCCAAAAGGGAGCTATCAGAAGAATCTTGCAATCTTGGTCCTTAACCTTCTTCAAGACTAACAGAATCAAAGTTATTGGAGGGAAGGCATAGGCGAACATTCCTGTCCAGGACTGAGACAGAGCATCCACTGCCAGGGCTTGACTGTCCGGAAAAGGAGACATCTAAGAGAAGATATGAGCATTCAGAGAGGTCGTGAACAGATCTACTAGAGGACGATCCATAAGACTGAAAATCGCTCTGACAACCGACCTCTTTAACTGCCACTCTTGTGTGGGCGAACTTGCTGGGACGTAACAGTTGGTCCGCCAGAAAATTCAGACGAAGAAGAATGATCCAACTGACCTCAAGAGGAAAGAGAAGGAAGACGGGAGAAACCGGAGGAGGAGGAAGAGAAGATTGAAAGAGAGCAGATGCGTTAGACACATGACTGGATGAGAAATCCTTAGCAGAAAGAGAAGAAATAGGAATAAAACCTGGAGGGTGAGAAGAGGAGAAAGAAGAAGACCCAGAAGAAGATGAATTCAAAATGGCATCACGAAAGGAAGGAGAAGAAGACTGAGAAGATAAATCAACATCAACTACCTGAGAAGGAAGAAAAGAATCATAATTGGAAGCTACAGAATCCTGAGAAAACACCCGTTGAGATATTTCCGAAACGGAATCTACAAAACTCCTATCATCACAAACCTTACGCTTCTCCTCGGAAGATTTCTCAGAATCTAACGATGAAACTGAAAACGACAGCGTAAGATGATGCTCGGGTAAAAACTTAGACGACACTAAGCGATTATGATCTCTCGCTATCCCGGAAGTTACCTCCCAACCGGGAGCGGAAGACTATCCGGATCTGCACGACCCGGAAGTACACCTCTAGAACCGGAAATGGAAGTGTACAGACCAGAATCCAAACCGGAAACAGAAGCGCTTCTACCGGAAGTCGAAAAATAGTAGGAGTCCTCAGACCCCAGATATCTGGTATGACCGGAAGCGCTGCTGAAACCGGAAACGGAACTAGGAACCAGATCTTGAAGACCCGGATGTCCTACAAAAACGGAAGTCATACCGGAAACGGACGGAACGGAAGTAATAACCGGATCTTGAAGACCTGGATTTCCTACCAAACCAGAGGTCCTACCGGAAACGGACGCAAGAGAGGAAAGAACCGGATCCTGAAGACCCAGATGTCTTGCTAAACTGGAAGTTAAAACAGAAACGGGCGGAACAGAAGAAGCATCGGAAAACGGAAGTAAACCCGAGTCCAGAGGATCCGAGTCCACCACAAGAGAACCGGAAGAACTAGCAAGACTAGAAATCGAACTCTTAGCTATGAGTGATCTACGAAGAACCTTGACTACCGGTATGACTGAAAAATTGGCATTATCATAAGCACCAGTCTTATGGACGTCAGCTTCAGCCTCCGCCACCACTGCTTGATGGTTATGCCAGTCACCCTCAAGTCTGTGGGTTTGACCCGGTGCACTACACGAGCCCACCTTCGAGAGCTTAGTCGCTTTAGACTTCTGCTTAGGAGATTTAATAACCTGCATGGAGGTTAGAGGGATCGGTTTCCCCCATTTACGGGAATGCCCGCTAGCCCTCGGGCTATCGTCAGAACCGGAAGAAACATCCTGTTTCTTTGCTTCCTTAATAGCAGAAGATATCCTTTCATCCAGTGATTTGGTCAATACAGATGCGAAGGACTCAAATCTTGCAAATAACGCTAATACGGCATCTGAATTCGCCGAAGAGGCTCCCCCCCTCCGTTGCTACCGGAATAGATACATTAGTTTTCGCAAAAGACACAGCTTTCGCCTTACTTGCAACAGAGGTAGGGGAAGGACGACCAGAGGGCAGCGGTTGTTTGGACGGTAAATCTTTAAAAAATGCCTTTGAAACCGAGACCGGTCACCCTTTACAAATCCCGCACATCGTTGTGAGGGTGCAAGAAGTACATTTCACACAGACATGTTCGGCAAAATCAACTGAGTGAAGGCGATCACATTTAGTAGACGTGCATTTCGTCTTATCTGACGATTTACCGGTCTCCTAAAAAAGAAAAAAGTGTAACAATGAAGCATACCACTTAGGAAATCGTAAAAAGGAGACTATAAGCATAAATCGCACTTCTAAAAAGGCGGGAAAGTTCAAATTAGAAAACAAAATCCCTACCGACAAGAAAACAACTTGCATAGGGATAAATGATAATCCTTATAATGCACTAGAAATAAATTGATAAGGGCTCTTGGAATTTGAATGCTAGAGAATTAATATTAGACGCATAATACAATATGAACATAGTTATAAAATACAATATAACCACGAATATACTTCCTAAACATAACTTAGGGAGGATTGACTTCATATTAGGCATATTCCTTAGTAATATAAGAGACAATAGTGTAACCAACACAGCGCAAAGCACAAAAAACTCTTGTAGAATATTTAAGCAGTTGTTCTGCAAGCAGAATAATTGAAAGGTGAATCTGTTTTCTATTTGGGCTCCAGTGCGCATGCGCACTTAGTGACAGGCGTCACTATGGGATGAGTATAGACTGGTGCTAGTCTATAGCTGTCAGTATGCTGGAGATGGACTTAACCAGTAGCCTGGTTGAGGGTCCATATTAAGAGGAATAGGCATGGGGAGGTCTGTAGGCAAGCATAAAAATCTTATTCTGATAGCCAAATGCAGATAATTGATTTAGCAAGTAGTGATTGAACGGTAATGGATGTTTTTGTGGTGTAATAGCAACATTTCTTATCACAACGAGTAATCTCACATTGGAACTCGCTACCTGAAAACATTGTGCTAGCCCAAAACATAGTGCTAGCCCAAAACAGATATTTTCAAAACCAGACTAGACAAACATTTCAACAAGATAACTTATTACTACGACTAATTAAACTTAACAAACTCAATAACTCAAACTTGGGAGTCACAAGCTGCTCCATGCTTAAGTCTGTCACTATGATGATTGATTTTAAGTTCAAGTTCAATATTATTTATTTCATGGTTTATGTACATTTAAACAGAAACTACAGGCAGTCCATCCAAGGCAATGCCTATAAAATGATGGACCCCTTACAAATATCTATCACACTACATTACAAACAAGAGACACACAAAGGGACAACAATAAAAAGCATTTACATAACTTACAATACATAAAAAATACATATGAAGAAATTAACATGTACTGTAACTGTTTGTTGTAAAACATGTTTGGGGTGGGGTGGGGTGGGGGTGGGGGTGGGGGTGTGTGTGTGGATGTGCTCGCCATGGTTGATTATAATACCTATCATGCCATATTTATGTATCATCATTAATGCTTAGGCCCGACCAATTTTATGTTTCGCCCTATGAATTGATGATGATGATGATTCCATAAAATGAAATCGCGATCGAAAACTGGCTCTTAAGTGTTGCTCATCTATCTGTGGGCTACCAAAAATTAAAAAACACTGATACTAGACATGTAAAGCAAGTAGCTATATCTTTCCTGAACGTATCGATTTCAGTAGTGTACTGTCAGGGAAAATGTTATTTGTTTCCGTGTTCTTTACTTCAGATGTTTAAAATTTTTGCGCGAAAGAACTTTAGGTTTCATTCGGAATCATATCCATGGTTTCGATCATATCCATTGATATAGTATTTCTTGGCTAGATCATTCATGCGCATACCCTCACTAGGGGCTGGTTGCCGCGAACGCCGATGACTTGAGTTCATTATATCGCCAGGGCGCCTGTTCTGGGATTTTCAGATTTTGACACGTCGATACAAGCTGGCAGTAACAGCTGTTAAGCTGATGTTTCATTTAATGTTTCATTTCATTTTGGCAACTTGTCAACAACTATCAGTAAATTGTGATGATTCTCAGCCCAGATCATAATCATCATCATCCCTGGACAAAGGGGGTACGGTAGACACTGTGCACATGGATTTTGTGAAAGTCCTTGATACCGATCCCCATCAACACCTACTCGGCAAACTATAACATAACATAACATAACATAACAAGTATACAGCTTACCAGGACTTTTACGTCCTATTATCAGCTGGTGTATAAACTATAATTATTAATTATTAATGTATGGTGATTTTCGGGTGATTTGGCTTATCTAATGCTCTATACACGCGTTCATCGAGACGTGACCTAGATTACCGCCGGCGCCGCCATTGGCTAATGACGTAATAGCCCGCCATTACACAAGTGAAAAACGCTTAAGACGCGTACATAGCGTTATCGTTATTATAAGCATAAGAACCTCGCATGACACGTGTGTTGGGGACAATGGATATCGACGTAAAATACAGAAAAAGTGGCGGAAATTAGACTAACGCTATTAATAGACAAGGCTTACCAAAACAGGTATATGTGTGTTCAGAACATTTTTTGGATGACAAACCATCCGAGAGAAACCATTATCCGAAATTAAAATTAGGTTACGATAAATGTGTCACACCAGGTTGACGTAAGGTGGTAAGGAAAAACATTAAATGTCTAAAGAAACTCAGCATTTCAGACTGTTCCGTGGCCACTAATAGCAGCGATGAAATAAACTGTGATGATATAACTGATTTGTCAGAGACGGACTCTATCATGGTGTTGTAGATACTAATAAGGCCGACACATAAAAGAAACAATGAATCCATCCAGTATGTTGACATATGTACACAATGTCAGGAATCTGACTTTTGTACAAATGACCATGTCTACGGAAAACCATGGGCAGATTGTAAAAGTACATCTAGCTTCCCAGGGAAGCAATTAGAGCATGTTGTCCTGAACCATTTCGAGAGAACTATCTAAGCACAACCTGTATTATTGATTGTGCAGAAACATTCATTCAGAGACCGACAAACTTAAGAAACAGAAGTCAGACATTCGGCAATTATAAAGCCACACAATACACCAGAGTATCTTGTGGGGATCTCACCCCACCTGGAAAACAGCTGATTTCAAGCTTAACATACCAGCTTTCATTAAAGATAAACTCCAGCTTAGTAGAGAAGATGTCACTACAACTCGATGAATAGCATGAATTCACGTGTCTCTCTCTCTCTCTCTCTCTCTCTCTCTCTCTCTCTCTCGGGGGAGGGGAGGGATGGAGGGAGGGAGGGGAGGGGAGGGGGGGTTGAGGGAGGGAGAGAGAGAGGAGGGGAGATGGAGGGAGAGAGGGAGCGAGGGAGGGAGGGATGGAGAGAGCGAGAGGGAGAGAGAGGGCGGGAGAGAGAGGGAGGGAGCGAGAGAGGGGGGAGGGATGGGGAGAGAGAGAGAGAGAGAAGGGAGAGAGAGAGAGAGGGTGTGTGGGGGGGGGAGGGAGGCAGGGAGTTGAGGTGGGAGAGGGAGGGAGGGAGGGGCTTGGGGTGTGAGGGAGGGAGGGAGGGAAAGCAAGTAGGAAATTGGATGTGTTTAAAGTACTGAGTAGCACGGCACCATTCCCATCACTGACACATTTTGATGACATTCTCATCGTGTGCTCGGCACTTATAAATCTTAAGGCTGATCTAATACGTGATGTGCTTGCTGATTGACTATAGATACGGATAAAATAACTATGGGCGGGTGTACGAATCATGTATGAAACTACGTCCCCTCCACCCACCTCAACCCCCACCCCCACCACACACCCACCTCTCCCACACTGGCTGGCCCGGCGTTATATATATATATATATATATATATATATATATATATATATATATATATATATATATATATATATATATATATATATATATATATATATATATTGATATTCAGCAACATTGATGTTAGTGAAGGCTAGTGGTGGCTACTGTATACAACGCGACGTGAGGCGTGATGCTACGCTTCGCTTCGTTTTCACGCGTGTAATGTCGGAGTGGCTATAACTGCCACCTAACGGCAGTAAGCGAAACTAACGGGGATAACTGAAAAAACCTGTGTATAGTTGTAGTACACTGGGTGCGTTACATAGATTTTGTCTAGTCTAGCTTTGAATGTGTTTATGGTAGGTGCGTCAACGACTGTTTCCGGTAATGCATTCCACCAGTCTATGATTCTGTTGGAGAAAAAATTCAGTCTATTGTTAGTATTCGCTCTAGTTTTTCTAAGTTTGAATTTGTGGCCACGTGTTCTGTCATCTTGATTTAATGTGAATAGTTTATTGGGATTTACTGAGTAGATATTATTAAGATACTTAAAAACATTTATGAGATCTCCTCGTATTCTTCTATACATTAAGGTTGGTAAGTTGAGATTCCGAAGACGATTTTCATAGGACATGTTCCGCAAAGCTGGTACCATTTTAGTCGCTCGTTTCTGGACTTTTTCTAATTGTTCGCCAAATTTCCATGTGTGTGGGGACCAAACGGGACCAGCATACTCCAGATGAGGGCGTATTAAACTTTGGTACAGCATCTTAAATATGTCTGTAGTAATGGAATGAAACGTTCTCCATATAAGCCCTGTCATTCTGTTGGCTTTTGTTGTGATGTTATTTATATGGGTTTCAAATGTTACGTTTGAATCGATTATTATACCCAGATCATTGATCTCGCTCTCCTCCTTTAGGGCTACTGTTATATCATTATCAAGGAGTTTGTACTTACAATTACTGGCACTTGGCTTGTGGCCAATGTGCATAACTGAGCTTTTGTTTGTGTTGAACATTAGTTGCCAATTTTGGGCCCAGTTTTGAATGGCCTCGAGATCATTTTGCAGGATTTCACAATCACTCACATCAGTTATTGAGTTGAACAGTTTAGTATCATCTGCGAAAAGATAGAGTCTGGATTTTATGTTTCTTGGCATGTCATTTACGTATATTACAAACAGTAGTGGGCCAAGTACACTGCCCTGTGGGACACCGCTTATGACCCTGGCCCAATCTGAGGCTGCCCCATTAACCACGACTCTCTGCTTTCTTCCTATTAGAAATGACTTAATCCATTCTAGGAGTTTCCCCGAAATACCATATGCGTTTAACTTGATAAACAATCGCTCGTGTGGTACAGAGTCAAAAGCCTTCTTAAAATCAAGATAAATCACATCAATCGATTTCTTATTATCAAAAGCATTTGTCCATTCGTCTATTACTTCTAGCATTTGAGTTACCGTTGATCTCCCCCGTAGGAACCCATGTTGGTATTCGGTAATTATTTCACTTTTCTTCATATACTCTATCAGCTTGTCCCTTACTATGCTTTCAAGTATTTTGGATGGAACTGAGGTTAGACTGATGGGTCTGTAATTGTTCAGATCCCTCTTTGCTCCTTTTTTATGCACAGGTATAACATTAGCACATTTCCAGTCAGATGGTATAGTCCCTTCTGATAATGACTTGTTATAAATTATGCTAAGTGGTTCAGATAATACATCTTTTAGTTCATGTAAAATTCTTGGATGCAGGTCATCAGGACCAGCTGATTTATTTGTTTTTAAATCTGCAAGTTTTTTTCTGACGTCTTCAACAGAGACAGTAATATTGTTTATTGTTGTTGTAGTCTCTGTTGTAAATGTTGGGATACTATCTAGGTTCTCATTGGTGAAGGTACTAGAGAAAAAGCGATTTAGTTCTTGACTTTTTCTTTCGTTTGTGGTTATTAAATTGCCATCAAGATCTTCTAAGTCTCCCACATTATCTTTGGACTTGAGCTGGCTATTTACGTAAGCCCAGAATGACTTTGGATTAGATTTGCTATTTTTAGCTACAGTTTCCTCATATTTTTTAACTGCCCGTTTACAGAATTGGTTCACCTGATTTCGTATACTAGCATATTTGTTGTAATCTGTTGATGCTCTTGTTTGCAGATACCTTTTCCACTTCCTTTCTTTTTTTCGCACTAACTTGAGGGCCTTTCTGTCTAACCAGGGTGGTCTATATCTTTTATTGTTTTTAACTTGTTTGGTTGGAATATAGTCTTTCGTGAATTCATTTACAAGATTTTTGAAATTTATCCAACATTCTTCGGGGGATTTGTTGTGGAAAAGTGCTTCCCAGTTAATACTTAGAGCTGATTGTAGTGCGGAATAGTCACCTTTGTCATAAGCCAATTTATTGGTCATATTCTGCTGTGGTTCAGCGTAGCATTTTAGTTCATAATAAATGCATATATGGTCACTTTTACCAAGGGCTGGTAGAGGGATTATGTTGTCAATCATTTCTTCTTCATTGGTGAATACTAAATCTATGACACTAGGCTCACAATTTATTCTATATCTTGTGGGAAATGAGATATGTTGGTGAAGGAAAGCATCGCCTACAGCATCCAGAAAGTAATCAGCGTGCTGTGATTGTTTTACGGGAATACCACCTGCTTTCCAGTCAATTTCTGGAAAATTAAAATCGCCAGTAATTAGTAGGTGGGAATGCTTTTTGGCAGACACATTCTTAATAAATGTATTTAATTTTGTATTGTTTTCTTCGTTTGAGTTTGGACTGCGATAAACTGCCAGGATTAGCAATGTATCTGACCCCTTTAACTTAACCTCTACTCCAACTACTTCCTCAGGTAGATTACGGAGAGTTGATTTTGCTTCTGTGGGATTTAGGGATGATGCAACTTGTACACTTATTCCACGGACGTTTTGTTTGTCTATATTGGTGAATAAATCATAGCCATTGATTTGCAGCTCTTCTTTTTGAACAGTATATCTTAGATGTTTTAGGTTTGTTTCTGTGATTATAATTATATGGGGGGATAGCTGCGATATCTTTATTTGTAGCTCCTGCCTCTTATTTAAAACTGAGTCTGCATTGGTGTAAAATACTTTAAGTTTGTTGGAATTATTCATATTACATTGAGACTTCTGGGTAGCACTAGTTGTTTTATTTGGTCCTTTGTGTAGTAGACCCCGTTTCTTGTCTATCACCTTATTTAGTATTAACTGTGATTTTGTTGGCATGTTTCCAAATGGGTGTTTGAGATATGCACATGTGTTAACACGTTTACAAGTTCCTTCATGTACAATGGTTTTATTTTGTTTGGTTGGGTTTATTGTATGGTGATAATTCTTCAGAATGATGTTTGGTTGTGTAATTATTTGTTCATGTGGATTTGGCTGGTTGTCTGCTTTATCGATACATGTTGTATTGTTATGTGTGGATACGTCGGTTAGCAGGTGATATCGGTTCGCTAATGCAATTGGTTCGGGCTGTGTTCTGCTTGGCATATGTTTAATAAGGCTACAGTTGTTCTCCCCCCTATCCCCCTCCCTTATAAAAAATCCTGAGAGAGTGAATCTCTCATGTTTGTTTGCATTTGTAGTGAATGAGAAGTTGCAACATAATTGGTTATGTTCTCGGATAGTAGACAAAGACCATTGTGGTTGGGATGTATGTTGTCCCTGAATAGTAGTAGATTGGCTTCCCCATTGGGGTGGGTGAACAGTTCAGAGTTGTCTACATATGTTACACCATGCCATGTAGCTAGAGACCTTAGCATTTCGTTAAATTGGAAAACCAAGTTGTTCTCGTATCTATTGTTAGGTCGAGGCAGCAGTGAAGAGACCAATATTTGGATATTTGGTGCTAGTGTCTTGGCTTGTTCAATCATCGAATCGTAGTCATTGATCATTCCATTTACTCTACGCTTGGCAATATCATTGCTTCCAACATGGATTACAAGTGTGGTGTAGTGGTTAGTTGATAGGAATTGTTCAAGTTTATCCGCAATTTCACCGATTCGTGCCCCACCATAAGAACGGACAGTTACATTTGCTGTTTCAGATGACATGTACATTCCGCTGAGCTTTCTCAGAGTTGAACTTCCAATAATTAGAACATTTTGTGATGTTTTGTTCTTTTGATAAGTATTTGCATGGCGAGCTTGACCCTGATCAATGTTGTTGTTATTGGTGTGGTCAGAAAGTATGCTGTATAACTTGCCGGCAGATTGCTTCATATTGTGATTGTTACCATTTGTTTGTCTAGAGAAGGATGGAGAGTATGGAGTTTCTACGATATTGTTGTTAGCAACGACATGGCTGTAACTTCTGGTCCCAGGCTTAATAGTGTTGCTACTTATGTGGTGGTTCATTTGTGAACAACTGTGGTTGGGTATCTGCCTAGGTCATCTGGTTGGGTGTATTGCATTTGTTAATTGCACTTTGGTGGTTACCTGTCCCAACTGGGGTGCATCTCGCCTATTCATTGTCTGTATATTATGTGTACGACCACTCTGGGTTCTAGAGATATCCCTGGAGGTCGGAACAGAAACATGTTCAACGACTGTCTGTTTGTGCTGTTCTAGTAGCTCTTTGGGTCTTGTAAGATCAATATGGTTAGACATATGAGTATGGCCACTAGTTATCTCATTTTGTTTACTCATCTGCAATTCTTGCACTTGTATATTTAGAGCAGCATACTCATTTCGGATCTGTCTGATCTCTTCCAGGACATCACTAAGGATCTCACTACAAGAGTCATCTGAGGGTTTTAATTGAGTATAACCACCCATGTTTGTTTCAGTGTATGCATCACACACATGTGTAGCTACATGGTTAGCCGTATTAACAGTAGGTTTTAGATGAACCTTTGATTGGGTAGACGAGTCATAGACTTCTTCTGAGGTTGCACAATCTTCCTCTGTATGTTGTGTGCTATTTGTGCCCTCCTTTGTTGACTTGGGTGGGCTTTCTTTTATTACTTCTACTGAGTCTTCATTAGTTATCTCTATAAGCGGTATGTTGGTCGACTCACTATTATCCGTTTGACTTGACACTTTGTCATTCGTTGTGTTGACTAGTGATGTATTGAGCAGAATTTCGTTTGCATTTCCCATATATTTCTTATCACCATGACAGAAACTCTAGTATGTGGCTAGAGATGGGTGTGCAGAAACTACATGAGTATTTGCGCTTTGATGTTGTGAGAGCAGCTAGCATGTATGGGGGTAGATTTACTCCACGAATCAACAGGTTAGATGTTTGCTTGACTGTAATAAGTACAAATGTTGTTTGATTGCAAATCAGTAGATTAGCTATGGTTTAAGTAATATCCCAAAAGCTATGGGATAAGCAGTCGGGCAGTAAAATGGATTAACAAATTTTTAACTGACAGAACACAAAAGGTGGTTGTTAATGGAATAAGCTCGCGTGACAGAAGTGTGACAAGAGGGATCCCACAAGGCAGTGTCATATGACCGATACTATTTGTCATTTACATAAATGACTTGCCCGACTGTGTCAATGCAACAACGTTTCTCTTTGCAGATGACACAAAGATGTATAAAGAGACAAAGACATTTGAAGAGAAGGAAAAGCTACAAAAAGATTTGTATTCCCTAAAAAGATGAACTAACATATGGTTACTGTGGTTTCACCAAAATAAATGCAAATTTATGAATATACAGAGTGGAACAAAGAAAGAGGAAAACACATATGAGTATTGTCTACAAAATCAGGATGGTGACTTGGTGACCCTGGAAAATGTGCCACAAGAAAAATATATAGGCGTCACAGTGGACAATAACTTGTCATTTAAGCAACACATATAGTCACAGGTAAATAAGGCAAACTTAATAATGGGACTGATAAGGAGATCCTTCAGCTTCTATATGTTCATCAGCCTTTTCAAAGCTCTGGTTAGACATCACCTGGAATATGCTGTATGTGTGTGTGGGGGCCGCACATCAAAAAGGACATAGTGATGATGGAAACTGCACAGAGAAGAGCACCAAAATTGATTCACACACTGAAGGATCTAAAGTACCCTGATATATTAAGAAAGCTAGGACTTCCATTACTCAAATATAGACGACTAAGAGGTATTTAAAATACTAAATGGAATATACAATCCAAAAATTACCGAAAATATGCTGGAAATATCTAAGGGCAAGACAACAAGTGGACACAACTTAAGGCTAGAGAAAAAGAGGTGTCGGTTGGATCTACGGAAATACTCATTCACAAATGGAATAGTGGATGTCTGGAACAGCCTACCGAGCACTCTAGTAAATACTACATCAGTGCTTAAGTTCGAGGTAGGGCTGGATAAATTTTGAAAGAATCGGGAGATGAAATTTGACTTTATCGCTGACTATAAAATGCCTGGAAGTCACGTACGAGAGTGTTATTTTTCATCCACAAATGAAGAGGCGGACATAGAGGCTGAATAAGCCTGAGTCCACAGTGCTATCCTATGAAATCCTATGAAATCATCAAGGTGCTACATCCGTGGACATGCTTGCACCAATCCTAACATGATTTAAAGTTTAGTGTTTTCAGATAATTTCTGAAAATTTCTCACTAGGATTGCTTGCTATGCGAAACATCTAGTACGTCTTGGTTTGTTGTTCCAATCTATAATTGTGCGAGGAAAAAAACTGTACTTATAAACATCTGACATTGATAAGTCATATAGTGCTTCACCACCATGATTCGACCCATCCTAGAATATGCATCCAGTGCCTGGTCTCCCCACACTCAGAAAAACATTAAAAACTTAAACAGGTCAAGTGCCACACAGTCTGCTTCACTCATGGTGACTACCAAAGACACAGTAGCATCTCAAAAATGTTCCATGAGTTAGGATGGGACAGCCTACAGGCTAGACATTACAAAACATGATCAACAATGACATACCGTATCATGAATGATCTTGTGGACATCCCTCTCAACATCTACAAATGATCGACTGCAGAGCAAGACAAGGGGTTACAACCATAGGCGTCTAGTCCCACACAGCCACACACTGGTACATCAGCACTCCTACATCACATACAGTGCCAGGCTGTGGAAGTTGTTGCCAGCTGAAGTGGTTAGTCAGCCATCGCTAGACTCCTTCAAGACTGCACTTGATGGTGTCCACTTCCACTAATCACCACTTAATCATTGTACATATCCTGTACATATTTTTCACCTGCACAAGATGACCAGTACCGCACATACGCACCCTGGTGTAATAATACTCTGGAAGTGGTGATTCACCATAATTGGAAGAAGAAGAAGAACAAGAAGAAGAAGAAGAAGAGGAAGATGATGATGATGATGATGATGATGATGATGATGATGATGATATGTGTTCGTTTGTCTGTGTTGAAAGTGTACATCATTCTGATGTCGATTTTGCCTTAGTGTATTGCAAAGATCGGTATTTGTATAATTGCATCTGAATGTATGCCTTTATATAATAGTATGATCCTTTTTTGTCACCTTCTTTCTTTCAATGGTGGTAGATTACGGTTTGATAATATTTTGCTCATGCTACCAGGATCATAAGAGTGGTCAGAGGATATAAACCTAGCGGATCTCATTTGTACCTTCTCTAGCTAGCTGGTCTTGGAGTGTGGTTGCATGGGTGTCTCGAAATTGTGCATGCATACTCGAGTTTTGGTCTTATCAATCCCTTGTATGCCATATTTTTGCAGTCAGATGAACACTTTTATAGGTTTCTCTTTAACAAGCCTAATATTTTGTTAACTTTGTTACTGGTTTCATTAATATATCTGTTCCATGTTAAGTCTTTGTTAACTGTGACTCCAAGGTATTTGATAGAGTTAACTTTAGCCAGTTTTGTTCCCTCCAAACAGTAGTCAAAATTCTGAACCTTTTCTTTCCGAAGTATTTGCAGGCTGGAACCTCATTCTGCATGTAAGAGCCCAACTATTCAATGTATTGATATCATGCTGGATCTATTTGCAGTCATCTATCGATTGCATTTCTCTATAACAACCTCAGTCATCTGCACACATCTTGATAGTTGATGATATGTCACGCCCACACATTGCCTACGTCCTCCTAGGAATGAATTTTTCCATTGCAGCACCTGCCTTACACCACATACCCATTTAGTTTGACTTTTAAGATATCATGGGGAACAGTATCAAATGCTTTCTCGAAGTCTAAGATGAATACGTTTACTTGTATTCTCTTATCCAAGGATTTGGCCCAGTCATTGATAACATGTGCCATCCGAGTTTCACAACTATGATTCTTTCTGAATCCATGCTGACTTTGTGTCATAATGTTGTTTGAATTAAAGTGGGTATTTAGGTTACATAGTACGATATGTTCTAAAATCTTACACCATATACATGTTAATGATACAGGTTTATAATTCACTGCTAATGAACGATTATCCTTCTTAAATAGAAGGCAAATATTTGCTATTTTCCAGTCATTCGGAATTTCTCCATTGTCTATCGAGTGTTTGACTATAACATATATGACATAAGACCTCTGACAACTCATTTCCTAATCCTTCTAATATTATTGGAATGATTCCATCCGTAGTTTTAGCTTTTGATGTATTAAGATTAAAAAGTAACTTTTTCACACCAGCTGGACTGAGTATATTTTCCATTCTACAGAATCAGATTTTATGTATGGCACTGCATCGCCTATTGATTTTGTAAAGATGCCAGCAAACTGGTCATTTAATACTTCTGTTCTACTTTGGTCAGATTCCACCATATTTCCATCAGATGATTTTAGTGGAGGTATACCTTTGGTGTCTGATTTTTGCCCATTTATATACTTTCGGAATGGTTTTGTGTTCTTGCTAATATCGCCGATAATATTGTTTACATAATTATCATGGGCGTGTAGTTCGGATCGACCGGTCGGATACCGGCCGTACTAGCTAAGCTGGGTACGCGCCAGCCATCCTGGATTCGTTTCCTGAACACACCCCCTGGGTAGAGCCATAAGCGTACATAGGCCTATGGGAGAGATAGTGTTGCGAAAATGACTAAGTTCGTTAAAATGCATGTTGCGCATGCGCGTGCAAGGATGCTGTTTTTGATAGAGCGCGTAGTTACGACCAAGATAGGATGCGCTTTTGGTGTACCGAGATGGTACCCTATAATCCTTATTGATTGCCTGTTCCCGTTAACTCTGGCATTGATCTAGTCCAGAATTTAACGGGCTTTTTAAATCTGTAAACCATTTCAAAATCGGTTGAGAAATGGCTGAGTTATCCACGGAAAATCCTTCTTGATTATCTTCAAAATATTTCCGTGACGTCCTAACCACGTGGACGCAAAACTTCTAGAATGTTCTAGAACATTCGGCTGCGCTATTATTAGCTACGCGCTGATTGGCTGTTGCTCAAACGATGATTGGTTGGAGCCTGTGCCTCTGACGTCACGAGAGTATAAAAGGAGACGTGATCCAGTGATCGAGAGCATCCTCGGCCAGGGGCCAAACAGGTTGGATCTGTACCAGCTACTATTAGCATGACAGACAATACGCGTTTTACTGCGCTATGTGTCGGGTTTTTATCCCGTAGCTGGCAGTTGTCCAACCCACCGCACTAAAACAATTTTGTAACTCCCTACCTATGGGAGTAATTTGGAACTTCTGATAATTGTCCACGAATATCAATATCTACTTCCGAACACAAATTTGCGGTGAGGCCTTTACGGCCTGAATATGTGAGTCTACAGATGTAGAGGCAGGATGTTCTTTGGTGGATGACTCGCCGGATCCGCCGGCCACGCCTAAAAGTGGTATTTCAACTGTCACCGCACTAAACTAATATCATGAAGGTTCTTCTAACTTTCGACTGCAACAAGTACACACTGCCCGGTGCGTCTTCAGAGCTGGCTGATGTACCCAGCACCATGAAGCTTTGTTTTGTATCTTCGTTTGCCTCTAACAACCCCCGCTTGTGACCGGATTGTTTACACCTTCCATCCATACCATCGGTGTACGGGAACTTTCTTCACCACAGTAGTACTATCGTATCTTTTGCTGACTGCTCGTTAGACATCCTATTAGGCTTACAGCGCTGAGCGATGTACTCCCGCCATAAGTGTTCTTGCGGAAGTCTTGTTTGCGGAAAACAGCTTGCGGGAACCAACCTGCGGGAACTTTCCAGCTTCCTGAGAATGCATCAACGCATGTCAAACTACGGAATGACGTATCAATTTCAGTAACACGGTAGCCTAACTTAAGAATGACTACCGAGTATTCAAGTAACTATACTTCGCAGTTTAATTATTTCTCTATATGTATTTCGTTAATTATATTGTATCCATAAGAACGGTCCCGATGACTAAAAGGAACCGTAACAGTCTTAGGACTGCTAGTTATAATTTCTGTATCTGTTTATAGTTATTCTCATTTTCCTCCATGTATTGCTAACCACACTATAGTAGGTTCGTTAACCTGTACTAATATGTATACCTTGATCATTTGATACCGTATTGATTGTTCTGGTTAGATTATGTATATATATATATATGGCCAGTGGCCATCCGTTCATATATTTTGCTTATTCATAGAAAATATAGGACTGCAGTGCACGTAGGAAACACTATGCAGCAACACTTATATATGCAGCATTAGCCCGGCATGCTACCAACTAAACCTTTTCTATTCAGCTCAATAGGATAGGTTTAAAATGATTAGAGACACTTTCTTCATTTCGTACTCTGTAATACACTCTTCTCTTCCGGCAGTGCGATAATCTAGCCCCCCCCCCCCACTCCGGTAAGACTCATAACTCCAAGATTTTGGGTCTCTTCATGTTCCACTCAGCCTTGTGGCTTCTTAATTGTTTGGATGTCCCTATCAGCACCATGGGCTGATCCGACTCTGGGAAACTATTGGTGTTTCTGAGCGGTGATGGCCAGGGTGCCGTGTCACATACATTTTCCTTGTATCTTTGGATACTTAGTAGTTAGCACTTTAGCCAATGTAGGAAAGCTCTGCGAAAACATATATTAATTATTATTTTTATTACTGAACAAACCTCCCGCACCACAGTGCAAAACAGGGCAACTTGTATATAAACCTAACGACAGGTTAAACGGTTAGTTCCATAGGACCCGGTGACGGGCGAGACACGTACCCCTACCGAATTCAATAAGAATGTCTGGGCATGATATTTAGATCTGCCACGCCCTTGCGGGAAGGACATTTACGGTGGGTATTCGTCTCTCTTACCCCCACCATAACAATAGAACAATGGTCTAATAATGCTTTCGTGAGAAGTTACCCATGTCTTTTAACGTGTTATGTGGTTACGGGGCGGGATGTCCGGATTCTTATCCAGTTCGGAGATCTTGCTACGTAGTATGTATGAGCGCTGTCTTCAGTATTGATGTCTTAGGGCATCTGTTCTCAGTGACAGCCGTGTCTAATAGCTAGGTAGATACCAGCAAGTTGCAGCAAAAAATAGTTCTTGTTTGGAAAACAACTAAAAAGTAATTAAGCAAAGCAGAAGGCCCACATAAATAAAGCGGCAACTACTAATTCAGCATACCAAGAATCACATAAGACGGTGACGAGGGAATCCATCAGGAATCGCCTGTCCCGTCTTCACGTAAAACAGTATGCACCCCTATAGTCATAATCTCACTAGGTATGGTCTTTTCTTTCTAAAGCATTTTTGGTCGCAATATTAGAGTGGGCCCATTTTTTGCCTACTATTCTTTTCCCGCTTTAAGCAGTGGCTACACCATCCAGAGACGTACCTCTCACAAGGATTCAGCGACGACGGTCCACATCAGGATAATACTCCTCACCCAAACTAGCACTAGGAGTAGTGCCCGCGTGAGGCACATAGCTTTTCATCCGAGATAAGCGTCTTCCTTTCAGCATAGAGGTATAATAACTTATATTAAGTTAATTAGCTAAGTCTTGTGTACGGGAGCCTCCCTTGCGGGGATACCTCTGTGGACCTACGAGTCTGTGTGGTACCTCCGGGAGCCCCAAGTTTAAAAGTTCATCTACCATTCTCTATGTCTCGTATTTTCGTATGCTCTTACTGTAGTATTATCTAGCATCTTTATAATTGTTTAGGTAAACTCATTGTATAGACTTATATTTTTAGGTCACCAAATCAAATCTTGTAAGTCCATAGATCGGGAAATTGCTATGGACAGGCATACTGGTGACACAAATTCTTGGGATGAGACAGTTGTGTTTAATGTTTGCGACGATGGTCACACGGCCCCACCGGAACAATTGAGTTCCACCGGCCTTAGGCGCCGGTTTTTGTTTCCCACAGGGCAGTCTCATACAAGGTCCGTCACCCCGAGACCGGATGCTAACCAGCATCATCACTCGTCGTGCACTTGTGGTGCAGTGAGTCGACATGATACACCGGAACGGCCCGACACTACCCGGCGAGCTACAGGCGGCAGTGATTTCCCTTTTTATGTCCCGTCTTAACGGCCTCTACCTATCACACAGATCATCTCTATTTGTACTTTTGACTAAAGAATGTAATCTGTTTCTCCTTCTAAACATGCATTGTATTTTGTCAGTTATTCATGGGAGAGTGCCTATGGATTTATTTAGTTTATTTGGAATGTTTCTGTTAGTGGTGTTTTCTATAAAGTCTTCAGCAGGTTCCAATTCATTTGAAAGTCACCGCTATCTTGATTTCCATCGAAATATGCAGTTGTAAATTCTACCCCATCCTGATGCATTCCACCATAGTTTGCCCTATTGAATAAGTATATTTTTTCTCCTGGACCTTCTCTTAGGGCGTGTGTGTTGTGATATGCAATAAGCACTCTATCGTGTCATGGTCACTGAACTGACCGACAGATAATGTCGCTTCCTGGGCCAATGATCAGCCCAGCTGTCATAGGATGCGGGGACTGACGATGCTTTGTCTATAGCCATATAAGAAGTTTATTGGAATTAGGAGATCACTACTCTAATACGGAGTCGATGGGAAAGTTAGCGTTCTCTTTCTGTATTTGGAATATTTATGAAATAACTGATAGTCACAATGGCTATGGTCCATTTATTATATACGAGCACAGGTTTTAGTTTTTAACCAATTGCTCAGGTTACAACGTGTGCTGGCAACCCACCAACAGCACAGGTGTGTGCCGGTCATTTCCTCGGCCAACACCCAAGAATCGCCACTTGGATCCAATGTATGAGAATTTGTATAATTCTTGCGTTTTAATGATTGTTTGGATTTTGGCGCCACTTAGACCTGGCCCATGCAATAATGATTCCTAGTCAAAGCCGCAACAGTCTTGAGATGTAACAATTATAATGTTCCAGTTTAAGCAAGGTCATATCTTTAAGGGCCAAATTACTGCACCACTTGTGGTAGAATATGACCTGCATTTACCGGGCCAGCAGGCTGCCATGCATTCATCTCCCGTAGGAGGAACTAGCCACGCCATACTTGGACATGAACTTAATTGGTACAATACAGTACATATATATGGTGAAAATAATATGATTTACAATATTCCGTTGTTTGAAGATTTTTGTCCAGATCATTCTGCGTGTCCGTATTTCCTGGGGTGTTGCTGGGTGTATATAGTTCGTGGGGCTTCCTGTATACTGCGAAATCTGCCACTGTAATATTTGAAAATGTGTTGGCGGAGACAGGGTCGGGGTAGCAGTGGTGTGGTACTAGTGATTGGTGTGTGCGGGGTGGTGGGTGTATCAGTGTTAGTGATGGGTAGGAGAGGATTAGAAGCGCTGGAATAATGTTTGAGTTGGGCCGCCCACTTAGAACAATGCATTATCCTATGCATCTTAGAAGCGTAGAAGAAACTGTGCCTAATCCATCGCCTCTCTTTATACTTGTGGTTTTTTTACTTTCTTTGTCCAAGTTGGTGGATTGGTGGAGCAATCTGAATCACTACTACTACTACCACTAATGGATACGGTGGGTGATGGTGGTGGGATACTTGTATTGTAACCCAAAAGAGGGCTCTGTGTGTTGGGTGCCATATTGGTTGGGTGTGGTGCTAGGACAAACATTGGTTCAGTGGAGGCTGTAGTGCCAACCAGTGCTGTTCTACAAATGAAGGAGGAGACTGCGTGTTCAGATTTGGCTGGAACAGCCATCGCCGGAGAAGGGGTTGGCGTTGGTACTTTTGGCACAGTGTGCGTCACAGGTCACATGGGTATTGGTGTGCGAGAGTGGGTGCTAGTTGGGGTCATTGATGATGATGTTACTGCTTTTGTGTGTTGGTAGACGATGGCCTGTGTTAAGCCGGCGTGAGCAGATGGGCAGCGAGCTGGCTCTTACTCTGGTGCCTGAACTAGTTTGATGCTGAATCCGGTTGTGGCATGGTATGGCCTTGTATGGTTGGGTTGGCGGGATGCTGATTTTGGCAGCACTCCCTCAAGTGGCTAGACTGTCCACATTCAAAACAGGCATCTGGGTGTGGGGAGGTGCGTGTAGTGTTTTGTGCGGCTACTGTGGTGGATAATGTGGTAAGCAGGTTGGTAAGAGATGGCATCTGTGTAGTTATCTCCTCCAACCTCGCATTGGTCTTTTCACAGTAGCCATTGTTGTTGTTCGTCCAGGGCCATTGTTAGTGGCCCCTAAATTGGACTGGCCTGGCCTCTGCCTCGTGATGCTTGGTGTTGTTTTTCCCCGGGATCTGGTGGTGGTTCTTCATGTATCAAAGTTTCGGTGGGTGTGGCCAATGGTGATGGTGTGTTAGGGATATTTGTTGGTGTCGCATATTCTACCTTATTTACCGGATGACTTTGGTGCTGCACGTTTTTTTCCCACTCCAGGAAATTCTCTATCCTCATGGCAGTCGCAGTTAATGTTTGCAGACTGTCGTGCTCTAATAGGAACAACCTTTCCTTTAGAGTGTACTCCGCGCTGAGGGCGTCTATAAAAGTGTCCATCTGCAAATGGGTTACTCCTTCTATGTTGGTGTTAGGATATGCTCTTGTTACTAGGCGCCGTATTCTCCTAGGGAGTCAGGGAGAGCTTCATTGTGGCGTCTTAGATTCTTCAGTTGGAAATGGCTAGTCTCTCCCAGAGCTGTATCACCAAAGCGTCTGAGAGCGTGCCTTCAAAGGCTTGTATGTTGGTGAGATGTCTGACTCAAGGTCAGCCAAGACGTGCAGTGTCTTGCCATCCAACTTGGCAGCCAGATAGTCGCCCATTTGTTGGTCCGTCCACTGGTTACCACATACGGCTAATTATCTCGAATTGGCAGCAGTAATTTTCCCAGTCACCTTCCCCACTGAATTCTGGAAGAAGTATGACTCTGCCGGTGCTATGGAAAGGTGTGATTGCTGCAAAGCCTGGTGGAGCAGCGGGGCGGATTGGTGTACGAATACTGTGCATGTCTTGGATGGTGGTGTGGTGGCGTGCACGACCTGTTTCGCACATGCTCCTGTTGGCATCGTTGGTAATACTGTTGTGTGATTGGCGAGTTATTACGTCCACATTCTTGTGGTCGCTGTGGTTCATAATAATGTGGGTCTACTGTCGACCCTGGCAGCTTATGTATAGGAATTGGTTTGTGTATGGGCGCCTTGTCATATGGTAACTGCTGACTCATTCTTTGTGGAGGATCAGTGGGACATTGAGTTGGTCGTCCTCTATATGGCGGGGGTCCAGGAGATGATAATGGCTGATAGGTTGCACGTGTGGGCGCGGCTGTACATGTTACTGTGGTCGACGAGTGCGAAGCTGATGGGCGACTTCTAACCATGTGTCAGCACAACCACGAATAACAAGACAAGGACAGGATAACACACAAAAGCATTGAATAAGCAGTGTATCTATTTACGGCGAGGGCTAAAGAAGTGGGTGGCAGACTGTGGTGATCTTCCAGGAAGGCGTGGAGAGCTGATTGCCTCTCCAAGTCACCATGGAGTTAGTCTGTGAAACACGTTTTCAGCCAGCCCAATCATGTCAAGAATGAACCATATAAGATTCGTTCCCTCGGAGCTAACGTTTACCTGCTTTAGGGTTACATAGTTGCCCTAGGGTTCACTGCTAGGCCATTCCTACTATTAACATATGCGTAGTGAATCATACTTTGGCTTATAGAAGTCCTAAAGGTACCGCCAAGGGTACAGGGGAAGTGTGTGAGACATTGCCACTCCGATTCTAACCATCGAGAAACCTCTGCAATCTCCTGGGTTGGTTCTAACCAAACCGGCGAAGGGACTACCAAACAATTAGGTGGCCAGAGAGGCATAGAAAGAGGCCGCTGCTCAAGGAAAATAGAAGGCCATAAAGTTATGGGCCAATTGTGGAAACTGGCATGCTATGTTGACAGCAGCATAGTCGGGAAAGAGGCCTACAATAAACAACACGCCTTCGTTTGAGCAGTCGTTCCTAACTACTTTATCCTAACAACATATCTGAACTAATACTAGTTAGGTTTAGTCACCGTATCTCGAGTCTATTGGCGCAGGCACGAGAGACAGCTCTAAATGGAAATGTGTTGCTGTATTAGAGACGTAAGTGGTGCATCTAGTGAAGCTGTATAGTATAGTTTAAGTGTTGCACGTTTTAATATATATATATATATATATATATATATATATATATATATATATATATATATATATATATATATATATATATATATATATATATATATATATATATATATATAGCTATTTAACTTAAGAAAAGGAAAAAGTATTTAACAAAGTCTAAACGATGCTCGCCGTACTACAATTTATACAATACAATCAGATCTAGCTACTCTACAGCGCTTACTTATAATCAGCGCAAGTGAAAAGAAAATAACCATGTTACAATAAAAATGAGTGCCTATTAGTCATCAACGCAATGTTCGTTTTATGGCACAGTTGTTAGTTGGCACAAGTTTGTCATTAGCACATGTTGGCCAGTGGGTTGTTGGCACCTGTTAGTCATCAGCACATGTTGGCCCAGGAGTCTGTTGGAGCGGTCTTCAGGAGACAGTGCTGCATTCGATGTAGTTGGTGTTTCATAGTCATTGGCACAAAATAAAAGCACAAGAGTTATCAGTCTAATTTACTGAAATGGTTGAGGCACACAAGACATGGTGCGGTGGAGAAGTTGCCTCTATTGGTGAGGAGGCTAAGTTTATAGTGGTTTCGGCACATGATGATCAGCGCCGCTTAGCTCAGAAGCAGTGCACAAAGCAATGTGTGCAGTTAGAACAGTGGTCAAAACATTATAAACGCACAGGACACGTGCATGTTTCTATCCACAACTTTTTGGCGTAGTACAGCAGGTTTGACGAGATATCAGTGCAGGCCATCGTTTCACATAATGTTTCTGATGTTAAAAGCCAAAAGGGTTGGTGTAACCAATAGGTCACAGCGATTTAGTTGGCGGGGATGACCTGCTTTTTAGTTGTTATATAACCCCTGAACATGGGTTCCAAAACATATGTTGGCGACGTTCCATCGGCGACGTCTTCCCAGCCCAGCCTCAGCTGCGGATACGGCTTATACTGGTGTAGAGTGCTTATTGCGAGCTCTGCATAGTAAGCTTATTGGAATGTCTTCTGCACTGGGCTGACGCCCCGACCCGACTGAGGAATTCAGCCAGTGCAACTCTGTATGTACTATATGGTGACCAATCAGAAGCCACCATAGCAGAGCTCAACCAATCATCATGCACCAAGTAGAGGGGATAGCATGAGAGTAACACGCGCGTATGACATCCCATTACCGTCACCCTACCAACGCATGCGCGATGATGGTACAAAACAACTTAGAAGCATTTAAAAGGCCAATTCTTGTTTTACTGATATCTCTTCCGTTCCTGGACCGATTTCAATTCTGTAAATGGATTCGTTTTTTCCCAACGAATCCTGCTAATAATTCATATCAAGACGGATGAATAGGGCCTAGTATTAAGGATGCCCAAAAATACAGCCAATTATATACATAAGAATGCCACCCCACACTCTCAGTGCAGCGTGGTAGGCTATCTCTTATTGGCGTGCATGCACACTATGCATTCTTACAGACCCTATCATTCTACGCTCGCTTTACTGTGGCTACACGCACCGGCATATAGAACCAACTTGAGGGTGATGCATCTCAAATGGGGTCATTTTGTACCTGGCTAGCCCGCGTCGGTTCGTACCCGACTGAGCGATCAACGCTACAATTCATTAACTTGTGTTAGTCTTGATAACACATCAGCAATGTTCAGGTGTCCTGGCTTATACGTAACCATAAACTTATATGGGTGTAGCCACATTAGCCATCTGTCAATTCGGGAGGGCGCAATTGAGCAGAGTATATTTCTTTCAGTGGCTTGTGGTCTGTAAATTGTTCAAATTCTCTGCCGTACAAGTACATGTGGAACCGTTCGCATGCCCATATTAATGATAGTGCCTGTCGTTCTGTCTGTGAGTAACGTTGTTCTACACCAGTAAGTGTCCTACTGACAATATATAGAAGCTAAGGATTTTGGCTGAGGACAAGACACAGTGGGAAAAAGCGAAGAGGACTGATTGCAGCTGTAGGCTGTTTCTACTACTACAGCCACAGAATACAGTAATCATACATACAGGAACTGGCCTATACTAGCTACATCAGTCTATATGCATCAGCATCACGAATGTGTAATGATACTGGTGCATACGGGGTGATTCATATTTGTTACTTAGTATTGGGTGACTCGAACATGTAGTCGCTATATATGACATCCCCCATGGCACAGACACCACACGAGACAGGACTGACGGCTTTACATCCCTTCCAAAGGACAGGGCACTGCACAGATTTTTACACCTATCCACATGCCTGAGTGCATGATCGAACCTGTAACATATTTGGATTTGATTTTCGTGGCAGAGGTGAACGTTCTAGACCATCAGGTTGCCCAGCATCGGCCCAGTAACTGCGTTATCAGGGAGTACTCTTCTCATTCTTCTGGCTACTATGTTGCCTGGTCCAACCACCACAATCTATAAAACACCGTAATAATGATGTGTCTCTCATTTTTTTTCAGTAAATAGAAGAGTGACCAAACAGAAATATTTCTAACGTTCATGGAGGATAGATATAGTCAGATATTTGTAAGAATTAAGTGTTACCTCATATCTCATGTTACCTCGTGTTATTACTGGATGAAAGGATTTACATATTCTCTAACATAACTGTAAAAAAGGAATTGTGAATGGATCAGTCAGGTTGGAGAGAGGCAATAACTGTCATCCTGCAAGTAAGTGTCTTGGGACCTATACTTTTTGTGATTTATATAAACGACCTCCCAGATAAAATACTAAGTGGCATAATGCTCTTCGTAGACTATACTAAAGTCTACAAAATCATTATGCGGAAAGGGAGTGATAAATAAAAGTTGATAAAAGTTCACCCAGACAGATGCAAAGTACTACATATTAATTCTAACCCACAAAATTAATTTGATTATAAACTATCATTAAACAATAAAGAACACATTCTGGAGCACACAGCTGCAGAGAAAGACATGAGTTGCATTTGATAAAAAGGTAAGCTTTGGTGAGCATATCAATGCTAAAAGCAAAACGGCCAATATGATGGCACAATTAATTCAAAGATAGACCTTCATCCCTCTGCATAAATCACTTCTCAGAGTACCTTTTGAATATGCAACTTCAGTCTGGAGCCTACATAAACAAAATCTCATTGATGCAACAGAGAGTGCCCAGCAACGAGCAACAAAGCAACTTCTTAGACTAAAAGACATGTCATATGAGAATAGACTTCAAGTTTTAAAGTTGCCAACATTAACGTACCAGAGACATAGTGCAGACATGATTGGAGTCTATAAAATACTTATATTAAAAATAATGTATATGATCAAGAAGTGGTACATAATTAAAGCTATCAAGTAGTAGTACATTAAGGACAGTTCTGGACTACCACACCCTAGGAGGCAGGGTGGGGCCACCCTCGTCTTCCAACACCCAAACAAGAAAAACCCCACATGGATACTAATAGCCTACACTTAGGCTCCTTCCTATAATATGCGTTTTCGAAATACATGACACAGACAACAGCTGGTGTGTCCCACTGGGCCAGGCCACACAACCACTGCCCACACCTACCCCACGCCGCCCTCCTCTGGATGGAGGACAGGTTCAATCTCACCCATCAGCACCGTCCAAACATATATTTAAAAACAAGTATGAACAAATGTTAGATCACAGCAAGATGGTTGTTAAGAGAATTATTGATGACTGGCAGTGGCCACCCATTTATAGAGAAAAATAGTCAAATATATAACCACAGAACATTGTGAGCATGGAAAAAGCTGTCCAAGAATTGACCAGACTGTTGCGGCAATGGCTTATCAACCCAGACCCTTCGCTCAGTCACTCAGAGCCACCTGCTATCCCAACCACAGCTCCGTGATGGAAGCCCACAGCAGGCACAGTTCCAACCTGGTACTGCATGGCTGTGAAAGATGTAAAAGCCAAGGAGCTGCAAGGCCTTGAGAACTACACTCGCGAGGAGTCTGGCTGGCCACTAGATGAGGTTGATGCACTTTCACCTCAACATCACCATTGCAGAGTGGATCCTAGATCGACCTCCTGCCCCGGCTATGAAAAAGCATGCTATTGTCAATGCCAAGAACAAAGACGATCACTGTTTGCGAATGTCTCTCCTGGCAGATAGGTACATCACACATGACTATGTAGATAGGCCATCAAATTATGTAGCACACTGGGACAATCTTCACTTCAAGGGAGTAGACTCTTCCATAACCTCACTCAGCTGAAGTGTGCAGAGCAGCAGAATGGTCTGGCTATTAACGTGTTCAGGCATGACAAGGGGTATACCCACATCATCTGAGTGAGGCTGATCCCTACACTCCATGAATGAATCTGCTGATAGTCGAGAAAGGTGGCAAACATCACTATATGTAGATCAAGGACCTAAATCTCTTGCTCTATGATTAGCATCAACATGATGGGAGGAAGCACTTCTGCGAGCGATGTCTCCACTGCTACTCTCGGGAGAACATACTTGCCCAGCATAAGCCAGAGTTCTGAGGAGCCAGTGATAGACCAATGCACACAAAGATGCCGGCAGATGAGAGGAAGATGCTGCAGTTCACCAATTACCACAAGCAGCTCACGGTGCCCTTTGTCATCTATGCTGCCAAAGCGCTAACAAGCAGGACCTTGGGGCCAGAGCCGAATCCAGCTCAGAGCAGCACTCAGAAAATGCAGCACCATCAGATCTGTGGTTTCTATGCCACGGTGAACAGCCAGTGTTGTATCGAGGAGAAGATGCAACTAAGCACTTCCTGGATCCCAGGTGAGGTCACAAAACGGAGGTTAGCTGCCATGTGTGTGCCAAATCTATAATTTGTGACAGAGTCACAGACAGCATCCAGGATTGCGGACATATCAAAGGTCTCTACCTTGGGGGTGAACACAATGCCTGCAACCTCAAGTTGCATCTCAGCACACGGACCACCATGGTCCCAGCCATGTTTTGCAACTTCCGAGTGTATGACTCTCACCTCATAGTGCAGGTCATGTCACAAACAGAGAGGCTGATAAACTGTATCCCCATTAACATGGAGAGGTATATCTCGCTCAGTCTCCACAGCCTATGGTGTATCCACTCAGCTGATGGGCATGCTCCTCTGCTCCAACAGGGTGTGGACCCATATCAACACATGGATGGGTGGAATAGTTTCAACGAGACCACTCTCCCATCACAGGAAGCCTTCTATAGTAAACTCTCACGTGAGGGCATATCTGATAGTGATTACAATCATGAACATGCTGTCTGGGTCCGGTTCGGCTGCCAGACCTCTACATGTGGTTTAATCCCCCTCCTCGCAGATGTTTTTGAGAGCTTCCATGCAACATGCCTCCAGCAGTACCATCTGAATCCAGCCAAGTACTACATTAGTCCTGGTTTGAGCTGGGAAGCCCTTCACAAGCATCAGGATGCCAACAATCTTTATGGCTGTATGGCTGAGCGATGAGCTAATACCTGCCGACTGGGGTGGGGGATGGTCGTGGGGTGGATGGAATTGACTCTCCCATAGAGGCTGCCATTGTGCAAGATTTCTCAATGCTGAGAAGGGCTATATCGTGGAAGTGGACCTCAGCATACCAGTGTGCCCTAGTGGGAACAGTCAACACGATGGGGGGTAGAAAAACTGGTACCTAACCTAAGGGACAAAGAACAATATGTGTTGCAGTACTGCAACCTCAAGCTCTTCCTGAGTCTGGGGATGAGGCTCAAGAAGCTGCACTGAGTGTTGCTGTTAGATCAGTCACCATGTATGGAGCCATATATAAGGTTCAACACAGAACTCCGAGGTCAGGCTACCAGGGAGTTTGAACAGGATCTCAACAAGCTGATGAACAAGGTGATCAAGGTGTGGTGATTTGCAAGATGATGGAAAAGCTATGTAATCGGGTTGAAGTAAATCTGGTGCACTCCTCCTAGGAGGACAAACTGAAACACTGCATAGCCAATCCCAAATATGTCTGAGCAAAGGGGTTTGATGACGACATAGCCACTCTCCACACGCACAAGACCAGCCTCCTGCTGAATCAGTTGATTTATGTGGGCATGTTCATCCTGGACCCCTCGAATCACCTCAAGTTCAACTTCTTATACAACCAGCTGAAGCAGCAGTATGGTGCTCACTACGAGCTCCTGTACACATATACTGGCAGTCTCCTATTGGAAGTTCAGACAGAAGACAGACTTATTGTTGACATGGTTGCGAGGAGTGACCTGTATGACACCAGTGACTACCCCGTATGGCACTCACTACACAGTACTGACAACAAGAAGGTGTTAGGCAAAATGAAGGATGAGTGTGCAGGTTTACCAATCCAGAAGTTCATTGGCCTATATCCAAAAATGTACTCCATTAAGGTCTCGGATGAGCAAGAGATCCGCAAGGGCGAAGGGTGTGAAGAAGAGCACAGTAAATAGACAGGTTCACCATTAGTAGTACCTGGAATCCCTCATCGAGCGAAAGGTCTTTCATCATGGCATGGATATGTTGCGGAGTGAAGGACATCATATCTATGGGATACACCAGAGCAAGACCTCTCTCAACCCTCAGGACACCAATTGATGGATTGCCCCAGATGGTATAAACACAAGAACATCATAAGAATGTTGTTGTCACTCCAATGGACGCAGTAATTGATGAGTTGCTACTCTAGGTGTAGGCAGATGAGTGTCTAGGAAGTACCTCAATTCCTATCACACAACGGTCGCCTGGGGCCACTAGTCAAGTAATACAGTAACAGTTGCCCCTTCGTCTCCATATACCTGCTGATTCTGTGAACATGTATAACCAGTTAGTGTATGTTGCACGTCTGCGCCCGCCTGCCAAGTCACCATTCTCATATAGGTAGTGAACTGGGACATTGGATGGAAGGCTGTGCCCCATCCCCTCTGTCAGAACGACTGATAGTCTCTATGAGACATGAGTGCTGAATGGCCTCTATGGGAAACTGTCAAATCAAGCGAGTGATCTCAGCATTAGATCTCTTTTTGACAGTGGGCAATCCTCTCACCCATACTCTGAAATGATCTCTAGAAGCCGCCATTTCCAGAGTGTATTGGTGTGGGAACAACCTCTCTGCCAGTGTCCGGTTTCACTGCTCGAATATAGCATGAGAGTCACAGTCTCACCTCTGAACTCATCGCTCTTATCAACCTGTAGCAATATTGACCACTGGAGGGATTTTCTGGATCGCTATAGACACGTTGAAACCAGGATGCTCCCTGGCCAGTGGATTTATCTGAGAGGTACTGTGGCTGTATACCTGCTAGTGATATCAACAATGGTGAGGGCGTACTTGTGGTTCTTGTGACCGGCTCTGTCAGGCAGAAGGAACAACACATCTGCCTGGTGTACTCTTTTCGGAAGTGGTTCATCGAAGCGTGTATGCCGAATGTAGTGTGGACGAGGTCTTTATATCTGTCATATCGCCTGTCTGGAAAGCCACTGGCTTAAGGATTCACCAGTTGAGCACATAAATATCGTATCTATCTATATTTTTTAAGGATATATGCAACTGATCATTTACGCCAGCCAGGAAGTGAATACCCGGTCATGCACAATTGCGATTTACTGAAATCATGTGCTCAGCAGTCGCAACAACTAGCCCCATGGTGAGGGTATGTGCATGAACTATTGTGACACGGATCGACCAGGTGGGTACTGGCCGTCCCAGCCAAGCTGGGTATGAGCCGCCTGTCCTGGAGTCGTTCCCATAAGCACATGACCGTGGGTAGAGCACTAAGCGTGTATTGGCCTATACGAGACGACCAAGTTCGTTAGAACGCGTAGTGTGCATGCGCGCGCTCAGACGCTTCATCGACGACATGCATGTCAAGAATGGAGGCGAGTGTGTACCTCTAATGTACCGAGTTGGTACTCGTAAATACCTTGAATCTATCTATTTTCGTCGTTCTTGGTACCAGTCAGGACCAGAATTTGACGAGCTTTTTAAAGCTGAAAACCATTTTGAAATCTGTCCAGAAATGGCCGAGTTATCATCAAAGGCTCCCAGTCAAATTAGACTTGAAATATTGCTATAACGTCGTAATCGCGTATCTATACATAGCGTAATACGCAGTGATTTGTGTACACGTGACCTACTACGTCACTTTACACATTTATACATATAGTAATACTTAGTTATTTGTGTATATGTCACGCTTTTCTAGCACGCTGACTGGCTGAAACAGCAATCTCTGATTGGCTGAGACAGCCAGCTCTGACGTCCCAGCAAGTATAAAAGGGGGTGAAATTCGAAGATCAGGAACATCGTCGGCGTGGAGGCCGACAGTCAAGGACTGGCCCTAAGAGTGGGAGCTTGATGAGTGAGTGGACCGATATACCGACGGAAAGAATCAGCACATCACCTCGGTTCAGCTCACTCCGGAAAGCAGTTCTCAGCTACCCGCAGTTTAAATTTTGGACGCTCCCGGATGGCCACCCGGGGGCAATAACTAAACTAATAGTATGGTTCCCATTTCCGAACAACTATAAGAGGAACTTTCTGCGGAGGGCCCTTGCGGCCCAATATGTAACGTCTACATAATGTAGAGTAGCGATGTTTCTTGGTGGAAAACTCGCCGGATCTGCCGACCACCAGAAAGTGGAGATCAACCAACACACGGCATGTTGTGTGATTTAACTTTATAACTTTTTGTACCGCATCTTAGTAGACTTTGCCTGGTGCACTGCAAGAGCTAGGCGACGCACCCCGCACCGTATGCTTCAAATGTACATGCATAAAAATATTATATATAGTAACCCTACCTGTTAATGGGTTATGTTTAACTTTATTACACCGTCGCTGGATGGGAACTTTTCTCACTACTGTTGAAATTATTATGATTGTTATGATGACTATCTAATTGACATTACTTCACTGCTCTGTTTCACTGTCCTGAGTTCATACCATATCTACCCTGGAGCCAACATGCGGAGCCCAGCCTGGAGAGATCAGCTGCGGGAATCGCATATGGAAACATGTCCTGCCTCAAAGAACGTGCCGACTCGCGCTATAAATATGTTAGCGCCTCCATTTCAGTAGCACATAATAGCTGGTTCCGTCAATGACTATTAGATATTCAAGTAACTATACATGTATGTTCTTTCATCATAATTTATATCCGTAGAAGGTACTGATGACAAATAGGTACCATACCAGTCTTAAGACCGCAATTTATGATTTCTTTTATTAAACTGTCTATATTATCCTTGTTTACTGTAGGTGCCTAACTAACCGCACCATATTAGGTTATTGACATATATATATATATATAAACATATATATATATATATATATATATATATATATATATATATATATATATATATATATATATATATATATATATATATATATATATATATATATATATATATATATATATATATATATATATATATATATATATATATACTTACTACCTCATATAATCAAACTGTAAAAACTGTGATATTGTTTCGATTGCAATGGTTAGTTATGTATATGGCAAGTAGCTATCCAATTCCTATGTTTTACTTATATTATATAAAACTTTGGACCACAGTACGCTAGGAAATACTATACAGCAACAATATATGCATCACTTATTCCCACCACCAACAATTTTACACTGAGGTCACTGACCGTGCTCTACATATTTGAGCCCGGCATGCTATTGACTAACCGTGACTATTCAGCTCGATAGGATAGGTTAAAGTGGTCAGGGACAATTTCTTCGTTAAGAGACATATAGTTCATGCCTCTTTTCCGACTGTGTGATAATCTAGCCCCGCACACCAGCAAGGTTGTGTAAAATTGCCCAAATATTTATCAAGTTATTGTTTCTTTCCATGATCCACTCAGCCGCAAGGCTTCTTAATTGTTTGATATCCCACCCGCACATTGTACTGATCTGACTCTGGGAAACTATCAGAGGTTTCCGAGCGATGATGGCCAAAGTGTGGACTTACATACATCTCTCACTGTATCTTCTGATACTTAGTAGTTAGACACTTTGCCAAGGAAGGAAAGCACTGCGAAAACATGTCAAATGATGACATGATTACACAGAATGTAATTGTGGAATTAGTATCTTCCAAACCAGTACCAGTCCTGTTAGGTACATGCCAGGGTGAAATCCTCCTTTTGTGTTATATTAACGACATTACACAAAAACATCCAGAATGTCAGCTACACCTTTTTGCAGATGTTGCCTTGCTGCATCGTCCAATTCACTCAGTCAATGACCACCTTAACATACAACATGACTTACTTACACTCGAAAAATGAGCTCTTGACTGGGACATGAAATTCAACCCATCAAAGTGCTACATATTATCCCTCAAATGATCTGGTGAAGAGTCTGTCCACTTCTATATGCTATGTCAGCAGGTCCTGAAAACGTTCATCACTAACCCATACTTGGTGTCCTTTTCAACGACGATGTGAGCTTCTCAAGTCATATCAGAAATATTTGTGTTAGAACCAACAGAAGTTTGGGCTTTATTAGGAGAAACCTTAAGAATTATCCACAAAAACTACATGAAACTGCATACATCACGATGTGTAGATGGACACTAGCGTATGCCTCAGCAATTTGGGACCCTCGCCTGATCCAAGAGCATCAGTTAATAGTACGCATTTACCGGAAGGCCCTACGATTCGTAACAAAGAACTACAGACAACCAGCCAGCGTCACATGGCCTAAACTTGGAACCATTGAATGAACGACATAAAAGCTAGGCTAGTTTTGCTTTACCAAATCATTAACGGTTAAGTGCCGCCTCCCCCACCCACCCAATCCACTCCCCAATCCCCACCCTCACCACCACCACCACCACCAACCCCACCCCACCACAGCCGACATAGAATATTTAACTCCTGGAAGAAGAGGTCATTGACATTTAAATGTGTGGAGTACAAGCACTTCTTTTTCCTCGGACTGTATGAGATTGGAACACAATATCCACAGAGTTAAAAGAAAGCACAAGCCTGTCAGCATTTAAGTCCAGCCTGCCGCAGTAACATTACTAATACCACACACACACACACACACACACACACACACACACACACACACACACACACACACACACACACACACACACACACACACACACACACACACACACACACACACACACACACACACACACACACACACACACACACACACACACACACACACACACACACACACACACACACACACACACACACACACACACACACACACACACACACACACACACACACACACACACACACACACACACACACACACACACACACACACACACACACACACACACACACACACACACACACACACACACACACACACACACACACACACACACACACACACACACACACACACACACACACACACACACACACACACACACACACACACACACACACACACACACACACACACACACACACACACACACACACACACACACACACACACACACACACACACACACACACACACACACACACACACACACACACACACACACACACACACACACACACACACACACACACACACACACACACACACACACACACACACACACACACACACACACACACACACACACACACACACACACACACACACACACACACACACACACACACACACACACACACACACACACACACACACACACACACACACACACACACACACACACACACACACACACACACACACACACACACACACACACACACACACACACACACACACACACACACACACACACACACACACACACACACACACACACACACACACACACACACACACACACACACACACACACACACACACACACACACACACACACACACACACACACACACACACACACACACACACACACACACACACACACACACACACACACACACACACACACACACACACACACACACACACACACACACACACACACACACACACACACACACACACACACACACACACACACACACACACACACACACACACACACACACACACACACACACACACACACACACACACACACACACACACACACACACACACACACACACACACACACACACACACACACACACACACACACACACACACACACACACACACACACACACACACACACACACACACACACACACACACACACACACACACACACACACACACACACATGCGCATCCCTCATCGTGATGTCCAGCAGGGGTTTTTGACAAGTATTTAGCAGAAACAGAAATTATCTTTTGATAATTTTTAAGAGGAGTGGAACAGACGCAAGTTTACATATTTTTATCAGAAATAAAATTGTATTGGCTATATTAATCAGACACTTTACTCAACTACGTAATAGGTTTAGCAACAATAACATATTATAACCATAAGCCATAGCCATAAGTAACCATTTAGGTTTAGTAACAATAACATATTATAACCATAAGCCATAGCCATAAGTAACCATAAGTTGTTACTGGACGCAGGATTTCTCCTATCTGTCCAGAACTTCATACTATTTTCCTGTGTCTACAACTACTTGCGTGGTGTGCCTCGGAGTATCAATTTGGGGCTCATAGTTGTTGAGGATGTCTTGCTGTTGCCAGTGCTTGCCAAGCCAGTATTTACTGCAGGCTGTTCCATGGTTCGGCTACTCTTGAAGAGCTTTAGGCTGTGCTCTCTTGCTGCCAAGTCTCTTAGTGGGATAGCTGGGCTTACTTCAGGGTCGTATTTATCATGAAGAATCGTGTATGTCTCTATCATGTCACCTCGCAATCTCCGATAGACCAGTGTTTCAAACTTCAGTGTCTTCAAGCGATCTTCATACTCTAAATCTTTCAGCCCAGGAACCTGTTTTCTTTACACATTTTCTATCATGGTTGCCTCTTTTTTCTGGAATGGAGCCCACACAGGCTTGCATATTCTAGACGTGGTCTTACTAATGCTTTATAAAGCCATTTGAAAGTTTCATATATGTATATAAAGGATCTGCGGATAATCACCACCAAGTGTGTCACCTTGTTTACCTTTTCCATTATGTGCTCCTTGGTAGATAGTTTGGAGCTAATGGTGACACCGAGATCGTTTTCTTTGTTGACCTTCATCATCTTGAGCTGTGGTTCTTCAGTCGTCTTTTCCCTTATAAAGTAGTGTCTCTCATTCTCAGATGAGCTGCCCACAGTTATCAGTTTAAATTTATCAGGGTGGAATCTCAGTAGCCAGTGATCTGACCAATATCTTGCAGGCTTTGTAGATCTAGAGATCTAGAGTCGATTTACTTGGTCTGCCTCACCGCTTACCTGGTGGAAAACCGTCCGCATACATGAATGCATCTATACTCAATCTCTCTGGTAGGTCATTTATGTACATCATGAACAGCACTGACCCTGTCAGATGCCGTTTAGAACATCTGACAACTATGACATTGTATTCTTCACTACTATCTGCTCTTTACGGATGAGCAGAAATGACTGTATCCATTTGTGTACATGACCAGTTATCCCATCGCAAAAAAATGTATCCAAAAGCCACCTGTGTGGGACCATATCAAATGCTTCCATAAAATTCAATTAGATCATATTGACGTTGCCTCCCTGATAGCAAGCAAACGCTGGGCCAACGTTGGTCCAACGTTTACCACTACATTGGGCCAACATAGTTTTGCTCATCAGCCCAATGTTGGCCCAACGTTGGCAATACGTTATTGAGCCAATCTTGAGCCAACAGGCATAAATCCATGAAGATATTTAAAATAGCACACCAGAGAGCATAATTTAAGAATTTAAAAATTGGAAGGTAAATATTCTGTTGATTTTGTTTGATTTTCTGTGAAATTTCCAATGCTGGCCCAAACTTGGCTCAACATTGGGCTACCGTTGGCAAACAAATGATACAGCCAATGTTGGGCCAACGTTGTAATGTCAACTGCGATCTGCTAACATGTTGCCATCGTCGGCCCAACCTTCAGACCTTCAGTAGTTGGAAAGATGTTGATCTTCCTGAGATAAACCTGTCTGTCGTTGAACAAGTGATTTCTTTTCATGTGATCTATGATCTTGTCTCTGATGATAGTCTTCAGTACCTTACATAGAATATAGATAAGACTGACCGGTCTGTAGATGCTGGTCAGCTTTCTGCTGCCCTTCTTGAAGATTGCTGTTATCGTGGCTGTTTTCCACTCTGCCTTGATCTTTCCACTGCTTAGTGACAAATTAAGAATCAATTGTAGGGGTCCACTCAGTACATCTGGCAATTCATTTAGTATTATTGGGTGAATTTTGTCTTGCCCTTGAGACTTATCCACTTTCAAATTCAGAAGCTTCTTCATCACTATTTCTTTGGGTTTTTTAACCTGCTCTAAGGGTTGGTCATATTCTTGAGTTAGTGCTGCTGATCCCCGTGTCTCCGGCTCAATGGTGAAAACACCTGAAAAGAATTTCAGTAAAACGTTACATTTCTCGTCATCAGTTTTTATTAAGACCTCTTCTCCAGATTCAGTTGTTATTACCAAGTCTACAATTGTGGTTGACATCTTCAGGTTACATTTTACATACTTCCAGAAGTGTTCGGGCTAGATTTAACACTTTTTGCTATAGCCGTCTCCTGGCCTCTCTGGATTTCTCTTGTTAGAGGTCTCACTATGTTGCGTTATCTCATGTATGCTCGGTACTTTTCTGGGTCTCCTGTTTCCATGTAGTGCTGCCAGTATCTCTGTTTCTTTCTAATCGCATTTACGGTTGTCTTGTCCAGTGTGGTGCTGCCTTTTTGGTTGTGATTGTGGAGTGATTGTGGAGTCTTGTTTGGTATAAACTCCGTTTCTGCATCTGGCAAAAAATCATGACTTATTAAGAAGAGTTTCTCAAAACCTATTAATTTTCTCAGTCGGTTATCTTCCTTATCACATCAACTCAGGCTTTTGTACACTCATCCCAACAGTAGTTCCTCATTATCCCTCAGTCGAATGGTAACCCATGCTGATTTTTGAAAGTCTGTGGCAACCGCTGTCCATCTCGCTTCCAGTTTAATATTAGTGTAAGTAACCATGCCACTGCCGATGTTTGTATTCATGCTTATTTAAAAACATTTCAAAGCTATTTATTTTAAGTCAGGTACTGTAAGCTTGATTCTTGTTCTCTTGGCTTTCACCTTTTTGTCTGCAATTATATATTGTGCTGCTAGTGCGTGTTCTATTCTGAATCTCAGCTCTGTCATCTTTGTAGTTAGAGCATCTACATTTGTATACCAAACTGTCAGATCAGAATTTTCTCTTCTCTCTGTATTCTTTATCTTTTCTGTGTGTTCCACCTCTCAATCTAAGTACTGGTGTTTTTACTCTCTTTACACTTTCATCTCTATTTAAACTTGAGTATTCAGGCCCATCCTCTGTACCATCTTGTGCCACTGATTTTGCACGATCTTGCGCCACTGGCTGTGCTGCCACCATCAATATTTTGGAGATCACATCCGTGGAGAAAATACTCAGCTCTAATATGCTGATTTTGAGAGAATCATTGGCGATCTAGCCAGGATATAAGATATCTACATCTGAGCAAGTTGAACAACTAATCTTCACACAGCTCCCTTGTAAAATACTTGTGACTGCAGTGGAGGCTTCGAATTAAAACTACACATGAACATGACACGACATAATGTAGTTAAAGCTCGAAGGCTTCGTCACAGATGCAGTTTTACCTGGTGCTATGCATATCCCTACAGTCAGAAAAGAATCTGTAAGCATATAAAACTTCAAATGACATTGGATCATGACATATCATGCAAAATATACCATATTGGAATGGTACTGTAGCACGGATTGGCAGGATGGGTACGGACCATCCCAGCTCGGCTGGGTACGGAGCGACTGCTCTGGGTACATTCCAAGCACACACCCCACCACCCACCCCACCACCCACCCCCATGTATAGGGCCATATGAGAGAGGTTTCTCTAAAATTACAAATTCTGTGAGATCGCATAGCGCGCATGCGCACATAGCGTATATGCGCGCATGTCAGAGCTTCCCTGACAACACGTGTCAATGTTGGGAGAGGATGCATACTATGTATGTATGTATGTATGTATGCATTTATATAGCGCCAATTCCAGAATTAACTGCCCAAAGGCGCTTTACAAAGTTAATTTAAAATAGTGAAATATGATTTTTGGAACAAATGGGTTTTAAGAAGAGTTTTGAAAGCCTCAACATTGTTGCTGTTTTGAATGTTGGATGGAAGGTCGTTCCAAAGTTTTGGTCCAGCTATGGAGAAAGCACGCTCTCCGATGACAAGATTGGAATTGGGTACTACGCAGAGTAGCTGTTCACTCGATCTTAGTGCTCTCGGTGCTATTCGTCTAGTTATGAGTGATGATAAAACGGTGGGGCTAACTCATGTAGGCATTTGAACACGACAAGTGCGACCTTAAATTCGATTCGTTGTTCCACTGGCAGCCAGTGTAGCTCTTTGAGGACTGGTCGAATGTGTTCATGCACTTTTGTTCTGGTTATTAACCGGGCTGCTGTATTTTGTGCTCGTTGGAGACGTTGTAACTGCGATGATGATATGCATGTGAGAAGAGAATTGCAATTGTCCAGCCTTGATGTAATGGTTGCGTGGACAAGGGTATTGACTGCATTATAGTCTAGCAATTTCCTAATTTTACCGATGTTGCGAGTGTTCAGAAATATAGATTTACAGATCGACGTCACATGGCTTTCCATAGACATAGTATTGTGTACCGAGTCGGTGCACGTAATTTCCTTAAAGTACACCAGTCTCATCATTGTTGGTACTTATCAGATACAGATGAGGATTCCAAAACTATTTACCTTTTTAAAATCGGACCAGAAATGGCCAAGTTATCCTAAAATATCTCATTGAAATTATTTTCAAAATATTACTGGGATATCGTAACCGCGTGTATGTACTAAATGAATGGGGAATGTGCCTATCACATGATAGCATCCTCACCCTTCCTAGCTGCAGGCTGATTGGCTACAGATCACCCGCTGATTGGCTGGGCGTCCGGCCTCTGACGTCATGAGTAGTATAAAAGGAGCGAAAAATCAAGAATCGAGACCACACTTCGGCGAGAGAGAGAGAGAGAGAGAGAGAGAGAGAGAGAGAGAGAGAGAGAGAGAGCAAGTGATAGGTTGTGTGGCCAGAGCAGTGCTAGACGTGGGCAACTGCTTACTGACTGTGGTTCCCTATTAGCTGCAGCAGTGCCTCTCGAAATTCAGTTCTCATTCTCTGGTCAGCAATCGAACATCTGCATCACAGTTTTTGTAAGCCCTCGGACGGCCATCCAGGGGCAACTAAATAAATAGAAGAGACTTCCTCACTACCAACACCTCAGAGGAGCCTTCCTGCAGATGGGCCCATATGTAGTCTCTTCAGCATGTAGAACAAGTGGTGATTCTTGGTGGACAACTCGTCAGATCTTCTGGACCATGCTGAAAGTGGTATTCAAACTTCCACGCAGCATGTCGTGTGTTTAATTAACTTCGAGGCCACAGTCTGGTGGGACTCTGCCTGGTACACTACAAGAGCTATGCGATGTATTATGTACAGTGTACCCAGTAATGCACATGCATTGTTTAATTACAACTGTAGCCCTTCATGTTACGGGCAACTTTCAAACTTCCGTTACCGGACAGACACTTATTAACATTCCACGTAATTATTGTATTAGCTATTATGATTATCTAGTGGGCATCGGCCTACAGTCGTTCTTCTTCACCGTCCTTGAGAATGAGCCACATCAACAGTTCGCCTGTGGAGATTTCCCAGCAACTTCAGAATCGTGTCATCTCGCGTTCCTCATCTGTAATGCAGCATCTACAGTGATTTATGAACTTTTTCCGTATCGATGACTAATAGGTACTCATTTAGCTATTGTATTTATTAATTCATTTCTTTACAGGTACTGATGACTAATAGGTACCGCCCCGGTCGTCTGAGACCGCATTTTGTAGTTTATATCTTTTTAACTGTAAATATTATCCTTATTTTTGTGCTTACAACTAACTTATTAGGACTTCTTAGGATATTTCTGAGGACTCAGGCTGTGTTCAGCCTCTATGTCCGCATCTTCTTCCATTAAATATGTTCCATGTTCCTGACTTCCCGGCATCCGATATTCGTCCGTGAAATCAAATTTAATGGCTTGTTGCTCCCAAAATTTATCTAAGGCCACATCAAAGGTGAAGACAGATTTACAATTTACTATGGCGCCAGTCAAACTATTCCAAATATCTACCACTCTGTTTGTAAACATATATTTCCTAATGTCCATTCTAATATGGTGCGTGGACAGTCTCAAGCTATGGCCTCTTGTGCCTCTATTCTCTGCCAAGATCAGCAGCGCCTCAGAAGCTTCAGGATCATATATCTCATGGGTGAGTTTATAGACCTCTATCATGTCTCCTCTCATCCTTCTGTACCGCATTGTGGGCATTTTCAGTCTCTTCGGCCTATCTATATAGCTCATATTGCTTAATGCTGGAACTTGTTTGGATGCTCGTTGTAGTACATTTTCTATTAGGGCTGCATCCTTTTTCAGATGAGGGCTCCACACACATACCACATACTCTAGGTGAGGTCTCACCAGGGCCTGGAACAGCTGCTTAAACATTTCCTCATCTAAGTAAGTGAATGTTCTTCTAATTAGCGCCATAATGCTGTTCGCCTTGTTACCTTGGGCTTGAATGTGGCTTGAGAAGGTTAAGTTCATGTCTACTGTGACCCCAATGTCCTTTTCCTGTTGTGTGTTCTCAAGAATTAATAGTGTCCCATCTTGCTTGTAGAGGTGGTAGCTCTTCTCATCTGGGTGTTTTCCTCCCTTGCTCTCTACCGTTAGTACTTTGCATTTGTTTGGGTGGAATCTCAATAGCCATGTGTTTGACTACACCTGAAAGGAGTCCAGATCCTCTTGCAACTCAATTTCATCTTTCTTGCATCTGATTTGCTTGTAGATTGTTGTGTCATCTGCGAAGAGATAACATGTAGATCTTACAGCCTAAGGAAGATCATTAATGTATATCACAAACAGGATAGGCCCTAACACACTGCCTTGTGGGATTCCACTTGTTACTGGTTGGTTTTCTGAAACATGTCCGTTGACCACGACGCATTGCTTTCTGTTTGAAATAAAGTCCTGTACCCATAGTATTATAGGTTCGCTTAGACCAAATTTTCTCAGCTTGCTGATGAGTCGCCTATGTGGGATGGGATTCTGGCACTGAACCATCTGGTTTGCACGTAAAAACGCTAGTGAAAAAGTCTGCCAGTACATTAGCCTTATCTATGTCTTCACTAGCAATCTGAGTTATCCCATCTTTCTGAACAACCTTTAGTTCTGATATGCCACTTTTTACTTTCCTCTTTGAGTTTACATATTTCCAAAATTTCTTGGGGTTAGCTTTGACATTCCTGGCTATCTCCTTTTCATTATCTCACTTAGATTTACGTATTAGCCCTTTAACTTAGTTTCTCACTCTAGTATATTCTCTATGCTTCTCATCATCTCTTGTTTCCAGGAATCTTTGCCAACATCTGTGCTTCTGTTTTATTTTAGTCCTAATATCTTCATTAACTTGTATATGTCGATATTTGGATGCTTTACTGTTTCCACCTTTGATCTTTGGGATATGCTTTTCCTTGGCCGTGTTAAACTTTTCAAGGAATGTGTCCAGTACTGTATTTGGATCATCTGCTTCTAATAATCTCTCTCAATCCAGCACTAGGTCTGCATTCATATCCTCATAATTACCTTTGAAAAAATTCCACCTCTCTGTATTATTGCATCTTTGCTGACTTTGCAGTTCATAAGTAAAGGTAATTACACAGTGGTCGCTGGCTCCCAATGGACTTTGGTATTCAATTTCTTCTACTAATTCATCATTTGTAAGGATAAGATCCAATATACTTGGTTCATTGTTCCCTCTACACCTCGTGTAATCCTTGACATGCTGGTATAGATATCAGTCCCTTATACATTCGATGAATGATTCCCCATCCGAGTCATTTTTTGCCGACCAGTCTTGCCAATTTATATTTGGATAATTAAAATCCCCTACAATCATGATATGTTTGAACTTCTTATTTGTATTCGATATATTTCTGAGCATTTTCTTCAAATCCTCCAAATTTTCTGCAGTGTTGCTGGGGCTCTTATATATACATCCCAGCAGTAAATTATCATTCCTTGGTAGTCCAATCTTGAGCCAGATAGCTTCTTGGAAGTTTTCATCACCTATGTATTCGAACCCATGTAGGGATTCATTTATATACAATGCTACTCCTGCCTTTTGATGTTTCCCAGTCATTGACAAACAAGTCATATCCGTCTGTTTGCAATTCTGGTTTGGTCGGCAGGTATCTGCAATTCTTTGGACATACTTCTGTTATTCCAATTATATCTGTTGCCCCATCCCCATGTATCCTAGCCTTAAGCTCTTCTATTTTATTTAGAAGACAGTCTGCATTTGATTATGCACACTTCAGCATAGTCAATCTTCTGGTATCCTGGTTACACATATTTACAACATTTGCATGTAGACTATTTACATTTGTATTTACACTTGTCTCTTTCCTATTTAATTTTCTTTTGCTCCTCTCCGAATTTTCACCACTTTTCGTTCCCAGGGTAGTCCTCGGACTGTGTATTTGAAGTCCCATGATATGTTTTCAGCATTCAACCTTTCCATTTCCTCCAGCTTTTCCTTATTGCCTGAACTCTCATTTTGTGTCATATCATGGGTGATACTCACTCTCTTCAGCTTCTCATCTGCATGTGCCAGATTTCTGATATGTTTCATAAAGTGCCCCTTTGCCTTCTCATCTTCAAATTTTACTTTCAATGGTCTTGGCTTTGTAGGCTTAGAGCCGCTTTTGTCTCTCTTGCCTAGTCGCACTAAATTGGTTATGGTTTCCTCTGGTGATTTTAGAGCTTTACACAGCTCACCTACAAGCCGTTTGTCTTCTACTTTTCTCACGTCAGGATTTTCTGCCTCAGATTCTTCACAGTTATGTATTATGATGTTACATTTCATAGCTTCACTCTGACATAACTCTGCTACCTCTTTTTTCACTTCCACACAGTCAACTCCTATATTTCCCCACTTCATAATCTTGGACTCATCAATCAGCGCTCTCACCCTGTTCTCATCTGTCTTGCTTTGCATCTCCACCTCTAGCTTGTCTACTCTTTGCTCCATTTTACTCAGGAAGGCCTAACATCTCTCCTCTATTTCTTTCTCCATCTTCAGATTTCTGATTGCCTTTTCCTCACATGGAGGGCAGTACCAGTGGAAATCAGACCTTTTCGTCAACAATGTGTACTCCGCTAGAAACAGGTTTAGGCACCTTCTGCAAAAGTGCTTATTACAGTACTCGCATTCGCAGACTTTACACATCTCACATGACCAGCCTGGCTGCACCTCACTCTCAGACGCTGTGCGTTTTGCCGTTGTGACTTTACCTCCTTTAGCAGACATTTTAAGCTTGTTGCTGTTTATGTGACTAGCTTTGTTTCAACTGTACCCTAAATAGTATACAGTTCAAATTTTCCACTGCAAGGTCCTATGACCTGATTTACTGTCACTACTGTAATAGTTAGCTATGTATACGGCAAGCGGCCATTCTAGTTGTTTTGTTTTGTTTATATAAAAAGTCTGGGACCGCAATATGCTAGGCTATACTATATAGCAACATTAAATCCGCATCACTTCTCCCCCAGCATCAATTTTACACTGATGTTACTGTTCATGCTCACATTACGCGTGACATGTAATCGACTAAACCTGGCTATTCTAGCTCGATAGGATAGGTTTAAAATAGTTAGGGACAATCTCTCCATAGGAGACATTTGTGTAAGCCTCTTTTCAGGCTGTAACGGATATGTAACACCGCACACTGGCTCAATTGTGTAAAATTGGCCACATACCTTAGGGCCTCTTATTATATTGAGTGAGTGTCTCTTTCTACGCTCCTCCAGCCGCAAGGCTTATACATTGTCTGGAACACCCATCGACATGTTGGCATGATCCGCCTTGGGAAACTATTGGGGTTTCTAAGTGGGGATGACTAAAGTGCCGATTTCGTATATGCTCCCTCTGTATCTTCGGATACTAGTTAGCATAGACAACCCTGCCAAAGTAGAGAGCACTGCGAAAAGAGGTTAAGTAATAGCAGTGCATCTCTGGGCATTCTGAAACTTAACCCTAATGACAGGCAAACATTAGTTCCCCGGAGTTGGATCTCAAGTGATCCCTCCCCGACACACGGGTGATGGTTAGGATGCAGATCACCATCTAACACTGCACAGTGACTGGGTGCGGTCTTAGAACCCACTGCGCCCTCACGGGAAGGTCACTGGAGATGGATATCTGCATCTTACTCCCCGCCATAAAAGCTTTTATGCACTTTTCAAATTGCTTATGTAAATGGTAACTTGTCCTAGTGATGTTGTATGTGGTTGAGGTGTGATTTGTAACCAGATCATTATATGATTCTGAAGCTGTCACTCCATAACATGCCCGCACGCTGCCTTTCTGAGGGAGATGCTCTCTAAGGCGACCTTCGGGAAACCGAGCATCTTCGCCAGTTAGGCTCATGTGTCAAAAGATAGGTAGAACTCCCTGCCACATGCGGCCAAAGCTTGGAAGCAAATCTAACAACTAAATGGTAGGTTAGAATTTAGCAGAAGGACCGCATAAATAAAGCAGCAACTACCAATGCAGTATCTTGGACCTACATAAGATGACGGCATTTGAATTCTTCGGAAATCAGTCACCCTGTCTTCACGTATTACAGCATGCATCACATTAATTATAATTTCACTAGGTTGACGCACACTACACTTAGCTTATGTTTGAACAAGAGAGTGGCCCTTTTTCCAGCTCTCTTCCTCCGCTTCGGCGTTGAAGGCATTTTCCTGTAACAGAGGCCTGCGTGAGGCACTTTCCTCTCGCAACAATAATATTTTTTGTTAGGGGTATAATAGTTTATATTAAACTACATACGTAGCCTCGTGAGGACACTCCCTTGCAGGGATAACTCATGGATATATACAGATCGGTGAGGTACCTCTGATGAATCCACGTAAACAAGACACCAACTTGGTTCTATGTACTGTATATTTTCTCTCGTCTACAAGCAAATGAGTACCATTGTTTGTATAGTTACTTTTAGATTTATTATCATGCTCAGACTTCTAAATTAAGCTATGGACCACCATACCGGTGACACTAATAGTTGTGATGAAATGGTGAGGTGCAATCTCAGTGGCAATGGTCACATGGCCCGCTGGAACGTTATCATTCCACCGGCTCTAGAAGTCAGTCTTTGCACTTTTCGGAGAGTTGCGGTATGGGATCTGTTATCACTAGAACTGCAGCTAACCAGCCCTAACACACATCCTGTACATGCGGTGCAACCGAGTGGAGCAGCAGAATGGACCAATGCATACCCACATGAGCTACAAGTGGTGCCCGAAGAGGGGCTCGAACAAGAAACGAACCCATGCTCAGACTCAACACACACACATTACAGTCTCCTTTATCAGACAGTGAGCACTCCCTCGATATGGAAGTAGCATCATATGATTGGAGAACTGCGCGCATACTCACCGACTATGCCAGCACTGTTTCTACACGAGGATTCGCTGATCAGCGAGGGGACTTTCCGCGATACATCGCAGGTGGGTACTCAATACATCACACTGTCGGATATCCATGATAGGCACCCAACACCTTTGCCGGATTGCGGTTGACCATGACAAAGACACCTATGGGGGCATACTAATTTTTCACGACCATTATGTTCACCAGCGTCATCACGAGGTGACCAATCGCCTGCCCCTCATGCACCATGTCCCGCATCTCCTCCAATATGAACGTCATCGCTGTATTACCCATCGGTGATGTGATATGAATCGGGAGATGCGGAACCGCCCTTTCAACAATATTCCATCAGAACCACATCACATGGCATGCACCACCCCCGTCAGTCTCCTGGACCACCTCTGTACGAGGGGAACACCCGCCACAGCAACCGATAGCACGTCTGCATCGTATACACAGTACACCAGTCTATAGACCAACACCCATCTATGGACCTATAGAAGGGCAGTATTCGGCGGAACCAGCACATCGTGCTCAACATTATCATCAGGAATCACCATCATGGAATCAGTATCAGCAAGAACATCAGTGGGAACAACCATCAACAGCACTACCAGCATCCGTGTTCACACCATTCTCCCCAGCACCACCACCCGGATTCGCGCCTATAGTATCATGGCCATGGCCAGATCATTCTCCCTCCCAAATTCAGTGGGGAGAATGATTGAGCCAATTACAAGTGCCAATTTGAAATTATTAGCCGCACACACCAGTGGACGGATCAGCAAATGGGAGAGTATCTGGCTGCAAAACTCTCGAGAAAAGCACTACAAGTCCTGGCAGATTTGGGATCGGACTCCATGCCAACAAACACGGAACTGGAAAGCGCATTGTCGGAACGATTCAGGGACACATCCCTCAGTGAAACAAGTCGTTTGCAGCTCAAAAACTTGTCTAGACGAGCCGGAGAGAACTTGCTGGAATTGGCAAGTCATATTAGGTGACTAGTTATGCACGTCTACCTCAACACTAATCACGAGGGAGTCACGCATCTAGACACCTTCATCGATGCGTTGAGCGGTGAGGCCACCCTCAAGGAAAAATTATTTCTCATTGAACACGGTAGCCCTCAATCACTAACGGTGACTGCGGTCTGGATCGACAATTTCTTGGAGCGGGAGAAAGCAAATTGGTTCCAATTGCATCCAATTAATGAAGTGAACGATGCAAATCTCCTAATCACTGCTGACAACACTTCTGCATCCGCATCATCAACCAATCCGCACACCACACAATCAGAACACCACACCATTCAAAATCACACGCCTAGAGGAAGAGGGCGTGGCCAGTCCCATTGAGGGGGCCACAATAATGCCCCAGGATGCGGGAACCAGCACAACAATAACAATAGACAAAATATGCACGATAGCTTGGAAGAGATTACTAAGCAGATCTCCGCACTCACCAATTTAGTCACCATGCTTAGCACCGCCATCGCAACACAGTCAACAACACGACCAGCCACAAACGAGGTAACACCTACACAGCCACCAAACACGTGTTATGGATGTGGTCAGCCAGGCCACTGGAAGGAGCGCTGTCCAAATTGCCCTCCATCTACAACTCTGACCGCTGATCGGCGGTCACCACAACCTGAGCCCTCATTAAACTAGAACGGGCACCGATTACAGATTCACTTCGGTGCTCACTCTCACAACCCGGCTCAACTGCGGCCTCCAGACAACAACGTCTGGTGGCCAACACTACAAATCACACTTTCACGACAGTATGCAATCACACTCGCCCAGCTTTATATATGTTGGTACCAAAGATGCATCCACGACACTGACAGTTCCATCTGCGAGAGGTTGTGACCCCGCAACCTCTGTATCTCACAAAACTTCTTTCCTATGTAAAAATGGCAGTGGTTGGTTGTAGCACATCCACTGAAACAACGTTTATACAAGCACCATGACCCGCCACCAAAGCACTTAACACCCGATGCCCCTTGGTGGTATGCAACTCACAAGTCATGACAACATCACCCATCGCATCCAGCAGCAGTAACAGTGACACGGACTGCAGTCAGCATTCAGCATCATTGATCTGCAAGAAGAAGCATCATCCTAAGAATGGCAAGAATGGCAAACCACAGCACTGTCACTGAATCTTTTGCGCATCCACTAAACATCTGATGATACATTGTCAGAAGTGGCTAACACAGGTAGCCCTTATCCGTGACCGCACCAGTCCTGTCCAGACTGCTGTCTACACAAATTCACAGTACACCACACCAGCATCAACAACACCACCATTGCTACCCCCAGCTCCATCATCACCTAAGGAATCACAGCAATGGTGACGACGGGTTGGTCCCTTCCCCACTCAGCCACCAATAGCATGATACTGCACCAAAAGAAATCCCTCAGGCAGTATCATTGGAAACTCTTCCACAAGCGCACCGCAAAGTAATATATAAGTGCGCTTTGCTGTTTAGTGGCGTTTCAACCAGTACCACCGTAGACACTGGGGCTTCCATCACCGTTTTCAACAAGTGCTCATATGAGAGCATCACACCTCATAAAAGGCCACCGCTTAGGCCTACAAACATATTTTTATTGTCTTGTGGCTGGTATGGTAAACCTCGTAATACAGATAAAGGAAATGCAATTCAAACAGCGAGTTGTCATTGCCTCTATTCAAAATGATGCCTTGCTCGGTTCTGACTTCCTCAGTGCTAGCGAAGCCATCATACAATGCAGACAACAGGAATTAGACATACACGGCCGACGCATACCCCTTGGACTGGAATCATCATTGTACGACACCTGTGCAGTAATTTTGTCATCTACGGCCACAGTTCAGCCGGGACAAGAGGAAATCTTATGGGCCACTGCACCACAGTTAGGAAGCAACACACACACACACACACACACAGCTATGCTGGAACCCGGCCCTGATTACATGATCACCTCACAATGCACCAGTCCTCGGATGATCGTGGACACCACCGATAAGGATCGTATACCATTTCGTGTATTCAATGGTACAGCGGACCCAATAACACTAGTACCGGGAGTTCGTTGTGTCCATCTTGTGGATGTGATATCACTGGAGATACCCCCTACCGCACCTACACCAGAAACAACTTCTGATGATTTACAGGAACAGCTGCATGACACATATTTGCGCACCACATTTGGATTGGCACAATCTCACAAACGTGACATACAGAAAATATTATATATGTATCATGAAAGTTTCTCAGCTGGAGACATGGATTTGGGGAAAACTCATCTCGTGTGACACTCCATCGACACCAGAAACAACCGACCCATTAGACAACCCGTTCGACATCTTCCCATTCGCAAGGAGGTGGAGGCACATTAACAGGTAAATGACATGTTGTGGACAGGTATTATAGAGCCTTCAGCATCCCTCATAGGCCAGTCCCATTGTACTAGCAGGCAAAAAGGACAGATCTTTGCAGTTTTGCATAGACTGCCGCCACCTTAATGATCTTAGCATCAAGGATGCGTATCCTCTACTGCAGATCGATCAGGCCTTAGATTCCTTGTCCGGAGCCAAGTGGTTTTGTACCCTTGTCTTAGCTAGTGGGTACTGGCAGGTAGCCATGGATGAGTCTAACCGGGAGAAGACCGTATTTGTCTGTAGAGACAGTCTTTTCCAATTCCGCAAGATGCCTTATGGCTTGTGCAATGCTCCTGGAACGTTCGAGCATCTCATTGAGCAGGTATTAACTACCCTACAATGGGAGATCTGTCTCTGTTACATCGACGACGTAATCGTCTTTGGCTCTTCATTTGAGCAGACTCTGTCCAACTTGGACAAGGTCTTAATGTGGTTCCATGCTGCCAACCTCAAGCTCAAACCCAAGAAATGTAATCTTTTCAGACAGAGCGTCGAGTTCCTGGGACATGTCATATCCGGTGATGGAGTAGCTACTCAACCTTCAAAAACTAAAGCAGTGGCAGAGTGGCAAACCCCCTCTTCAGTCACCGACACCTGAAGTTTCCTTGGTCTCTGCCAGTACTATCGTCGATACATACATCACTTTAGCGAGATTGCATCACCAATATTCCGAATTACCGAAAAGGAATGACCATTCGAGTGGGCGAGTGAGTGTGAAGGTTCCTTCAGGGCGCTGAAGGAACATTTGACAACCGCACCAATTCTTGCTCATCCTAGCCATAACCTTGATTTCATCTTAGACACTGATGCATCTGCTTATGCAATAGGTGCAGTTCTATCTCAGGTCAGAGAAGGTCGAACCGAGCAGATACTGGGTTATGGTTCACGTACTCTAAACAAAATGGAGAAATGTTACGCAACCACTAAGAGTGAATTCTTAGCTGCAGTGTATTTTGTCAAATATTACAAACACTTTCTGTATGGGTTCCCATTTACCCTACGTACAGATCACGCCTCCCTATGCTGGCTCAGAAACCAAAAAAATCTGGGGGGGGGGGGGGTTGGTGGTGGGGTGGTGGCAGGTTAGCGAGGTGGCAGGAATCCCTGCAGACCTTTAACTTCAATGTTGTTCATAGACCCGGCAAGCTGCATGGAAATGCTGATGCCTTGAGCAGAATCGGGCTCGAGGATGAACAAGAAGTGGCCACCACCATGACACATACAACACAGCTATCTCTGGTGTTCCCCGAACTGTGGTGCACAGAGTGGGATCCGGAGACAGTCGTTCATGAACAAGCAACAGACGTGCAATCACGGAATATATACACATGGATCCAGAAGGAATCTGTTACACCACTTTCTGCGATGGCTAAATATTACTATCAAAGGTTTGGAGAATGTCATATGCAAGGTGACATCCTCTACATTAATAACCGGATAATGACTCCTGAGCATTATCGTGTGATCATCCTAGAACAACTTTACGACAATGCTGGACACTTCGCCATAGAAAGAACAGCAGATCGAATCAAACAGAGATTCCACTGGATCGAGATATGCGATAGTGTGAAGGCATGGGTCGCCAAATGTGTCCCATGCCAAAGACACGCTGTTGGCCAGCACCATTACGCACCCGTATAAGTTAAAATTGTTGGTGCACCATGGGAGCGAGTGGCTAATGATGTGTTCGGACCCTTGAATACGACAGATGAAGGAAACAAATACATCCTCATATTACAAGATTATTTTATGAGGTTGGTAGAAGCATTCGCTTTGCCAGACCAAGAGGCATCCACAGTAGCGGAGGTCCTGACTAGCAATGTGTTCTGCTGCTTCGGTATACCCTATGAATTGCACTCCGACCAAGGAAGTAATTTTAAGAGCCGGCTGATCTCAGAGCACTGCAAATTGCTTCATATTGTCAAGACTTGTACTACTCCATACCACCCATGAAGTGATGGGATGGTAGAAAGGAGATGTTGACTAAGGAAACACCCTTTGATTGTCTCGATTGGGATATACGACTCTCATACGTGCTCATGGCATACCGCACTTCGACACATTCCAGCATGGGTTATACCCTTGCTCGGTTAATGTTAGGCCGTGAATTAGCCTTACCCCTGGATCTGGCCATGCCCAGAACACCAGGGGAGAAAAATTCACCATCTCTCTATGTAGAGCTCATGCAGCAATGGATAGAACAGGCCCATGAACTAGTGAGAGCAACATTATCCACTGCACACCAGCGTCAGAAAATGTGGAATGACCGGTGAGTGCATGGAGATCTGTATGAGGCGGGAAAAATGGTTTGGGTTCACGATTCGCGACGTTCTGCAAACGTGCTGAGTAAACTGAGTTACCAGTGGGAAGACCCCTATGTGGTAAGACATGACCTACCATATCTGTGCCTCAGAGGGCCTGACCTCAGTCATACACTTCGATCAACTTAAACCTTTTGTTAGTTGACCCAGTACCAGAGCTCGGACTGGGTGTTCCACGTAACACCGGTACCCAGACAGATGTCTCTAAGGAAACAGGTATTCCCAACATTAGTCCGGAGCACCACGGTGCCAGTTCGACCCCTCTAGACCCCAGGAGTCCGGCGAACAGATTACTAATGCTGAGGATGATGACGAGATACATACTCACCCTCTCCCTCCTCAGAGCGGGTCTACAAGATCTGGGAAGTCGTATGTGAAGACTTTCTCGTGTGTGCTCTCCATTGGGAAGGACAGAAAAGTTGTTCTGCCGACCTCTTCCAATTCCCAAACACGTCTTGCTATTACTCCAATTATAGAGTCACCACAAGTGGAAGCTGAGGCTGTCCCAGGCCATGCTTCCTGTGGGGTGGAACATCTAATACATAGCATGGACGTGAAGAGACTTGATGAGGCCTTGGCCTGTTGCAGAGAACAGGAAAACCACACAACTCGGTGCACTCCTATTCCAATCCCCCAAATCGCCAGACCACCCCCATTCCAAGGTACACCCCATCCATTAGCACCACCACACCCATTCCAACTGGCATCTCTCATCTCCGCACTGAGTTCGGACATCACACGTCCCATCCAATTCACACACCACTCGTCGTCTGTTGACTGTCACTCTTCAGATATGAAAGAGTCAGCTGTTACAGAGGAAGTAGCATTCCGCACCCCAGTCATCCCCACTAGTGGTGGGCAGGGAAGCAGCCTGTTCAGCAGACTTGGCCCGAATAATCCTGGTACTTAAAAACTATGACAGAATACCAACCATCGTGTAATGGGAGATGACCATCCCCATCCAAAGAGTATCCCCAACCACAACTGCCCTACCAAGCCCCCCCCCCCCCCGCATGTGAGCAGTCAGAACATCATACCAAGACACAGAAAGCCAGGCGCATACAGAACACACTTGCCCTCAAGGCTGGATACACCAATTCTTCATCGCGCGAACACTACATACATACCCGATTATATAGACAGTATCCTGGAGACGTTCAGCATCACCAACAACATGGATAGCATGCACCTGACTTTTGTAACAGAAAAAGTTAAAGACCCCTTTTTCCGCAACATTCCCTACTGCACGAATGCGGTGAGTTCATAACCCACTGCAACCCAACTTTTCTGCACAGCGACAGAATCGGTATTCCCCAGCGTGGAAAACTGGATCTTCCCACCTCACACTATGCCAGTGTCACACAGCAACCCCGCCTTCCCTACAACAGAACACCACCATCATCAGCACGCAAGCACCCTCTTATCCGGAGTGTGGAAAACCAATCATACGGAAAGGAGGAACAACATCGCAGCCATCTACAGTATGCGCTATGGGGGAAATCATTAGCACACGGGTTGATGAAGCAGTATCAAAACTTAGACAGTATAACACCATGGAGAATTAAAAATATTCTCTTACCTAGGTATTCCAGCCACCAATCAACATGGGCTGGAATATTCCTACTACAAACAAGAGGCAGCGCAAAATGTACAAAATCACACGCATATAAATGGGCGCTGTTCTAAGGAACAGAATAAGGAAAACATATATTTCTATTTTCGCATCAAATATGTACAGTCAACAGCCTCAAACCTCCACCCATATACAAATTGCCTAAGTTTCCGATCAACCACGTGCTTTCAGAACAAGAATCACATGATCACCACTTCTATTTTCATGTAAATTGGATCAAAGGCTATAAACAAAAGAACCACCCTTCACGAATCTACCACAGCGTGATGGAGGAGGCGAGAGGTGGTGAGTCGGGTCATGGTCACTGATGCCATCACGCTCTCTCACACCCCATTGGCCGTTCCAGCATGAAATTTGAACAGGTGAGTTTATAAGCATTCAACTTGAAAAACTGCACCACACTAATTAAAAGTTGAGCATCCACATGAATAAATGGTTCCAGATTTTAACGTCCATTGGGGACTCGATTTTTTGCCGAGTTGGGATGAAAGCGGCTGTTCTACCTTCTTATATATATATATATATATATATATATATATATATATATATATATATATATATATATATATATATATATATATATATATATATATATATATATATATATATATATATATATATATATATATATATTTTACCTTCTTCTTATGAAAGGAATATATAATCGGACTCCAGGAGAACGAAAGTTAAATAATTCCATATATGAAATGACCGACTCACTCGGAAACCTTCGGGCATGGTCCTCCGCTCTCCTGTGACATCACCAAAAAGTTTAAAAGGAGGAAAGCGTGCATTGAAATTTCATCCTCCCTCCAAACTCGACACTAGGGAAGATCGGGCATTAGGCCATTTTCATGTTGCAAACCAAATTCTGCTGTTACCTTCTTCTTTCTTCTTATTATTTCATATTATAATTGGCCAGGAAAGGATTATGAAGAGTTAGGAAAGCTAGGAAAATTTAGTTAGGTACGTTCAGTTCTGCATATAACTATCATGTGGGAATAGTATGTCGCTTGCGGAAGACCTCGCCTTGTCGGACACCTCGTAAGAATTGGCACCTGCTAACATCAGCAAGAAATATCCGTGTACGTCAACTTCATACGATGGACAGCTGTGCAAGCATGCATTTTCCAGAATTTCGGACTTGAAACATCACGTCAATTGTGATCATCTACTTCAGAGAGCATATTGTGCAGTCCACAAGTACTTATATTCTGCCATGTTGTACGGTGTAACACACATGCTATCTTTTAAGCATCGTATATTGGTTGTGACATTAAAGCCTGCTGAGCAAAATGAGGACATAGATATCCTCACTCCACGTTTTGAAAATAGACTTCCAATTGTAGTAATTCTGACCGGGAAGATGGCCAAAACTAAACATACAAAAAGACGGCAACCTGTCTTTCCGCAAGTAGCATCCGCATCCACAACACAGCCAACCAGCTCCAGCACTCCAGCAATCATCACTACAGCACCGGCAGCACACGTAAAAACAGCACCGGCAGCACCTGCAGAATCGGCATCGACACCAACTGCAATGTCCACACCGGCAGCACCCACAGTAACTACACTGGCAGCACTCACCACCGCAACAACACCTGCATCGGTGATCGGACAGCCAATTTCGGTAGTGATAACAACCCCTGTGACAATTAATGATCCAGTGTTACAGGACATTTCAGATAGTTCAATATCTCCACTCAGTTTGGTTATCAACGAGCAGATAAGGCTCACGGAAGCCACCATCACCACTTCAGCACCACATACCAGCATTCCGACATCCATGCGCAGCAGCATCATCATTCCAGTATATCCTGCCATCAGAAAAGCTACCATGCTGGACAGACCATCAACCTGAGATCCAAGTGGTACCTAGCACATCCGTGAGTAGACTTATTCAGGCTGTAAAAATTAGGAAAATATCCACAACCACTGGAGTGACACGCAACATCTCTGCATCATTCTGCTGACCTCAAGAAAGCAGTACTACCACCACCGCCACCACCACAGTGATGACAGCAACTTTGGAACCAGCAACCATCAGGACTTCACCCATCATCATCACCACCACCACTAGTGCATCCGCCAGCTTGTCCGCAGCTTCATCAAACTTGAGCACCGAGAACATTATTAACATGGATAACGTAATATCAGCACCAAAAGACCACCCACCACGGCCGTCATGTACTTACTGGGGCAACTTTTCAGCAGACGTTTGTAGCCATTATTGTCGTGGATGTAGCAGAATGTGTGACTAGGTATACGAAAAATTGAACTATTATATATTTTTATTTTTGAAATACTTTTCTTCTTATTATATATGTTTTTAAAATCGAAACCCCATCACTTAGCTGACTACAGTCACCCAACACAGCTACGCAAATTATTGCCTAGCTGTGTCTCAGCAAAATAATCGTTGCAGATTCCTGTGTTGTAAACACACCAAATGCAGCGTAAGTACACACAACACCGCAGCGAATATATCTTTATTACCGTCATGCCATCCCAGCTATTGCTGGGGCTGCCTGGTGAACTAGCTTTTCTTATTATATACTATTTTTCTTATTATTTTTCTTCTCGTGTTAGTATGACGAGACGGATTTGGGATGGCAAAAGCTATCCGTGCAGACCCGCTAAAATGGGCCGCGCTGTATGCATGCCTTCATATAATCGGTATGCATACGTAATTAATATTGTACATGTACTGTGATATATACTGTGTTTTTAAATCCGTTCTTAATACATATATATGTATCTTAATTCAGGTATGTTGGAGTTTGGGCATTCTCGGCAGAAATTTACTTATCCGTCACCAAGAGAATGCCCATTCGAGCCACTGTTTAGCCAAATCAGGGTATTAAATATTAAAAAGAGCATGCACTGCAAAATGAAAACAAAAATGAAAAGGCCTGGAAAAATAAATACCAGTCCAAAAATCAAAACTAAAAGTATGCCTCCCTCCCATACTCTTTCGCACCTCTATGTGCTTTTCTCTGATTAAACTATGCATCTCTCGCATCACTACTCCTCTCGGCTATGCGCCTACTCGAGAAGTCTATAATTCTCGCCTAGCGTGCTCCCGTGTCAAACTAGGAGGGGGTGGTGTAGCGGTGGTGGACGGGTACGGACCATCCCATCTCGGGTGGGTATGGAACGACTGCTCTGGGTACATTCCAAGCACACACCCACCCACGGGTAGGATAGTATGCATGCATAGGGCCATATAAGAAAGGTTTCTATAAAACGACTAAGTCCGTGAGATTGCATAGCGTGCATACAAGCGTGTCCGAGCTTTCCTGACAACACATGTCAGCGTTGGGAGAGAATGCATACTAAAGTGTACCGAGTCGGTGCACGTAATTTCCTTAAATTACACCATTCTCGTCATCCTTGGTACCTATCAGGACCGGAAGGAGATGAGGATTCACACACACACACACACACACACACACACACACACACACCCACCCACCCACCCACCCACCCACCCACCCATCTATCCACCCACCCACCCACACGCACGCACGTACGTACGCACGCACGTACGTACGCACGCACGCACGCACGCACGCACGCACGCACGCACGCACGCACGCACGCACGCACGCACACACACACACACTCACACACACACACAGAGTAGCATACGAGTACGGTGCCTATGTGCAATCCTATGAAACCCTATGAAATGTAAGAATGACTATTTTGCTACGGCGTGTATGCTGATCTACAGATTTAGGAAGTTGTTAAACTGAATATATAGGATTAGGAATCAACTTCTGAAGGAGGTTCCCATAAGGGCCTGCGGTCTGATAGACGGGATTTACTCAACACAACAACAACAAGAAGAATAAGATAACTCTTCAATAAAACTTTCGCAATTAAACAGTAAGCTTGTATTATGTAATGCAACAGCTTACTTTAGACGTTTAAATTTGTATGCCATGTTATCAGCTTGTATATAAACTATACTTATTAGAGAATAGTAATTTTTCCGGTGATCTTTGGTCTATATCCATATTCTTACCCCTCACGAAAAGTGGTAACTCGCGTTTATTCTTAGATCTGAATCCTCAACTACTCATCTACTGTTTTACTTTCAGGTAGTCCATTCCACCATTCGTCTCTGGTCTGACATCTTACTGCACTTCGACGACGTTACGTATTTTGCGTACTATGGCGCCCTATTGTAACCTAATATGAAATTAGTCATTGCGGCTGCCTAGTGGTTACTGTGGTAGTCTCTATGAAGAGCCGCAGTCTACTACTGCGTCTCTAACATCTGCCTATCGATTCCTGTCTGGATTTTCCGATTTACACAAAAACTGGATATATGTGCGAAACGAACTATGCAGTCAATAAAAATATCGGCAACATCAGATTGCCGTAAATAGTTCAGTGAATTATTCTCTTTAAACCATTCAGTCTTCATTTTATTCAAAGTAAACAACAAGCACGTTTGTCTGCGCGTACATTTTTTTTTCTTCGTATTTTCTCGTTTCGGTTGATGACTCACGTCACCACCGAGTCCGCGCTAAAACACGGATCCCGTATTGCGTTGCCGGACGGCGCCCGCTTGTAGATTGAACAATCTAAGAGGTTGAATAGAAAAGCTCTGATAGAAAATAACATAAACTCATTAGATAATAAAATAAGAATAATAACAAGAATACGAATAAATTATCAAAAGATTTTGTTTTAAAAAGAATAATAAGAATACAAAATAATAATGAGAAGATGAAGAAGAAATAAGAATAATTTGATTTAAAAAAAAAAAATAATAATAATCTGAAAAATCTGGCAACAATGGTGAATGGACGAACATTTTTCTTGAGATTTTTAAATGCAAATTTTAGTTTCTCTATTGATAAATGTGATAAATCCTTACAAAATTCTTAATATACTTTACATATATTTTATCAACAGTCCATATAGTATTGAATAATAAAAGAGATTAAAGATTTATAATATATACTTCTAAGGTTACCAGTTTTCGCACATTGCCATTTTCTCTAGAATAGGTTAACACGTTTTTATGTATGATAAATTCTCACCAACCAAATTGTATATAATATTCTTAACAAATCAAATTGTATATAGTATTACATGCGTCTTAAATAACCAAAAAACCTTAAAATGTTCTTAAAATATTGTCTGTGATAATTTAGAATTTTTACTTTGTCTTAAGAAATACTCTGTATAAAAACCTCTTAAGAAGCGTCTCCTAAATAATAGTTTTTAGTAAAATCCTGCGGGAGATAATTTATAATCTAATAGGTCTTATGGGACATATCTGTACATAAATATATACATTTTTAACTTAAACAAGTGCATGCACTTTCCTAAATACATATAAGATCACAAAATAAACAACCCACTGTGATAACTAATGGTTAAATTGTATATGTAGCTGTATTATATGTTATAGCAGAAGACATAGTTTTACCAATACAAATCTGTTCTGACCGACCAAAAAAATAAAAAATAATGATAAATAAAAAGAATAAATGAATAAATAAATAAATAACTTGCTTTAAAGCATACGATAAGGTGTTAAGTAACTAAATAGAGATCTAAAATCTAATTTATATTAAGTAATATTCAAGACCAAATCCTAGTTAAAACATACACACCACCAACATTTTATAGGCACAGATAAACACAGTAACACACAGTAACAAACAAATTGTAAATATAGAGTGCACATGTTTTCTGTCCGCCCATTCTGTCTAACACCTGTGTATATATATAGCTGCCCCCGTGTAAAATCTTTCCCTGAGTGGCCGCAGGGCAGAGAACCTAACCTCACTCATCTAACAAATAGGTATTTGTTCTGTCCTATATTGTCTTGTCTTTGCACACACGCACGCACACACACACACCATCCTTAAGGTGTAAAGTAAGCAACTGAAAAGCTGTACACGTTACACACTGAAACAAAATTCATGTTATAAATGTGGTATAAGAAGTCCGTCTGTCATCAATCGTAATAATGACGACTTCCTATGTAGCAGATGTGAGGGACAGAGACTTGAGGAAGATCGTCAATGAATGATGGACAACTCTTCACCTCAAACGTTTTCAGAGGAAGCGTGTAAACAAAATAGGATAATGTGCAATATAGGTAGCTCAGGAGTGTTTTATTCTTCACCTCCCATCTTTACACCTGCTCCATACAGATTAAGCTCTTCAGCTCTAACACATCCAGTTACACTAAATACAGGCAATCCTCCACCTCCAATACTACCACCGCTAACATTTTGCACACCCTCCTCAAGAGCAGATGCTGATAATAGTATAACTTCCACACATTCACTTGCATCTCTTGTTTGTACACTAACTCAAGTAGGACTATCAACTAACAATGAAATAGCTACATTTGATAGTAACAATGAAACTATGAAGAAGCAGGTTAATGGAGAATGTCCCTGTGGTGAAGCTGACAATAAATTTATGATGAAATGCTCAGATTGCAATATATTGTGGCACTACAATTGTACTGACCTTCCTGTGTATATGCTAAGTGCCTTAATTACTTCTAAGCGTAAATATACATGCATACTATGCACCCCAATATCGGATAAAATTGGCGATTTTCTAGAATCGTATAAGTCTTATTACAGTAAGCAGTACACAGGGCAGGTAAATGCCATGCATACACCTCCTACCAATAATAGTACAAGTCAGACTATATTAAATATAACACTCACACACAGACTGATTCAGATGGAAATTCTGATTCAGTGCAGTGCACATCTCCAAGTATAGTCACAGCAGATAAGGAGCTAGCCCAACCTCATCAGTCAGACCAAAATAGTGATGTGTTGCAAGCAATACTGCAAGAAATCAAGGTAATAAAGGAACAAGTACATGACCTACAAATACAGAATGAACTGCATCCAAAGCAGACTGAAACTAAATGTATATCAGTAGTTAGTATACAACAAAACAACAATAATGTAACAACCACAGCTAGCAGAGAAATACGTCAAACTTTTAACAGCAAAAGTAATAATAAACATGTGGCTCAATTCCAAGCCCCATTTCACAGTCAGAATACACAAAACAAGTATAATACAGGGTTCGCACGGGTCATGGAAATCCTGGAAAGTCTGGAATTTGAAAATCTAAATTCCAGGCCTGGAAAAGTCATGGAAATTTGTCATTTTGATAAAAGTCATGGAAAATGATAATCTCCCTAAATAAAAATAAAATCTGATGGTATACAAATGTAAAATAAGGAAATAAAGCTCGGAAATACACATTTCATTTCTTTATCGCTGCGATCACATGATTTCATTCATTATCAAAGTCATATGTCCAACCAACATAAAATGACCCAAAACAACGTAAGAATTAAAATGAGGTTAGATCGCTTCTTATGTTGGAAGGCCAAATTAAACTCTTGTGATTGGAGGCATTCCACTGAACTATGTATGGACTGGAAGGAGGCCTCCCAAATAAAAACAAGTTTATAACGCCAATATCCCAAAATAATAAATATGTACAGATGTTTTTAAAACAATTTGAGCAATAAATTCACTATTTCCTACTCAGCATATGCATTCAGCAGTATATTTATTGGCAAGATTTTTGTCCATGTGGACGATTTCGTCTCGGCCGACTTGGTTACATTATGATAATTAGATGGCGGTGATATTTCGCTCTCGCTAACGTATGGGGATTCCCCAGTGTATTGAATGTATTTCTTGCTCAAAGATGGTTTTGTAACACAACAAAAATACTAAGCCACTCAATTCACTGTTTGCTAAAAGTCACCTGACTTAGATATCTCAGAAAATTTTAACCTATTCATTCCCATGGTGTAGGTTCCCTTGAAACAAGTTTAGCAGAGATACATCCCTCCATTGGGTAGTCTTGATAGTATCTCTTTAACTCTAAAGCAGTCATTGCTCTAGGGAACCGGTTCCTCTATTCCTATAGAGAACATATAAACGAGTCTGTGAGCATGCGCACTTATGCTACTATGCATGCGACCGAGTCCAAGCCTTCATTAATTAATTTTCTGTATTACGGGAAACACCTAACTTTTATCTCAACAAATCCTATTCATTCCATAATCTTGTGGAGCTACATCCACATTTGCTTTTCATGAATACCACAGTACAAGTGGTCTTTGTTGAATAAGTCATAGTACTTATGTAAAATGGTTATAATTTACGTGAATATGAGCACAAAGTTCGTTGTGACCAAGTTGAAAGAAAATGGCGCCAGCTTCACATTACAAGCCAGGTGAAGTCAATAACTCGGATCCTATTTTAGCCACGAGGCTCCGTTCCTACGAAAGGTATACTATATACCGGTTTGGAACATCTCCTACGAAAGGTATCCTACATAACATATGTAACATACCGGTTGGGAAGTTAGTGGATCAATTAAGAGTTTTGACTAGGTACGTATTTCCGAGCGTCATTCTTTCCTACATAAGGTATACTACATACCGGTTTGGATCGAATCCTACATAAGGTATCCTACATAACTGTAATATACCGGTTGGGAAGTTATTGGATCTATTAAGAATGTGACAGTGGTGCAAACAGGCATGGTGGACCGGATGAACACCACAAGGATACACCACGATCATCCCCTGAAGAAAAGCGAGTGGTCCTTCTAAGGACCGTTACTAACCAACTAACATGAAACTCGCAATTACTTCATGATGATCAGTCAGTCATGTCAGTCGTATTACAATAAAGACGAGACCATCGTATTAATTCGCGATTCGGTGTTCGCTTTCAATTGGCGGCGTTTTTGCAGGCTAATTTAACATTACTAGCAATGGGCCATGAAACCTTTTTACCTTTTATTTAATATCTTATAAAAATTACTCGAGATTTTATGTTTTCTAATACCTGGCGGGGTTAGTCGACGCAAGTATTTTTTATGGCCGTAGTTTCATGAAAAATGTAAACATTGCGTTGCTATGGGATATCCTCTTTAGTGTGTCGTAAATTGGCAAATGTTGGACGATCTCGGAATGCCCGGATGTTCAAAATTACGATACTGAATTGAATCCTCGTAATCACATAACCCGCTTTTGTTAGATAGGCTATTAAGCCTGTGCCAGATTATCAGGTTCACTTGATTTGTAAATCTAGGGAGAAACTTGCGTTCACTTGATTTCTAAATCTAGCGTTAAAACTTATTATATATATTACTGGTTATATTGTAATGTGAACCTAAAATGATCTAAAACGTAATGCGATGTTCTAGAAAAATTGCATGAACGGCCGATAATTAAACTGGGTAGCCAGCGTCTATTGTTAGCGAGCCGGACAGTGGCAAAGTAAATCTCCGTTTGGAGGCGCTGACGAGAAGCGTAGATCTCATTGCCGAATTTCCGATTCCAGGATATCTATATCCGAGTACTCGCTTAACCTACTTCATTAAAATTTGCTTTAACCTAATCTGGTCAGATAATATCACGTGATTTATATATCATGTGATTATCACGTGATTCTGATTTATATATTATAAAGACGACATTTATGTCAAGTTAGGATTAATTTTGATGGAAAAAACAATCTTTATTAAAGGATACGCAATATTTAGGCTGCTCAATTTAATAATTTCACTTCTGCGAATGATGTTTTGAGGTATACATTAAGCATAGCCGCGAGGTGACAAGATTTGTGAAGGGTTTTTTCGTGGTATCTTCAGACGTTAAGATGTTTAAAAATTCAGAGGAAAATAAGTTTTATCCTTGTATATAGTGCGCGCAAATTTTTTAGAGCATGTAAATTGATCATAAATGTGCGACCTATTTATGGATTTTTAAGTAAATACGCCACTCCCATATTTGCTGGTACTCATTCAGAGTCAACTTATTTCAGTTGCAACTTATGACTAATAACTTCGAGAGTTAAATGGTTAATATTTTGATAGTAAACGCTACAAACTTTGATGACCAAGTTTTACTATATCAGAGATGTGTGTTGATCTCAGTGTTTTAGTAGCAAGCATAGCCTTTGGATCAGGAAAGTTCTTGACTATCAGCCACTTTTATTAGCCCTAAGATGGGTTTTTTCCCTACTTAATGTATAATCTAATCTCTCATCATTTTGTAAATTCTTTCTGCGGGTACTTAACTTGGGTGAAATTGAATATATAGAGCACGTACCCAGGCTATGAGGGATCATTCTATCGGCTCTCAATCGATTAATTGTTATAGTCAAATATAACATTCTGCTTGCAAATGGACTATTACTCGTGGAAATCATCTGAAAGTCTAGAAGAGGGGGAGAACTAACCTAGTTAGAAAAATTTTCTCTCTAAGGGGTGTGTAAACTGTGAAATGTTGGTCTGAACATGTTGTTTCCACACCATCTCTTAAAACATTCGAAAATGGTTTAGGTAGGCTTTGGCATAGTCAAGCCAATGTATGACTACACCGTACACGCAACCCATGACTAGAAGTGACGGCACAGGCATGGAGATAAATGAAGAAGAGATGACCATGAGGCCTAATTGTCCTGTGCTCAGTATTATTATCTAGATTATAACTCAATTTTTATGGCATAGCAACTGATTATAATTAAACTTCTGGTTTAGGTATGCCAAATCAAATCACTTCTGGTGTTTTGCTGGTATTGTTTGTTTCTAAATCACTTGACAGTTTAAATGCCCTATTTCAGGGGCTCTTATTTTGGATTCTTTAATTCTTTATTAGTTGCTCTTAGTGCAATGGCTGAACCATCCAATTATCCTCATCCTTCGAAACCTTGTGTACACCCAACTCTTCGCATTTATCTTCTAGGAATGATTTAATTTTTTCTTATGATCCTAGCAGTGCTTTTGTCGTTTTGATTTCACTAGATTTCGTTTTGCTCCTGAATCTTCTCATGTATTACACTCTAACTATCAGCCTCCATCTTTCGACTAATATCAATCTGCAAATAAGTGCGTCAGACTTTATTATTTTAATTGTGAATAGTGGTTTGCTATCTTTTAACATCATATCTGGCCTGATTTATTTTTAACATAGTTTTTCAGTCTTTCTTTTCTGTCAGTAGGATCCCTCGCCATGATGAAGCATATCTATGGGTGAATGTAAGCTTGTCACAATAACAAAATCTTTTTTGTCATATCAAGATTTACACCGCTCCTTTCTCGAGTTCAGTAGAAATTTTGATCTTTTTATTTGTCTAGGGATATATCTATTTCTATTATTGTCATATGGAGAGGTCTTCTCAGCCTTATCTATTCAAGCCTATTTTTTATTCTTCTAAATTCTAAATTTCCCAGGCATTATTAAATAAATTCCTCAAGGGGGCCTAACCAAGATGATTGGATTATTGCCTTTGCATGGATTGTGGAATATGGTTTTTTCCTTTCACCCTTCTGTGTAGTTTCAGTCCTTTGTCCTTATCCATCATTGATCTGGTCACAGGTTTGATGGACTTCTTTCCTGTTTAATCATCTGATAAAGATATTAACAATTGGGCTCATATCATACTAGCTTTGTTTTAAAATTAGATTTGTAAAATAAGATTCTGCAGGTTTATTCTGGTCCTAGCTGTCATGCTTAAGCGCTTCTATATAATCTCTACTCTATCAGGGGTGGGATGGGTATAGCTAGCCTCATGCATGTCTTAGGTAGCAGATTTCCTACATATAAGGTACAATCAATGTAGTCATTGAATCCCCCTTTTTTCTATCAAACCATGTTGGTCTCCTTTGACATTAGTCCTGCTTCTGTTCCTGATCAATAATTTTCTGCTCTTTTCAAGTAGGATACAGTGGAGGAATGGCAGAATCCAGACTTTAAGGATTATGAGGTGCTGGCAGATCATCTTTTATAGGGTCTCGGCTCTTATCTTCAACTCATATATTTATCCTTTTCTGACAACTTCCAAAAAATTTACACTTCATGATTTAATACTAATTCTGTTGTATATTTTGGAATTATTTTGTCTGGAACCCATGGCTGCTTTGATACTGTTTGAGACAAAAATTACTTAGTCAATCGTTTTATATTCAACTCTTTTCCTACTATGTTGTCTCAGAAATGGAGTTCATCGATGAAAGGAATAATATGGACATGGAGTCATTTTGCCTAGTCATCACTGGTCTAGTCAAGGATAAGGGACAGTGTTTTCTGATATTTCTATATATACAGAATTTGTCCTAACTGGATCTGGGTTCTTTTAATTACATCATAGCCAGTCTGGGATTCCTCTGGCTTGGAAGGTTGCTTAATTGTGTTAAAATTTGGGCCGAATGGAGTCAGTTTTGTGTACGAAGGTCAAGTCTGGTAATTCAGAATTTTGGCCCTCACCACGACTGCATACACTGCATTTTCATTCGTTGGGTGTCATCGGTACCAATTCACCAGTTAATCCATCTGCAGGTCCAGTTTGATGTCTTGTTCTTACGTGTTTGGGGGAGGGGATCTCGTTCTTGTGTCTATGGAATCAGATAAAGTAGTCTTACTACTCTCTTCCTTTTCAGGAACTAGAACAGGAACTAATACTCTAGTATTCCTCTTCAATACTCAGGAATATTGGAGAATGAAGAGATATTGTCTCTTTCACAAGCACCTATCTGCTCATGCAGTCATTTCTATAGTAGTGACCTTCATCAACAAGCAGGGCAGTTGAGGTTATCATATTTTGTCTGGAGTCTTGGTCTTCCTCCTGCGGTGGAGATGTCAGCAAAACTTTCAGCAGCTCACATTCCAGGTAGAATGATTTTCCTTGTAGCTCATTTATTACATCCCATTAAGTTTCTACTCAGTATAGTGTCCAGATTTGATGTTCATATTCTTCCTCCAGGCTAGGCTCTGGCGGTAGATGCTCTGGCCCAGTCATAGACTTCACATTTTTTAAAATTATCTTCAATTTAACTTTCTAGTGCCAATTGTATTTAAGAACTTTTGTCAGCGGTTTCTAGTACAATTGTCTTTAAGAACTTTTGTCAGCAGAATGTATTATCCCTTTAATCACTCCTGCTTGGGCCAATGAGAGTTATTCAGTGGATCTCGTAGTCCTCTTTGTGGAAATCCAAAGCGTCTTACCAATTTTGCTGATTTTCTATCTCGTTTAACAGCAGCTTTCAGTTCATCATTCCACAAATCTTCAATATGTATATATGGTATTTTCCAAGAGACCTGTTTTTCAGAAATTGATTTTTTGTCTGAACTTTAGTATTCTTAATCAATTCAAACTATCTGTTACAGGAGAATTTACCAGAGTATATTTAAGGTTTTCAAATGGTTGTTAGAACAGCACATTATCTCGCCCGATTCTGCATCCCATCATCAAGTCATAGATTCATGGCATATTTTTTGATGATTTAAATCCCTGTATGCTGGGGTGGTGTTATCGTTTTCACTAGCATCTATCCTTCTTTGTTTTCTAGAAGCCGGTTTGAGAGTTATTAAGTATTTACATCATTTATCCATGGTACCGGTATTTTTAGGGTATAGCACAAAGGCAAATACCTATAATAAATTCTTCTATTAATTCATTCTTGGGTCCATCTGTTTAATTGTATAACTCTGAAATCATTCGCGGCCGCGTTTGTTAGATGGCATTTTGATATTCATATTCTTTTTGGGAATGATCTTTTCTAGGTGGCAGGAGAGCTGGCCTCATTCTTTGCCCTTGAAGAGATCTTATATATATATAAAACCTAATTAATTGTTTTCAATCCTTTCCGAAAACTATGCCCAATTTAAAATATCTTTTTGAAACACCGTTCAGGTTACTTATGCAAATTTGTTTAGTAAGCGCGCATCTCATCAACTGGATTACAGACACCATTAATCGACACTAGAATGTACCTCCAGGAGACACTCAGTAAGTGTTAAGGCACACGATGTTCGTGGTATGGCCTTCTCCTTCGCATTCTATGCAGATCTACCGTTCAGATTACTTATGCGAATTTGTTTAGTAAGCGCGCATCTCATCAACTGGATTACAGACACCATTAATTGACACTAGAATGTATCTCCAGGAGACACTCAGTTTGTGTTAAGGCACACGATGTTCGTGGTATGGCCTCCTTCGCATTCTATGCAGATCTATCAGTGGACGACATTATGTAAGTTGCAGTATAAATGTCAGATTCTACATTATTTTTATTTGAAAGATCAGATTCAATTCACAATCTGACATTTCTCGTTTCGCCACTCAAACCTAGGCTCAATTGCCTAGATTCTTTAGTCAGCCGTCTTCTTCACCATCTCACGGCTGTTTTTAAATTCTCTTTGCTGAGATTTTCTAATTATCATTATATTATTGTATTTTATTTCGAACATTTGTTTGTTCGTGCTATTTCAGCACTTCAGCGATTTAGTTGGTTTTAGTATTTTTGGTGATTAACCTTTCATTCCTGATTTGCAATTTACCAACCCACCTAGTATTTGGGCTCTGACCAATTCTGTGTTTTAGCAAACAGTGAATTGAGTGGCTTAGTATTTTTGTTGTGTTACAAAACGACCAGACGTATATATACTGGTCTGGCGTTTTGTTAGCTTACTAAAATACTTACCACTCAATTCACTGGGGCCCACCTCAGCCACCCCGCATCGTTAAATTGCAAATCATTAAAAATTTGTGGAATTAATTAATGACGGCTTGGACTCGGTCGCATGCATAGTAGCATAAGTGCGCATGCTCACAGACTCGTTTATATGTTCTCTATAGGAATAGAGGAACCGGTTCCCTAGAGCAATGACTGCTTTAGAGTTAAAGAGATACTATCAAGACTACCCAATGGAGGGATGTATCTCTGCTAAACTTGTTTCAAGGGAACCTACACCATGGGAATGAATAGGTTAAAATTTTCTGAGATATCTAAGTCAGGTGACTTTTAGCAAACAGTGAATTGAGTGGTAAGTATTTTAGTAAGCTAACAAAACGCCAGACCAGTATATATACGTCTGGTCGTTTTATGCGTTCTATTACGGTTAAAGTATGAAATAAACGTGTTAATATTAATAAAAATAAACAGATATTTAGCCACTAAGGGATTATTATTATTATTATTATTTTGAATCTAGCGGTAAAGTTACCAATTTTCGTTAGTCAAAAAAATATGTTTTGCAATATTTCTGAGCTATGACTGCGTGTTATATACCTGTATAAGGCTTTTTTGGCTCATACTTTGTCAAGTTTTCCCCTGCGTGCTATCTATTAGTGCACAATATATTCGTGAAAGTAACCAATTTAAGGAATGGATTTCAATTTTTTTCTTGAACACCTTGGCCAAGTAGAAGGCTAGTCTTTAAGCCTTAAATTTGTTAAAAAAAAATGTAAACAAATTTCAAAGAAAATGTCAATTTGCAGACCAAGTGAAGACTATTTTAGAAAAATGTTCAACAATAGTCTTCTCATGGTCTGCAAATGGACATTTCTCAAGACCACTACAGAAGCTGTCTTTGGCTGATATATCATATGAGTGTTACACGGTTAGGTAGGTCATCTATTGTTAATAGAGCATCTACTGGATTCAATACTGAGCGTATATATATATATATACAATCTTTTGGGTCATTTTGTTCAAAATTTTCTAGAAATGGCCATATTGCTTGTTACCATTTTGAACGATTTCAACCAAGTTGGACTGAAATGGTGCTACATGTATGATCATAGGCTCTAGAACTTCCATTCAGAACTTTTATTTGTCAATTTTTTAGGTGAAAACCTCAGATTTTATTTTAAATGTACCGGAAATTCTCACATGTTGACCCATTTCCCTAGATAAAAAATTAGTCCATATGATTCACTATATGCTATTGAACATTTTGAAACAAATTTGACTGTCTGACCTAGCTATTGATTCTTGGAGGTCATGGAATTTTTAAATTTTAGTCATGGAAAGTCATGGAAAAGTCATGGAATTTCAAATACTGAAAGGTGTACAAACCCTGATAATATGAATAAATCAGGCAATGTTCATGATCCTATGACTTACATAGAAGTGGCTTCCAAAAACACAGCTCCCTCTTCACAGCATTCTCATAATAATCCTACAAGATCATATCATGAGGCCAGAAATGTTAACAGGGGAAATGCAGGGGGGGGGGGGGGGCATAGCTATGTAAGGAATAACCCACCCAGCATGAACATGATCAACCCTGAAGCTAGAATGAGAAATGATGAATACCGCCAAGGCAATTTTAGGCAAAAGAATGTCTTGATCATTGGCAGCTCCACCCTTAGAAAATTGAGTGGACGGTATATGTCCAATAATGAATATAATGTGTCAATTCGAACAATACGTGGAGCACGAATAATTGATTTACATGATCAACTTGAAAGATACATGACACAGAGCCATTATGATATTGTTGTGTTACATGTAGGCAGCAATGATATAGGCCGCAGGAAGCCAGAGAGCATGATAGAAGATTATGACTCTATTATCCAATACATCAGGCACTTGTCACCAGACACACAGATTTTAATCTCAACTTTACTACCTAGACCACAGAATAATCATGAAAACAATCTAACGAGTCACTTTAACAGTTTGTTGCAAGGTCAGGTGGAAAGGAATGGGGTGTTATTAGTAGACAACTCTACCGTTTTTTATGATTCATATGGTTACATATGTACGCAGATATTTTTTGATCACATTCATCCTAATGGAGATGGAACAAGAGTAGTACTCAGAGTAATTTTAGTGAAAGTAATGGAGTGGAATTGTATAATAGTAATGCTTTGCAACAAAATTTTCGCAATGGGAGGAGCCATCAACCACTACAATACCAGGAACAATATGCAAACCATTTCCCTTATCAGCGCATGTAAGACTATCTAACCGCTGCAAGGTTCTAAATAATCTGCAACATTCAAACTACCCAAGTCAAACAAACTATGTTGACAAAACTAAAAACTCAACAGTTAACCCTATGTGTGCTAAAACTGTTACTACCAGTAACATACAGAATTCCAGGCATATATTATGCAAATCAAAGGAAGCACCCTCTATGCAAACACAACAAAATAAGTTAAAAGTATTTTATACAAATGCTGACTCTATCATAAATAAACGACAAGAACTTTTAGTAATGGTTCTTGATACACAGCCAGATATCATTGTATTAACAGAAGTACTTCACAAACACTTCAGATTCAAGGTGTATAAAGAGGAATTACAAATTGATGGATATTCCTTATTTACAAATGCAGAAGACTATAGCAGCCTGGGGAAAGTAAACCGGGATGTGTCTATATATATATATATATATACGCTCAGTATTCAATCCAGTAGATGCTCTATTAACAATAGATGACCTACCAGATGAAATAGTGGTAGTGGAAATTAGGCTAAAACAAAGAGACAAATTGCTAATAATGGGAACATACAGAAGTCCAAACTCAAATGAAATAAATGATAACAGATTACTGGATACAATTAAAAGATCTGTTCAAAGCAAGCATTCACATTTACTACTGATAGGTGACTATAATTATCCTGAAATTGTCAGTCAGGCTCTTTGAAAGAAACATTGCGACTAACATTAAAAAGAACCATAAATCATTTTGGCGCTATGCCAATAATAAACTAAAAACAAAAGAAAGTGTAGGAGATCTTGAAGACATAAGTGGTAACCTTACTGTAACAGACCAAGAAAAAGCAGAATTATTAAATCAACTTTTTTCTAGTATATTTACCCAAGAAAATATAAATATTATTCCCATTATGAAATTTAAAACCGAAACCAATGCATTGAGCAACATTAAAGTGAATCTGGATACTGTGAAAGAAAAACTAGGCAACTTAAAGCAAAACAAATCCCCAGGACCTGATGGTTTACATCCTCGGCTACTCAAAGAATTAAATGATGTCATAGGCCCTTGACACTTATATACCAAAAATCATTAGACACAGGTTCAGTGTCGACAGATTGGAAGTATGCCCATGTCATACCCATACATAAGAAGGGGTAAAAAGACAACCAAATAACTATAGACCGATTAGCCTTACCTCCATTTCCTGTAAGGTACTGGAGAGCATTGTGAGGGACAAGGTAGTAGCCCACATGATAAATAACAGGTTTTTTTACTGACTATCAACATGGTTTCATGGCTGGGCGATCTACAGTTACACAATTATTAGAAGTGTTAGAGGCCTGGACGACTGATGTAGACAGGGGTGAAGATATAGATGTCCTGTATCTTGATTTCATGAAGGCATTTGACACAGTGCCTCATGAACGCCTTCCAAGTAAATTAAGCCAATACACAATTTCAGGTAATCTACTAAACTGGTTAAGATCCTTTTTAACAAATCGCCAACAGAGGGTTGTAGTAAAAGGAGCCTTTTCGTCATGGACACCTGTTTTGAGTGGAGATCCACAGGGCAGTGTACTCGGTCCAGTACTTTTCACTATTTTTATCAATGACATGCCATCTGTGATTGAATCTGACATTTTTTATTTGCGGATGATACTAAAGCTTATAAAACCATAACACATGCAGATGATTGTAAAGAACTACAACAAGACCGTAGCTCACTGCAACAGTGGTCAGAAACACGGCAGGTCCGATTTAATCCTAAAAAATCTTCTGTAATACACATAGGCCATAATCACTTTAATACTTCCTATCAAGTGATAGATAATGGGAAAACCCTAAAATTACATGACGAAAATATAATCAATGACCTAGGCAAGGTTACTTTCTTTAATCCTTGATTGAACGGAGTTTGTTTAATAACGGCTCTATGCAAATAGTATACAACGCACCTGATAGGGAACAACCTTGCCTAATACCACGTCTGAAGGAAGAAGGAGCCGAAAATGAGTTGTTTATTCTTATTATTATTATTATTATTATTATTATTTATTTTAAAATTTTTTTAACATCAAATTATTCTTATTTATTATACTTCTTCTTATTTTTTTTTTCATTTTTAAAATCAAATTATTCTTATTTCTTCTTCTTCTTCTTCTTCTTCTTCTTCTTCTTCATCATCATCATCATCATTATTATTATTATTATTTTGTATTCTTATTATTCTTTTTAAAACGAAATCTTTTGATAATTTATTCGTATTCTTGTTATTATTCTTATTTTATTTTACGATCTAATGAGTTTATGTTATTTTCGATCAGAGCTTTTCTATTCAACCTCGTAGATTCTTCAATCTACAAGCGGGCGCCATCCGGCAACGCAATACGGGATCCGTGTTTTAGCGCTGACTCGGTGGTGACGTGAGTCATCAACCGAAGCGAGAAGATACGAAAAACAAAATGTACGCGCAGACAAACGTGCTTGTTGTTTACTTTGAATAAAATGAAAACTGAATGGTTTAAAGAGAATAATTCACTAAACTATTTACGGCAATCTGATGTTGCCGATATAGTTTTACTGACTGTTTTCGTGTAAAAAAAGGCGTGTTAAATATGGACCGTTTCGACGGAAAATCCAGACAGGAATCGATAGGCAGATGTTAGAGACGCAGTAGTAGACTGCGGCTCTTCATAGAGACTATGCCTAGTGGGTGAGCGCAATAAGCTCTTTAAAACAATGGTCAAATGTCACGTGCATCACACTCACCCCATCCCGCCACCCCATATCCATGGGTGTACACAGATCTTGGCGGCCGTATATATGTACTTGGCCGCCTGGTGTATATACTATTCTATATATATCTATGTTTTGTTTATACCTATGTTTGGGTGACGATATACCTTTTAGGTATATCGATCTACCCGTTCTTATTTCTTACTCTTCTAAACATATGTTTCCTATTTTTCAGTTAATTTAATGATTAGCGGATGGCTTATCGGAATGCTGAAATATTGGCTGTTGCAATTTTGAGCGATAAAGCTGATTGATACAAAAGCTGGGTCGGCGAAAACAACGAAATTTAAGTAGCAATGTCGAAAGAAGTTTAAAAAAGTAATTTTGTAGACTACATAAATTCTGTAATCTTGTAAAGCCTTGTTTGAAATAAAACCGTTTTGAAATATATGGCAACTATCTTTCAACAGAGATAAAATGCATGTCATACATTTCAGCAGAAACAACCCTCAAACCAAATACTATAGGACAGATATGCCCGATATGCATCGTGTATCAACGTCAGAGGTAGAAAAAGACTTGGGAGTGCATATTGACAGAACCCTTTCATTTGATATACATATAGGGAATATTGTATCCAAGGCGAACAGCACATTAGGACTAATCAAGAGAACATTTACCAACATTGACCCATCTTTCATGCTCTTGTACAAATCTGTAGTGAGACCTATTCTTGAATACTGCAACTTGACATGGTCACCAAGATTGAAAAGGCAATCACAGCTATTAGAAAGAGTTCAATGTCGAGCAACAAAACTTGTCCCGCAAATCAAAGCGTATAGCTACACGGAGCGACTTGAAGCCCTAAATCTAATGTCACTGAAATATACGCAATTTCAAGGAGATTTAATTGAAACAGTCAAGCTCATCAGGGATCTGTATAATATTGATAAGGACTACTTTTTCAAGCCATCCAGTATTACACAGACCAGAGGGCATAGGTTCAAGCTCAACATAAAGCACAGCAACAAAGATATTCGCAAGCACTTTTTCGTTAACAGTGTTACCACAGTGGAATTCACTGCCAGCTACAATATTCGAAGCAACAACACTTGAATTATTCAAGTGCTAACTAGATATCTACTGCAAAGAAAGATCATTTGAATTCGACTGAACAGGCATACATATACCAGCCCAACACAAAGTCATACTGCAATTCTTCCAATATAGCAGACTTATCTTGGAGTATCCTGTGCATCGACAAAAACATGCTCTGTAGCTATTTCAATTATCGGTAGAGAAGTCTGCTTCCACGTCTGCATTTTGTGGTAGCATGAAGATCCACTAGCGTAGAGGAGATTCTGATAGCGACAAATACAGAAAATTAAAACAATTGCAATAAGACCAGCCACAGCCTCCACAACTCAGCATGCAAACAAATGCTAGGTGCAGCAGGGTGTAACCATGAGTGTAGGCGACACACCGCAACTAACGTGGGGAACACCCATCTGGACCACAGCATGTCCACAAATCAGTGTTAGCCCTTGCCGATTTCAAGATTAAAAATTTTCATGTTAAATTAAAAGATGATCTGGTGTTCATTTTTTCGGCAAATTTGGTGGATGATGTTGCTGTCATAGACATCAACATCATCAACCAAACTGTTGAGTGACGTACACTGGCTTCTTTGTTATTTACACAGCAAAAGATAGAATATTGACATCGGAGTGGTAAGAGTTAAACTCTTAAATCTAACGGTTTCGAGGAGATTTAATTAATCAACCAACAACAGTCAAATCAAGAACAAGATACTACAAGAAAAACACTGAGACAATAACAAGCCAATGGCTTATGCCCCGTTAAATGATGATGATGAAGCCGTAAGAATACATTTTTTTAATGAATTCTATTTTGTTGTGTCTTCTCTTAGGAATTGAAATAAATCAAAATTGGTAAATGGATAAATTAATCGTTTTCCATAAAAACAGAAAGGTTTAGTTTATTTTCTATATTTCTTGACAAGATCGAAAATGTATTCAATGCTCAAAGCGAGTTCATAATGTTCAAATCTGCAAGCATTTCAGAAAATCGCTAAAAGTGATGAACATACTATGTCAGAAAATTTTGCTTCTGCAGTGGTCAAGAGCCTGTTGCAGACTGATCCAACTCTGGGACATACGCACGTACTTGCCTCGCCCTTCTCGATAATATGCATTCTCATTGGTCAAGTATTCTCATTGGTCCCAGCTGTCTGTGACGTGTTTACATAACTGTCTGTCCAGGGGGTGGGTGACATTACAGGTTCCCGTATTTATAGAGTGCAATTATTCCATTTAACCGTGGGTGTTGTTACAGCAGACAATGCCCAAAACATGGTGTTGTCTTAAAGCCAGAATTTTGATTTTATCTTATATGGTACCGAAACACAGCAATAACATTTACCAACATTCTGTGGACACCGGTGGTTGCAGTTACAACAACTCTTGCATGCACATAATGGAATGATGTGGTTACACAGGGGTCAACTTAGCCCTTGCCTGAGGCCAGTGGCTTTTACATCGGGCCGGTTAAAAATGCAACTAACCAGTCCGGCGGTCCAATTAAAATGTCCACCTAAATAACTTACATTTGGGCCACACACCCAACACAACGGCACTGTGTAATCCAGCAATTCAGCATTAGTTTAAAAATACCTTTAAACTATCTGCTCCTATGCGTCGTGTAATGCTTTAGTCAGACTAATGGCCGATGAATTTGACATTTCCTCAAGTTTTAATTCGTCACATATGTTACCTCTGTTTTACATCGGCAGCTAATCCATTGCTATGTACTTGTAATCTAAATCTATGTTAGCCGATGTCGGGAATGAGAACGTTTTTTGTCTAGCCTATAACGGAGAATGCAATCATATAAATCTCGCAAATTAAAATGCATGAGCTGTATAGTGGGGTTATAGCGACATTAAATTGTATTGTATAAGTAAAATATGAATGAATTCGTCATTTTTCCTCGCTACGTATTGCATGAACATAAATTACAATCAGCTGTTTATAGTTAATTTTCTAAGCGAGATATGTGTGTTCAAAATGATACTGTTTTTGCGGTACCTCTATGGCAATAAAGGCCTACTAAACAAACAAGCAGATGTGGCTATTCTGAAGAATCACACGTCGCAAGTAACGCTAAACCACATCCAAAATCATTGTGTTTTACAGGCTACTTCACTGATTTAATAGGCAAGTACGGTGCATTTTGACCGCGATATAGTACATACCAAAATTTTAATTTGCAAAGGTGGAGCTTTCGGGCCAGTTATATTCCTGTTGAGAATTGAGAATCTCTTTATGAATGAATTCAAAAACAGAGTTCACCCACATATACCTATCTACAAAGCATCAAACTAAAGAAAATGATGATCCACTCTGTGGCGGCGAACCATGGAGGAAAAGTAAAATCCTGGGCTCACTGCTTTGCAGTACTGCTGACATTGCTGCATGCTGCATCATGGGGAACATAGCTTTCGAGTCCTTCTGGAAGCTATGGATTCGTAGATCAAAGATGCCGTTGGTAAAAAGGCTACGTTTATACAATGCAACCTGCGTATCCTTGATGATGTATAACTGTAGCAGCTGGGCAGCTCCAAAGGCAGCTCTAGACAAAGTTGATGCCTGCCACCGCAAACACCTACGCACAATCACTGGACACCGATGGCCACTGGCCAGAGAGCATAATTTCCGTTACGTTGCCGCTGTCTGTAAAAGTCGCCCAGCAAAGTTGGTCCATGTTTGGCCATGTGCTAAGGATGCCAGAAGACACACCAGCACAGAGAGCCTTGGAATTCGCCCTACTCGGAGCCAGCAAATACAGAGCCAGGAGAGGACGTCATTGCATAAATCTGCTAAGTGTGCTACGAGGTGACCTCAAGAAAGCAGGATTAGGTACACTCAAGTCAAGAATGGACCTGAGGAAGCTAAGGATTTTGGCTAAGGACAAGACACAGTGGGCAAAAGTGAAGAAGAACTGATTGCAGCTGTAGGACGTTTCTACTACTACAGCCGCAGAATACAATATTCTCCTTCGATCAATACTCACCATTCTATTACTTCTGATACAAGCTAGCCTGGATAGCTGGGCCCTAGGACTATAGACTTAGTAAGCTTTACTGACTCCTGGAACTGGGTACTCGGCTCCCAACTGCCGAGTACCCGTTTGCCATGAAGCTCATTCTTGTTTGCATAGCAACAAGAGCTACATGCTTTTTTGTGCAGTTGGAGTCTTGAGTTAAGTCTTTTTCTGTGTAATTGTGATAGCCTTGTGCGCTCTCTAAGGATTATATTGGATTACCATGGAAGGAGCCGATGATATCCAGGTCGTATATTTCCATGTTATTCTATAGTTAAAAGACTTAGGTCTTCAAAATTTCGTCTGTGTCGCATGTTCCAATTTCTGACCCCAAAGAATCTGGGAAGTGTGTTAACAATGAAATATGCCAGATTGATTGCCTTCCTTTAAACCCCAACAGGCGATCGGCGGATATGAAATAAGGTGTTGGCTTTACGGTGTTTTAACACGAAAATCGGCTGACGTCGTTCTCTGTAAGATCCGAGCGGGTGACGTCACACCCGTGTTGTTCGGATGTTTATGTGAAGAAAATGTTTCATTAATTCGCGCATCTGATTCTGGGTGCTGCATACTTTATTGGTACCAGAAAAACTGGAATTTTCAAGTTTTGCGTGTTATCACGATCTGTTTGCAATGATCAGTGGTTTCAAAATTCTTAATTTGAGATGTGTGGTCTGCTGCGGTTTTACCGTGTGCTACAGCAGTTTGTTTACATTTTGTTGTTTCTTCACATATTGTTTTGGCCTTCGTTAGGAGTATGATTTATATTGATTAGTAAATATACCCCGAATGCTATGCGATATGATTCCTGGTTCCATTATACATCCTTGAGGATCAGTGTATGGGTGTATCGATTGCCCGCTTCATTCTTGTCGTCATAATCAATGCGATCTTTGCTGTAACGTTGCGGGGTTGGGTGCGGGAAGGTTAACAGTTAATTTATGATCAAAATATTTGAAAATTAATTGTCTGCCTTCCATTCCTGTTTCGTTCCACTTGCTTATTGTAGGTTTGTGCTTATTTATAGGCCAAGCCAGCCCTGCCATCATGTGACGAGTGCCATAAATTCGTGAGGGATCTATTCAAGGACCATGTCTTTTTCTGTTGTACCAAATGTAATCTTGACAGTAGGTGTAACGTTTGTGCAGTGTGGTCGTCCGACATGATGGTTAAGTTCCTTGCCCAGAAGGACGTGGCCAGGCGGTCCGAAAGCAAATCGTGGAGTGTCTGTTTCGGCCCTTGGGGGCGTTCCACGTCTGCAACCGGAGGTGGCGGAGATGGCACCGCCGGCGTGGTTTGGTCCTGCTATGCAAGGCTTCTTGCATAGCGTTCTGCCCACGCTGGTGTTGTCCCTGCTGCCAAAAGTTGTAGGGCAGTCTCTTCCCGTGTTTGATTCAGACCCTGTCTGGCCTGATGGGCTCTGTCTCTCTGCGGCCACTTCCGGGTGGTCCAGTAGCGGTGGCCGGTCCGTCAGGCATGGGAGCCGTCCGCCAGGATGGCTCCTGTGTTTCCTCGTCTAGTGATGACTCTTTGGGGGTCTGAAGATGAGGAAGCTGAGGAGGAGAGATTGCTGCGGCCTGTGATGCCGCGGGTGGAGAGCATGGAGGTCGATTCCGTCCTGGACAGAACCGTCCTCCAACTGTCTGGCTTGGCGCAAGCCAGGGCAGCGGCTCCGCCTGTGGTTGAGGCCACTCTGGTACTGGGCACTGGTCCCGTGATGGTTGGTATGCCGCCAACCAACACGGTGATGTGTGTGGCTGGCCAGGCGTGGTACTCACCTATCTCGCCTGGTCCGGCGATCAGACATGGGGTGCCATTGGCGCCCGTGTTTGGCCACGGTTCTTCAACCGTTACGGGTCTGCACGGTTTTCCGTGCGGGCCTACTCCATGGACTGGTGTTTTTCATGGGGTGGCGGCGGAACCATACGGTACCGGAGTTACTGGCATATCAGCAATGGCTCCTAGCCGGGAGGCCATTGCTGGTAGGGCCATGAACACGTCAACGGGTGACATTTCTCCTTCGATCAATACTCACCATTCTGTTACTTCTGATATACAGCTGGCCCTGACAGCGGCTCTAGGATTATAGACTTAGAAAGCTTTACCGACTCCTGGGAACCGGGTACTCGGCTCCCAACTGCCGAGTACCCGTTTACCATAGAGCTCATTCTTGTTTGCATAGCAACAAGAGCAATACATGCTTTCTGCATTAAGGATTTTAGTGGGTTTTTTGTGAAACAAAAGATCTAAGTCTTTAATCTGTGATAGTTTGTGTGTTCGTGAAAGGATAACTAAGGACTATGGAGAATACCGCCGAAGATAACCAGGTTGTATCGTTCTTTATTATCCATAGTTAAAAGACTTAGGTCTCTAAATTTCGTTGTGTCGCATGTTCCAATTTCTGACCCCATAGAATCTGGGACGTGTGCTAACAACGATATATGCCAGACGATCGCCTTCTTTAAACCCCAACAGGCGATCGGCAGATATGAAAATAGGTGTTTGCTACGGTATTTCTAACACGAATATCGGCTGACGTCGTTCTCCGTAGGATCCGAGCGGGTGACGTCACACCCGGTCGCTCGGATGTTTATGTGAAGAAAAATTTTTCATTAATTCGCGCATCTTGTTCTGGGTGCTGCGTACTAAAAATGGTACCGGAAACTTTAGAATGATCAAGTTTACGTGCGATCACGATCGGTTTGCAATGATCGGTGGTTTCAAAATTCTTGAGTAGATGCGTGGTCTGCGGTTTTACCGTGTGATACAGCAGTTTGTTATACATTTTGTTGTTTTCTTCACATATCGTGCTGCTTTCGTTAGGAGTATAATTTATATTGATTAGTAAATATACCCCGAATGCTATGCGATATGATTCCTGGAGCCGTTACACATCCTGGAGGATCTATTATGGGTGTGTTTGATGCCCGCCGCATTCTTGTCATCATAATCAATGCGATCGTTGTTGTAACGTGGCGGGGTGGGGTGCGGGGAGGTTACGGTTAATTTATGAGTCAAAATTATTTGAAAATTAATTGTCTGCCTTCCATCCGGGTCTCGTTCCGCTTGTTTATTGTAGGTTTGTGCTTATTTTATAGGCCAAGCCAGCCCCGCCATCATGTGACGAATGCCATAAGTTTGTCCGTGTAGTGTTCAAGGACCATGCTTGTTTTAGGTGTTCCCTGTGTAATATAGATCATAGGTGTAATGTTTGTGCAGTGTGGTCCGTCGAGATGATGGTTAAGTTCCTTGCCCAGAAGGACTTGGCTGGGTCTGATGCGGGGTCAGGCGGTCCGAGACGAAATCGTGGAGTGCCCGGTTCGGCCGGTGGGGGTGCTCCACGTCCCCAGCTGGAGGTGGCGGAGATGGCACCGCCGGCGTGGTTTGGTCCGGCTATGCAGGGTTTTCTGCATAGCGTTCTGCCCACGCTGGTGTCGTCCCTGCTACCAAAGGTTGGGGGGGCAGTTTCTCCCCATGCCTGGTACGGATCCTGTCCTCGGACAGGATTCTGGACTGGTTACCGAGGGGGCCGTCTCGTACGGCCCCCTGGCAGTCCCGTCTGGCTTCGGCCAGACAGGTTCTGTCTCTCTGCGGCCACCTCCGGGTGGTCCAGTAGCGGTGGCCGGTCCGTAAGGTGTGGGAGCCGTCCGCCAGGACGGCTCCACGGTTGACTCGTCTAGTGACTGCTCTTCGGAGTCTGAAGACGAGGAGGCCGAGGAGGAGAGGTTGCTGCGGCCCGTGAAGCCGCAGGTGGAGAATATGGAGGTTGATTCCATCCTGGACGGAACCGGCCTCCATTTGTCTGGTTTGGCGCAAGCCAGGTCAGCGGCTCCGCCTGCGGCTGAGGCCAATCCGTTACCGTACACCGGTTCCGGGCGGCTTGGTTTGTCACCAGCCGTCACGGGAACGGGTGTGCCGGGCCAGGCGTGGTACTCACCTATCTCGCCTGGTCCGGCAGCCGGACGTGGGGTGCCGTTGGTGCCCGTGTCCGGCTACGGTTCCGCGACTGTTACGGGTCCGTACGGTTTTCCGTGCGGACCTACCCCATGGACCGGAGTGTTTCATGGGGTGGCGGCGGAACCGTGTGGTAGCGGAGTGCCTGGCGTGTCAGCCGTGGCTCCTTGCCGGGAGGCCGTGGCTGGCAGACCCGTGAGCACGTCAACGGGTGACGTGTTTGCGGGGGTGTCTTCGTCGGAGGTAGATTGGTCGGATGCTCTGGCATGGCTAGCCAGGGTTGACCTGTCTGTGGTTTCGGCCACGGCCGATGAAGATGCGCCCCGTCCGTCGGTTGCGTCGATTAGGACGGGGATTTTGCCCGCGGCCCGGATCCAGTCAGTGGGACTGGATCCACGGTTCATAGATTTGTTGGATGCTATTTATAGCAAACAACTAATGACCAAGGGTCAGCTCCCTGCGGCCTCCAGGGAGGTGCGGGCAAGATGTCGTATTCCGCGGGGGGAATACGACAGGTATGGTGTAGTCCCGTCGGTCACGGAGGATGACCGATGGGTACTGGGAGTCCAGAGTGCCGGGTCGGGTGGCCCCGGTCCGGCACTAGTGGATAAATCTCAAGTACACCAGGAAGAAGTCCTGTCCCTATGCGATGAGGGTGTGAGGGCAGCGATGAGCGCTGTCAATCATTCTTATCGTCTCCTTCAGTCGGTGTGGGCTGAAGCGGGGGCAGGCCACCCTGTGCCACCTGTGGCGCTTTCATGTGTTAATGACGGCTTGGTGCTGTCGATGGACGCATTGGCAAGGGTGCAAGCGCGAGTGACGAAGTCCAGGAGGCAAATGGTCATTGACCATATGCGTCCGGCTACGGCAGTCAGGGAGCGTCTTCTTGGGACGCCCCTGACACGGCCTAGCATCTTCGGTGGCCAAGCGCGGGCCATCTTAGAGGACACCGCCAGTATCGCGCATAATCGGTTAGCGGTAAACCTACAGCTAGAGCTAGTGTGGCAAGCGCACGCACTAGGGGCTGTGGGGAAACCATTAACGGGACAGCCTTCAAAGAAGCAGAAGAAGCATAAGGGCAAGGCGAAAGCCAGGCCTGTTGCGACTTCTGCTTCAGCTGGGTTTTCAGAGCCGCCGCCGGCGAAGAAGCCCAGGAAGGTTGTAGAGGCGCCTACCCTCCCCAATGTTGCTCCTGACCGCCCTAGGGGCGGGAAGGGCAAGGGGAAGGGTACGGGTAAGGCCTCAAAGGGCGGACAGAAGGGGCCGAAGCGTACCTGAGGGTACGAAAGCTCCCTTCATATCCGCCTGGACCGCGCCTGTGCGACAGGAACAGCGGTGCCAGTTATACCCGTCGTGCCTAGAACGAAATGGTTCTCACTCTCTCTCGTTAAGAAAGGGGGGGTGGGGGCGGACTGCGAGCCGGACAACCCCGTTAGACGTCGAGGCGTCTATGGTGGGTGGAAGGCTCATGCGTTTCGTCGAGGCCTGGCGAGGTGTGACGTCAGACAGTCTGGTCCTGGGATGGTTATCCCAGGGTTACATGCCGGAGTGGTGGGACTTTCCACCACAAAATCTGTCTTTGGCACCTGTCTGGACACCCGTACCAAGGGAGCCAGACAAGTTAGAAGCCGTTCAAAAGGAAGTGTCGGGTTTGCTTCTGAAGGGAGCAATAAAACCAGCAAACCGAAACACTCCAGGCTTCTATTCAAACATGTTCCTTGTCCCCAAGAGCACAGGGGGATGGAGACCCATACTCAATCTCAGGCCATTAAATTGGTTTATCCATACGCCTCGGTTGCAGATGGAAATGCCGAGGTCGGTAATGGCGGGATTGAGGAAAGGAATGTGGTGTGTATCGATCGATCTGAAAGATGCATATTTCCACATTCCTTTGAATCGGAGTTGGCACAGGTTTCTGAGATTTGCGTTTCAGAATCAAGTATGGGAGTTTACAGTTCTCCCGTTTGGCCTGTCGACAGCTCCGAGGGTTTTCACAAGAGTGGTCCTTGCGGTGACAGCGTTTCTCAGAAAAGAGAACGTGGCGCTACACACCTACATAGATGACTGGCTGCTCAAGGCAGACTCGGCAGCCAGGTTGAACGTGGATACTGCTCTGACTCTGAAGTTACTTTCAGATCTACGCTGCATAGTCAACGAGGAGAAATCCGAGTTGACGCCCACTCAACGTTTCGTTTATTTGGGGATGCGATTCGACCTCGAGGAGGGCAGGGTTTACCCGTCAGAGCCCAGAGTGGTGTCTCTGTTAGCCATCCTCAGGAGTTTTCGAGTGGGAAACCACATTCAGGCGAGGCGGTTCCTTCAGATGCTGGGCATGATGGTCTCCATGGAGCAGGTTATCCCGTACGCTGCTCTAATGCGAAGGCCTATCCAGTTGTATCTGATGTCTCTGTGGAAACAGAGAACAGAACCCCTGTCAAAACTGGTGCCAGTTTTGGAGCCGATAATATCGCATCTTCTATGGTGGAAACAGCGTCAGAATCTCCTATTAGGGGTTTCGCTGCACCTACCCCATCCCCAGCTGTCCGTTTACACGGATGCATCGCTGGAGGGGTGGGGTGCCTGCCTGGGAGAACACCAGGTCTCGGGCACATGGACTCTCCTGGAGAGTCAGCTGCATATCAATCTGTTGGTAATGATGGCAGTGGAACTGGCGTTGGAAGAGTTCCTTCCGATGATCAGGGGCAAGGTGATATTGATATGGTCGGACAATTCGACAGTATTATCATACATAAATCGCCAAGGCGGGACCAGGTCGCCCACTCTGTGCATCAGGGTGTGGCACTTGATTCAATGGTGCAGGAATTACTCGGTTGTTTTGAAAGCAGCTCATATTCCTGGCCGATTGAACATTCTGGCGGATGCTTTGTCTCGCAGACAGAGAATCCTGCCAACAGAATGGTCCCTCAACCCTCCAGTTCTGCGACGGATCTTAATCATGACATATGTCTCGCCGATTCCAGATCCAAATGCCGTCGATACAGATGCTCTGGCGATAAGCTGGAGAGGGATGCACGCTTACGCGTACCCACCCACCATTCTTCTACCGAAGGTATTGGTGAAGGTCAGGGAGGAACCGTGTCTGGTCCTGCTAATAGCGCCGTATTGGCCGAGCAGGGCGTGGTTCACGGATCTTCTAGATCTGCTGGTGGAAAATCCTGTGCAGTTGCCCGAGATTCCGAACATAATCTCCCAGGCCAAGGGACGCTTCCTACACGAGCGTCCCGAAATGTTCAAATTGACTGCGTGGATGTTGTCAAACAACGTTCCACGTCGGAAGGCTTTTCTCGACAGGCTGCTGATTTCATCGCGGCTGCGAGAAGGAGGTCAACCTTCAAGTCATATAACAACAAGGTTAACAGATTTGCAGACTGGTGTGAAGAAAAGGGTATTGATACCTTTCAATCCACTATTCAGCAAATAGCAGACTTTCTCTGTGAGCTGTTCTTTTCAGGACTAGCTCCCGTCACAGTCGCTGGATACAAGTCAGCTTTGGCATCAGTTATCCCTTGTCTAGCCAACAGGGATAGTCCAGAGGTGGCCCAGTTAAATGTGATGTTGAAGGGAATGAGCAATCTCCGCCCGAGACAACCGGTAGTCATTCCAGCCTGGAGTCTATCTTTAGTGCTTAATGTACTGGCCAAGCACCCTTTCAAACCGTTGCGTTCGGCTAGTCTAAAGCATTTGACTCTAAAGGCGGTCTTTCTATTGGCAGCTTCCTCAGCTAGAAGGCGCAGTGAGATCCATGCGCTTTCGGCAGAGAGGAACCGATTTATTGTTTCTGGAGAAGGTCTGCGTCTTCTGCCAAGAGCAGAATTTATGTCAAAGAACCAATCTTTGAGATATCCCGGCAAACCGATCATTATACCGAAGTTAACCAGGTTTGATCGTGATGCCAGTGTCTGGTGCCCGGTCCGTGCTTTGACTAAGTACAAGAAACGGACTGACTCGTTACGGTCGAACGATAGACATCTGTGGATCTGCCATAAAAAGCCTTATGGCGCCGCATCCATGGATACTATATCTCGTTGGGTGGTCGAATGCATTCAGACTACTCACGAGATGGCGACTGGGCACCAGGTGCAGGGCGTAAGGGCACACGATGTTAGAGGAATAGCCGCCTCGACCGCCCTTTACAATGGTGTTCCGTTAGAGGACATCATGGCCGTTGCACAATGGCACTGTGAGTCCTCATTTACGGATTACTATATGAGGGATGTGTCAGACTCAGCCAATCCACTCGCTTTAGCTGTTTTGAAACGATAGTTAGTGACCACACTGCTTTTCCCCTTTTTTCACTTTGGTAAGAAAAGAACCTAAAGCAGGCATGGTCAAGCGAGAGGATGTCAACCAGATTGTGTCACTGATGGCCGAACCGGTGAATGGTTGTAGGCGGTACGTCTGAAGTCCTGTTATCATAAGGTAATTCAATAAGTGAGAGTTTTTTGTATTATGTATATGTATCATGTTCATTCATCGTATATATTCATGCTCATTCCCAGGCTAATACAAGCAATATGCAGGGAGTAGTTAACCCTCTTGGCATATTGGTGTTTTCATGCGAGATACATGTTCTTTAGTTCTCTCCCTTTTCTTAGGAGGAAAAAGGGGGGGGAGCTGTGACGCGAATGTGATTCGGTTCCGTGAACTTGACGGTCCTTTTAGGTCTCCGTTAGTCAAGTTTGAAGTCTAAAATCTTTCTCCAAGGGGCAAAATTAGCATGTATGGCTTGCCCCTTCCCACCAGGTTACTGATCAAATCTGGTGTATATCAGAAGTAACAGAATGGTGAGTATTGATCGAAGGAGAATGCAGGAAATGTCAATTTCCCTTTCTCCGAGATCTAACAATACTCACCATTCTGTTACGGACCCAGCCTCCCAGCCCCACGGAGGCAAGCCATAGTTTTCTCTTGTTTGGTGGCTATGCAAACAATATGAGCTCTATGGTAAACGGGTACCCGGCAGTTGGGAGCCGAGTACCCGGTTCCCAGGAGTCGGTAAAGCTTTCTAAGTCTATAATCCTAGAGCCGCTGTCAGGGCCAGCTGTATATCAGAAGTAACAGAATGGTGAGTATTGTTAGATCTCGGAGAAAGGGAAATTGACATTTCCTGCAGTCTCGGGCACATGGACTCTCCTGGAGAGGCAGCTGCATATCAATCTGTTGGAAAAGGAATTGGCAGTGGAACTGGCGTTGGAGGGGTTCCTTCCGATGATCAGGGGCAAGGTGATATTGATACGGTCGGACAATTCGACAGTAGTATCATATATAAATCGCCAAGGCGGGACCAGGTCGCCCACTCTGTGCATCAGGGTGTGGCACTTGATTCAATGGTGCAGGAATTACTCGGTTGTTTTGAAAGCAGCTCATATTCCTGGCCGATTGAACATTCTGGCGGATGCTTTGTCTCGCAGACAGAGAATCTTGCCAACAGAATGGTCCCTCAACCCTCCGGTTCTGCGACGGATCTTCGAGCATTGGGGCAAACCCAACGTGGACTTGTTCGCCACAAAGGAAAATGCTCAAATCATGACATATGTCTCGCCGATTCCAGATCCAAATGCCGTCGATACAGACGCTCTGGCGATAAGCTGGAGAGGGATGCACGCTTACGCGTACCCACCCACCATTCTTCTACCGAAGGTATTGGTGAAGGTCAGGGAGGAACCGTATCTGGTCCTGCTAATAGCGCCGTATTGGCCGAGCAGGGCGTGGTTCACGGATCTTCTAGATCTGCTGGTGGAAAATCCTGTGCAGTTGCCCGAGATTCCGAACATAATCTCCCAGGCCAAGGGACGCTTCCTACACGAGCGTCCCGAAATGTTCAAATTGACTGCGTGGATGTTGTCAAACAACGTTCCACGTCGGAAGGCTTTTCTCGACAGGCTGCTGATTTCATCGCGGCTGCGAGAAGGAGGTCAACCTTCAAGTCATATAACAACAAGGTTAACAGATTTGCAGACTGGTGTGAAGAAAAGGGTATTGATACTTTTCAATCCACTATTCAGCAAATAGCAGACTTTCTCTGTGAGCTGTTCTTTTCAGGACTAGCTCCCGTCACAGTTGCTGGATACAAGTCAGCTTTGGCATCAGTTATCCCTTGTCTAGCCAACAGGGATAGTCCAGAGGTGGCCCAGTTAAATGTGATGTTGAAGGGAATGAGCAATCTCCGCCCGAGACAACCGGTAGTCATTCCAGCCTGGAGTCTATCTTTAGTGCTTAATGTACTGGCCAAGCACCCTTTCGAACCATTGCGTTCGGCTAGTCTAAAGCATTTGACTCTAAAGGCGGTCTTTCTATTGGCAGCTTCCTCAGCTAGAAGGCGCAGTGAGATCCATGCGCTTTCGGCAGAGAGGAACCGATTTATTGTTTCTGGAGAAGGTCTGCGTCTTCTGCCAAGAGCAGAATTTATGTCAAAGAACCAATCTTTGAGATATCCCGGCAAACCGATCATTATACCGAAGTTAACCAGGTTTGATCGTGATGCCAGTGTCTGGTGCCCGGTCCGTGCTTTGACTAAGTACAAGAAACGGACTGACTCGTTACGGTCGAACGATAGACATCTGTGGATCTGCCATAAAAAGCCTTATGGCGCCGCATCCATGGATACTATATCTCGTTGGGTGGTCGAATGCATTCAGACTACTCACGAGATGGCGACTGGGCACCAGGTGCAGGGCGTAAGGGCACACGATGTTAGAGGAATAGCCGCCTCGACCGCCCTTTACAATGGTGTTCCGTTAGAGGACATCATGGCCGTTGCACAATGGCACTGTGAGTCCTCATTTACGGATTACTATATGAGGGATGTGTCAGACTCAGCCAATCCACTCGCTTTAGCTGTTTTGAAACGATAGTTAGTGACCACACTGCTTTTCCCCTTTTTTCACTTTGGTAAGAAAAGAACCTAAAGCAGGCATGGTCAAGCGAGAGGATGTCAACCAGATTGTGTCACTGATGGCCGAACCGGTGAATGGTTGTAGGCGGTACGTCTGAAGTCCTGTTATCATAAGGTAATTCAATAAGTGAGAGTTTTTTGTATTATGTATATGTATCATGTTCATTCATCGTATATATTCATGCTCATTCCCAGGCTAATACAAGCAATATGCAGGGAGTAGTTAACCCTCTTGGCATATTGGTGTTTTCAGGCGAGATACATGTTCTTTAGTTCTCTCCCTTTTCTTAGGAGGAAAAAGGGGGGAGAGCTGTGACGCGAATGTGATTCGGTTCCGTGAACTTGACGGTCCTTTTAGGTCTCCGTTAGTCAAGTTTGAAGTCTAAAATCTTTCTCCAAGGGGCAAAATTAGCATGTATGGCTTGCCCCTTCCCACCAGGTTACTGATCAAATCTGGTGTATATCAGAAGTAACAGAATGGTGAGTATTGATCGAAGGAGAATGCAGGAAATGTCAATTTCCCTTTCTCCGAGATCTAACAATACTCACCATTCTGTTACGGACCCAGCCTCCCAGCCCCACGGAGGCAAGCCATAGTTTTCTCTTGTTTGGTGGCTATGCAAACAATATGAGCTCTATGGTAAACGGGTACCCGGCAGTTGGGAGCCGAGTACCCGGTTCCCAGGAGTCGGTAAAGCTTTCTAAGTCTATAATCCTAGAACCGCTGTCAGGGCCAGCTGTATATCAGAAGTAACAGAATGGTGAGTATTGTTAGATCTCGGAGAAAGGGAAATTGACATTTCCTGCAGTCTCGGGCACATGGACTCTCCTGGAGAGGCAGCTGCATATCAATCTGTTGGAAATGGAATTGGCAGTGGAACTGGCGTTGGAGGGGTTCCTTCCGATGATCAGGGGCAAGGTGATATTGATACGGTCGGACAATTCGACAGTAGTATCATATATAAATCGCCAAGGCGGGACCAGGTCGCCCACTCTGTGCATCAGGGTGTGGCACTTGATTCAATGGTGCAGGAATTACTCGGTTGTTTTGAAAGCAGCTCATATTCCTGGCCGATTGAACATTCTGGCGGATGCTTTGTCTCGCAGACAGAGAATCTTGCCAACAGAATGGTCCCTCAACCCTCCGGTTCTGCGACGGATCTTCGAGCATTGGGGCAAACCCAACGTGGACTTGTTCGCCACAAAGGAAAATGCTCAAATCATGACATATGTCTCGCCGATTCCAGATCCAAATGCCGTCGATACAGACGCTCTGGCGATAAGCTGGAGAGGGATGCACGCTTACGCGTACCCACCCACCATTCTTCTACCGAAGGTATTGGTGAAGGTCAGGGAGGAACCGTATCTGGTCCTGCTAATAGCGCCGTATTGGCCGAGCAGGGCGTGGTTCACGGATCTTCTAGATCTGCTGGTGGAAAATCCTGTGCAGTTGCCCGAGATTCCGAACATAATCTCCCAGGCCAAGGGACGCTTCCTACACGAGCGTCCCGAAATGTTCAAATTGACTGCGTGGATGTTGTCAAACAACGTTCCACGTCGGAAGGCTTTTCTCGACAGGCTGCTGATTTCATCGCGGCTGCGAGAAGGAGGTCAACCTTCAAGTCATATAACAACAAGGTTAACAGATTTGCAGACTGGTGTGAAGAAAAGGGTATTGATACTTTTCAATCCACTATTCAGCAAATAGCAGACTTTCTCTGTGAGCTGTTCTTTTCAGGACTAGCTCCCGTCACAGTTGCTGGATACAAGTCAGCTTTGGCATCAGTTATCCCTTGTCTAGCCAACAGGGATAGTCCAGAGGTGGCCCAGTTAAATGTGATGTTGAAGGGAATGAGCAATCTCCGCCCGAGACAACCGGTAGTCATTCCAGCCTGGAGTCTATCTTTAGTGCTTAATGTACTGGCCAAGCACCCTTTCGAACCATTGCGTTCGGCTAGTCTAAAGCATTTGACTCTAAAGGCGGTCTTTCTATTGGCAGCTTCCTCAGCTAGAAGGCGCAGTGAGATCCATGCGCTTTCGGCAGAGAGGAACCGATTTATTGTTTCTGGAGAAGGTCTGCGTCTTCTGCCAAGAGCAGAATTTATGTCAAAGAACCAATCTTTGAGATATCCCGGCAAACCGATCATTATACCGAAGTTAACTAGGTTTGATCGTGATGCCAGTGTCTGGTGCCCGGTCCGTGCTTTGACTAAGTACAAGAAACGGACTGACTCGTTACGGTCGAATGATAGACATCTGTGGATCTGCCATAAAAAAGCCTTATGGCGCCGCATCCATGGATACTATCTCTCGTTGGGTGGTCGAATGCATTCAGACTACTCACGAGATGGCGACTGGGCACCAGGTGCAAGGCGTAAGGGCACACGATGTCAGAGGAATAGCCGCCTCGACCGCCCTTTACAATGGTGTTCCGTTAGAGGACATCATGGCTGTTGCACAATGGCACTGTGAGTCCTCTTTCACGGATTACTATATGAGGGATGTGTCCGACTCCGCCAATCCACTCGCTTTAGCTGTTTTGAAACGATAGCTATACGACCACACTGCTCTTCTCCATTTTTTGGCATTTGTAAGAAAGAATTAAGAAGCAGACATGGTCGAGCGAGAGGATATCAACCAGATTGTGTCACTGATGGCCGGACAAGTGAATGGTTGGAGGCTCCACGTCTGAAATCCAAATATCATGAGGTAATTCAAGATTGAGAGTTTTTTGTATTATGTCTATATTTAATGTTCATTCATCTTATATATTCATGCTCATTCCCAGGCTAATATATGCAAAGAGCAGTTAACCCTCTTGGCATATTTGTGTTTCAGGCGAGATGCATGTTCGTGAGTTCTCTCCCTTTTCTTAAGAGAAAAAAGGGAGGGGGGGTGGGCAGTGATGCGAATGTGATTCGGTTCCGTTAACTTGATGGTCCTTTTAGGTCTCCATTAATCAAGTTTAAGTCTAGCTCTTTCTCCAAGGGCCAAAAGTAGCAATTGATGGCTTGCCCCTTCCCACCAGGTTACTGTCTAAATGTATATCAGAAGTAATAGAATGGTGAGTATTGATCGAAGGAGAATGAAGGAAATTTCAATTTCCCTTTCTCCGAGATCAAACAATACTCACCATTCTATTGCGGACCCAGCTTCCCAGCCCCACGGAGGCAAGCCATAGGTATCTCTTGTTTGGTGGCTATGCAAACAATATGAGCATCTTGGCAAACGGGTACTCGGCAGTTGGGAGCCGAGTACCCGGTTCCAGGAGTCGGTAAAGCTTACTAAGTCTATAGTCCTAGGGCCCAGCTATCCAGGCTAGCTTGTATCAGAAGTAATAGAATGGTGAGTATTGTTAGATCTCGGAGAAAGGCAAATTGAAATTTCCTTCAATCATACATACATACATACATATTCCTGTTGGGCCAGCTACTTTTGGACTTTTGGTTCTTACTTGATGCATTTTATTAATCGCTGCTTATCGCACCACAATCAGCGCTACCAAGTGACAATCATAAACATCACTGAAACAAGCCTATAATGACCACACTGAAGAAGTTACCTGTAATGGTGGTTCTTACTACATGAGCTTTATTATCGAACCACATACCCTTAGAATCCACAATCAGTTGTACCAACTTTAAATCATGAGAAAACCAAGCCAAGATTATTTTTGAAAATTTACCACTGGAATGACTGACTCGAAAACTGGGCCAATCATTCGACTGTTGTGTGTCCGTCTGCTCGTCCATCTGTCGTCCGTCAACTTTTCCGTTAAACGACTTCTCAACAACCACTGGGCCAATTTCAATTATATTGGGCAGGAGGCATCCGTTGGTCATAGGGATCCAATTTTGTTCAAATGAAGCTTATCGGCCAATTTGGCCGATGGCCATCTTGGATTTCGGCTGATTTTAGGAAACATCTTTAAAAATCTCCGAAACCGCTTGGGGAATCTATTCAAAACTCATGAAACATCATCTAGGGAAAGAGGTAAGCCAAGTTTGTTCAAGAAGACTTGATTGACCAAATGGTTTGGCGGCCATCTTGGATGACCTAGTTTCCCCCAAAACAACTCAAGAACCGCTGAAGGGATCGGGCCGAAATTTGGGAAATATAATTAGGGACTAAGGGCCATTAAAGTTTGTTCATATGAAGCCGATCGGCCAATTGGGCCAGCGGTTATCTTGGATTTTGGACGATTATTAGAAATGTCTTTAAAAATCTTCTCCGAAACCGTACGAGGGATCGATTCATAACTCGTGAAATATCATCTAGGGCAAGAGCTGAACCAAATTTGTTCAAAAGAACTTGATTGACCAAACAGTTCCGCGGCCATCTGGGATGACCTATTTTTTTAGAAAACAACTCCAGAACCGCTGAATGGAACTGGCTGAAGTTTGGGACATATGATTATGGAATAAGGGCCATTAAAGTTTGTTCAAGGGAAGGTGATCTGTAAAAAAACATGGCTGTCATGGGTCAATCAAAATATAGCGTGTTTGGCGGCCATGTTGGATTTTTTTATTTGATGGATTCTGAGGCGGAAATTGGTTTTATATATCTTTTTATGTATTCTGATCAAATTTGCAATTTTCGAAACTGTCGGAGAAACGTAGATAATTTTCCAGTAAACTTACTTAGATAAGCCATCTTAGATAATTTTCCAGCAAAAAGCTCCCATACTAAAGCAATGGGAAATTAAAAATGTCTTCTCGGGATCTACTGGGCCGATTTCAATTATGTTTGTGTAGGAAACATCCTTAGGGCATGGAGATTTAAGTTTGTTCAAACGAAGCCGATCATGGATTTTGATCGTTTTTAGAAGTGTCTAAAAATCTTTGCCGAAACTGTTTGAGCGCTTGATTCAAAACTCATCAAATATCATTTAGGGCACAAGCTGAACTAAGTTTGTTCAAGGGAACTTGATTTGCCAAATGGTTGGGTGGGCATCTTGGATGGCCTGGTTTTCAAGAAAGCAACTTCATCTCCAGAGCCACTCAACGGATTGGGCCAAAATTTTGGAGATATGATATTGATGACTAAGGGCCATTAAAGTTTGTTCAAAAGAAGTTGATACATAAAAAAAGACAGCCTCTGTTTTCTTGTTACAAGTCTGCTCAACTCATTAGAGTTCTACTTATTGTTAATGACCATTCTAGTTGAGATGCCTATGGTCCAGGTGAGCGATACAGGCCCCTTGGGCCTCTTGTTATATAGGTCATTAATATCAGAAATAATGTGGTCTATTTTGTCCACCTCAAAATTATTATCAGTCGTATATGTTTTTAGCACTTGCAATAATGGGTTATCTGCAACACAGTTCCTAAATTCACAGCTTTTATTTGTTGTCCATCTGCTGCTCCATTATATTTCTCTTTACGTTTTGCTGTGTGTTGTTTTATGTGTGTTGTTTTATGTGTGTTGTTTTGCTGTGTGTTGTTTTATGTGTGTTCAGTATGACCGGCTGTATTAGTGAATGCATAACTAATGTGCAGGGATGCATGTACGTCTGACAGCAAACGACAGAAGTAATGCACAATAAAATCCTTCACATTCTCTATTAACTTAAAGGACGAAATTACGTAATATGCGACGCTTCTGTTTTTGCATGTACGTTTTCCTATACCATTGTCCACCCCTACCCACCCGTTATAGATGCACAGATTCCTGTATTTACAAATATCTATGAGTTTACGCCCAAAGGAGTTTGTTTTATTATCAAAAAAATGTCGGGGATATTGTAATCGCCTCCATCCGTCTGTCCGTCACACTATCTCCTCCCAAACCATTGGGTGGAATTAAGTCAAATTTGGTATGTGGGTTACCCATATGATTCCGCTTTGCAAGACGATATTTAGATTTGGCTCCGCCCCCAGGGGGATGTGGCAGCAGTCAAAAGGTCAAATCAGTTGTAATGCAACTCCTCTGAAATCGTCAGACAGAACTCAACTAAATTTTATATCTGAGTTACCCATATGATTGTGGAGTGCAAGGGGACATTTAGATTTGACTCCACCCCCAGGGTGTGGGGCAGGGGTCAAAAGGTCAAATTTTAAGCTGCGGAAATTGATTGTAACGCATCTCCTCCGAAACAGTTGGACAGAAGTCAACCAAATTTGGTCTATGGATTACCCATATCAATGTTGAGTACATGAGCACATTTACATTTGGCCCCACCCTCAGGGGTGGGTGAGGGGTTGTGGTCAAAAGATAAAATAATTGATTGTAATGTCACTCCTCTGACACTTGGGCGGAATTCAAACAAATTTAGTATGTCAGTTACCCATATCAATGTGGCGTATATAAGCACATTTACATTTGTCCTCACCCCCAGGGGTGGGGGGATGGGATCAAAAGGTCATGAAATTGATTGTGATGCAACTCCTCTGAAATCGTTAGACGGAACTCAACCAAATTTGATATCTGAGTTACTCCTATGATTGTGGAGTGCAGAAGGCCATTTAGATTTGTCTCCGGGGGCGGGAGAGGGGTCAAAGGGTCAAATTTTAACCTGCAGAAATTGATTATAATACATCTCCGAAACCATTGGACGAAATTCAACTAAATTTGGTATGTGAGTTACCCATATCAATGGGGAGTGGATGAGCACATTTACATTTGGCCCCGCCCCCAGGGTTGGGGGATGGGGTCAAAAGGTAATGAAATTGATTGTAATGCAACTCCTCTGACACTGTTGGACGGAATTCAACCAAATTTGGTAGGTGAGTTACCCATATGATCGTGGAGTGCAAAATGACATTTACATTTGACTCTGTCCCAGGGGGTGGGTTGTGGGGTGTGTCAAACGTTCAAAGCGGTGAACGTGGGGATTTGCGATGACGCATCATCGACCGATCAATCTAGTGTTTGTCTTGTGTTATGCGTATTGGTAACATCTTAGCAACTGAGGCATATTGATCATCAGTATCCAATTGCTAGATATCATTCAATTGGTGATCAGTTTCCAATATCTCATTTAAATTGCTAGAGAGATGTAATTTCCTGGTCTAGAAGGTCTAATGATTGGTTGGAAGAAAATTTTCAGGGGGTATATAAATCACCCCTAATATTCATATCACATCACTATATACTACTTTCAGGTCTACCACGCCACTAATCCCAGTGGGAGGTTCGCCTGGCGGATCTACGTGTATGTGTCAGGGGTCGAAATTTTCACCTGTCTACCTGTCGATGACAGGCAATTTTTGCCAGAGACAGGTAGAACAAATATCTACCTATCGCTGGCGATAGTACCATACATATTATTGTGAAAAAAACTCACAATAAAGACAAAAAGAAGCTCGAGAAACAGCCACAGTTGATCGTGATAGATATATTTTGCAGAGCTCTTTCTCTGACATTTTACCGGAAATATTAGTCCTGCGAATCTTCCCAGTGTTCTCATTCGGTTGCTTTCGCATTTACTTTTTATAAACATCCAACTCAGTGAAACATGCCGATTTGACATAGCTTATTTTTAGCGATAGACAAATCTACATGTAGGACTGCTGGCGATTTTAGCACTTATATTCTTTTGATAAGGAGCTTAGTACTATAACACTGTACAGATTAATTTTAATTTGACTTTTTAGCTTTCCATAGTTCTGTTTGTTATTCCTAATCACAAGCTTAGACTCTCAGTAGGGTACATGTAGCTATGAGATTTCTCCTAAACTCAGTCAGCCGCTTGACCATTGACTAGTTCCCGACTTGGATAGGAGTCTGTGTAATAGTCTATCTATTGTATGATTGACTATTCACGGGCGGGTTCCTTGAACATGCAGTAAAAAGTAAGCAATCTCAACTTCCTTGTATACATGTACATGTAGCAATCCATATCCAACCAGCAGTACATGTATACCCAATTCCTCCTAAATACATGGGTTTAAAACGTTTAATCAAATTAGGCAACCATGAACAGCTCTCAAAATGGCGTTACTTTCAATTGTAGTCGGTAGACTGCTGTTTTAATCACTTAGAATGCAGGAGAATGCTTCTCAGACCATCTAGATTTAAGATTTTCCATGGGAGGACCCCGGCATTGGCCAAGTTACACTGTACACTGCTTGTACAAGTACAAATATCTGGTGACAGGTAAAAAAAAAATCTACAGGTACAATTTTATAAACATTTCAACCCTTGTGTGTATCTGAGGAACGGGAATTTTTTTTACATAACTAGGAATATGGAACGAGTTCTTATATACTAGTAACTACTCACAATCTATTTTCTTTGTACTGCTATGCTATCGATACATGCCGATTTCATTGAAAATTGCAGCAATGTATCCTGAACAAGTATCTACATGTCTACAATAAAATCAATTATCCTTTATCAAAACAAAATGTAAACAATTAGATTAAATATCAATATGGCATTCTTTTACTGGTGCGGCACTCCCTATTCCTTACAGGCCCGGATACAGATATAGGCCTGATTAATTATTATAATATTGTTCTATGTTCTTGATGTTTTTATGACAATTGATAGCACAATAAATTTAATTCATCTTCCCGGATGGAAATGTTGTTGGCATGTGAATGTAAGTCTGGTTTCTCGAATTGTTCGCAAAATAGAATGTGGTTTTGTGAAGATGAAAGCTTTTATATCAGATCTGGAAAACTCAAGGGTAGGCGGTCGTATTTCAGATGAGATAATTGTATTCTCGCGGTAAACAAAGAAAATCATCTATGGTCGCCCAACGTAATCAAAACAGAAAATATCAGGGATGCGTTCCGGGTTAACTATCTTTTCAAAAACACACTATTAATTGCTTGAAAATCAGTCAAAATCTTGATTCTCTTATGCCATATGTAGTACGTTATGTCATAGTTTTTTTGTAAGTCATGTGATTGGGAACACCCTGAAATCAACGAATCCTATCTGTCAATCAAGTGCATGAAGTCATAATAAATTACATCACATGTATGTAGGCTGATGTGACAATCATAATTTACAGATATATTCCTTCATGATGCTGGAATCATCCATCAAGTGTAGGAATTGTATGTAGGTCCTTGACGGATTTACTATTTTATAAACATTGTTGAAAATTTTGAAACTAATTTTGACTGGCCGTTGTTGTTGGCATAACCAACAACCTACCTTCCTTGCGTTGAGTAGGGAAAACATTACAGAGTGCTCTGGGCATGCAAAATATAGTATATATATATTGGCAGGGTTGGGGTCGAGTACAGGCAACTGTACTGAGGCTGAGTACAAGTACTTTAGCAAAGTATTTGAGGCTGAGTACAAGTACATGTACTTTACAGCAATTGTACTGGAGCTGAGTGCGATTACAAGTACATGTTAATACCAAAATGTCATCCAAGGTGGCTATGGAGGGGGTGGGGGAGAACATCCATACGATAATATTACCCTGTGCTTGCTATATGGGTGGAGTTGCTGGGAATTCCGTAAATATACATGTAAATATAAAATACGGCTTCTGTAATGGTGTTTCCCTCTATTTATTTACTAAACAAAGGTACCATGTTGAATATTTTGGATATACATGTAATCGGACTGAGCGGTGTTGCTACCATGGGCGGCATTGGATCCCAGCCAAATTATTGTCAAAACATTTCACAGAATGTTTACTAATACTTTTAGCGATACAGAGAAAATGACAAATTCCTTACAAGAAGAAATAACCAGCAGTTGAATATTTTAAAAATAATTTGATTGGCAGTTGCTCCTAACTTAGCCAGAAATTACTTCCAGTCAAATTATTTTCAAAATATTTAACAAAATATTTACTTCATAAAGAATATGCTGAATATTCCTGGCGTGATTGCTATGAATGTATAATATAAGGCTTCATCAGTGAAAGGGTTAAATTAGAAATAATTAATTTTAGATAAATCCTGTAGTAATGTTGAATATTTTGAAATTAATTTGACTGATAAACATTGCTGCTGATGGCAGCATTCGCTTCCAGTCAAGTTATTTTCGATATATTCAACATTGAACTTTGTTCTTAAAATAATTTTAGTAAAATTAACATTGATTAGCCCTAAAATTTGTTCAAGAAAATTTTAATTTTCTCATAGAAATTGTCATTTTGCAGATTATCTCTGAAAATTTACCACTGGAATTACTGGCTTTCTTATCAACCCAGTTACTAGTGTTAAATTTTCAAAAATAGTCTTCTCTTGGTCTGCAAATAGAAATTTTCCAAGACCACTGCAAAAGGCTTTTTTCACTGGATTGAGTGTTAAAAGGTTAAGAGTTGGGAGGTCTATAAAGTCTGAAGTAATGGACTTTGTCCAATTTCATTGTCAGGAGTAGCATGTCTGAACAGTATCTTATCAGTAGGCACATAATTGCCCAGGCCAGGTATTTGTTGACCTAAGGCTTGCTCTAAGAGCACAAGCTCTGTTCTAATCCGCCCTACATCTCTCAACATTTTCAATGATAAATAACCAGAAATGCAAATTTTGAAGTTGCTAAAAAAAGATTCTATTGAACATTTTGAAAGTTATTTGGCGTTAGGTGTTGCTGCTTTAAGCAGCAATTATGGTTTCCAGACAAATTATTAAGTTTACCTGTATGACTGCCCTGTAAGGTAGATAAAGAGGGTTTTAATAGTGCATGGGTTAAAATGCTTTGCTTGTTTAATCTTATTTACTATTAGCATACCTACTTCAATTGTCCATTTCAACACAAGGATCCAAAATTTCAAGTTCAAACCCAATTAACAGCTACAGTTTTTGTTAAATATTTTGAAATTAATTTAGCTAGAAGCAGTTGCTGGCTAAGCAGCAATGGATTCTAGTCAATATATGTTTAAAATATGCAACAGTTTCCTGTGTGACTGCCTTGAAATTTAGATAAAAAGGTTTAATTAGTGTCATTAGTCAAATGCTTGTTATCTTATTCCCTATGAGCATACCTACTACAGCAATCGCCCTTTTCCAGGCAAATATCCAGAATTTCATTTTGAAAACAACTTTTTAAAACAAATCACTTGATGTATGAAAACATATTACAAGGCAGATTAATTAAAAAATTTGGAGCAGATAGCACCATGTCAGTCAAATTGTTTTCAAATATTTACTAGATTTCATGTCACCTCTGAGAACCAGTGCTTGGAATTTTGAATGAAAAGTATAAAGTATGCATTTTTATGTAGAAAGTGGATAAGTTCTTAGCATGTACTCTTAAGTACTCAAAAGTACAAGTACAGAATATGTAGTCGAGTACAAGTAAAAGTACTTTGGAAATGTACTGATGCTGAGTACAAGTACATGTACTCGTGCAAAGGCACGAGTACTGAGTATATGCGAGTACTTGAAAATCTGTACACGAGTACTGAGTATATGCGAGTACTTGAAAATCTGTACACGAGTACTGCGTACATGAGTACAATGGCCCCAACTCTGATATTAGGTGATGTACATGTAATTAATGCAAAAATAATTTTGTAATGAAAGGTTTATAGAAATGTATAAAACAATAGAGCACTTTGTGGACTATAGTTTAGAAAAGAACTGAATTTTAACAAGTTTTTGATCTGTTGAGTGATTTATTAGTAAAAATGGTAAAGAGTGGCAAAAGTCAGAATAGTGATAGAGTTAGAGAGCATGCTCAAGCTGAAGAAACAATGGAAAAAAGTGAAGGTACTGCTGGTGGTGATCACCAGTCAGTGACTATTGAACAAGAAGTAGCAGATCTTCGTCAAGAAGTAGAAGCTGTTTTGAAAATGTCTACAGCCGCCAATGAATGAGCCAATAGAGTGGAGAATGATAAGGTCAGTTTTGAAAGAACAATTGAGTGCAATTGGTTGGCAGATATGTGTTGACTAATAATGTACAAGGATCTCAGCAGAGCAATGCAAATGGATTAGCAGAATTGATTTGTGATCCTAATGAGTGTCTTTGTTATGATGGAGAAACTATTCTAACTGATCTTCCACATAGTAGGTTCGATATGTCCATCAAGAACCACAAACAAAAATCTTCATCTTCCGAGCTAGATGACACAATAGTATTTGCTGTGAAGCATATAGCTCCAACAAATGGTGTAATGCCTGAGATTTTGAGTTGGTCACCAAAGAAACTAAATGAAAGAACGGTTGGAGACAGCATTATCAGTGCTAAACATTTTATCAATGTTACAAATATAATGATATTTGTGGTTTTATGTTGTTTAGCACACTTTTATCGGGAAGTAGGAATGTGTTTAGTCGGGTAAGACCGTTACCAAAACAGTTTCCGGATCATTATGGTGTTGTTGATCAGATTGGTGGATGGATTCGAGCTGTTCAGCGACCGCGGAAGGCTAGATTAGGTGGGGAATTGTGTATGACTCCTGGTGATGAGGACTCAATGGTGCCTGTGACACAACTTGAGACAGGCCTCAGTGAATTGACAGGAGCAAATCCTCAGTTGTGTGTCCATGATAGTGACGGTGGTTCCAGTGATGAACCTATATCATGGATTTGGGGCTGGTAGGCTGAAGAGATTACTGCTAAACAGGCCATCGATGCTGATTTGATGACAGTGATACAGTGGCTGACCGAGTCTTCAAATAGACCATCAATGGACAGAATAACATCAGAAAGTCCCGCAGTATGGAACTATGGTTGCATTGGGATTTACTGTTACTTAGGAATGGGGTGCTGTATAAAAGACGGTTTTGTCCTAATCAAGTTCAATCCTATCTGCAGCTCATAGTCCCTATGTGTCTTCAACCAAGGGTATTGGAACAGATACATGACAATGTATTATCTGGCCATCTTGGAATTAGAAAGACCAACAGTACGGTGAAACAACATTTTTACTGGTATGGGATGAAAAATTCAATTCGCGATGGGATACAGAACTGTGTTTGCTGCTGAGGCCACCTCCATGAGTCTCCTGTGTCAGAGTAGAACTGTTATTGTCACAAAGTATTATACAATGACTAGTTTGCACTGATGACGCGTATGATTATTAATTTTATATCATTTATCTATTCTCTGTATCATACCTGGTATTGGCTTGAAGTCGCACCACAAACCATGTGGATATGGTTAAAAACAGGTGAGGGATTGTGTAGTGGATTTTGTTTTAAATTCTTTAAAATGGATTACTGATAACAAGGGGGCTAACTGTTACAGGTCAACTGATTGTTATATCAACACTCCTCAGTGCCATGCCAGCTGGCTGAATAGTGCAGTGGCCTGACTGGTCAGAGTGTTTGTTTATATTGCACTATAGCCTGCAGCACACTGTGATTTGCTGCCTCTGCTGGAGTTGGCTGGTGCATGAGTAGGAGTGCTGCTCTAACTTGTGTCTTTTTTTCGATTTTATAGTTTTTCGTGTGGTTTATGGCTTTCCGCGAGAAGGGACTATGCTTTTTCGCGTGAAAGTGCAAGTGATTTATAGCATTACGCGAAAAGCAACTGCTTTTTCGCATGCAAACTGAGTTATAGCTTTTCGCGAGAATCGACTTTATGCCTTTTCGTGTGCAAGTAATTTATAGCTTTACGTGGGAAATGATTTTGTGCCTTTTTGTGATGAGCTTTGCGTGCCTTTTGCAAACAGCTTTTTATGTCTTTTTGCGAGAAGCACACAATATTCTACTATATAAGACCCAATTATTTGAGAGAAGGGATTCTAATTCCAATTCTCGCTCGCCATGTACTGGTTTTGAAAGTTATTTGTTGTTGGTCTGTCTTTTCCTGTATATAGTATAAATAGAATTTGTTGAACACCCTACCATAGGTGATTAAAGTAGTTTTAGTTTTGCAGTTGTTCTGTTTGAATGAAATTCTCCACACGCCTGAATAGAGTTCACTGCAGCATGTTGATGGGCATATGTTGAGTTTCATTAACACTTGTTTTATTTTAACCCCTGCTATGGAGTACTCAAGATCACAGCAGAAATGTGTCCCTTTTGTATAAATAAATATACATTGAAAGAAAGATAAATCATTCTTTTACCACAGAAGGAGCATACCACTTCTGATAATTTCAGGCGGATAACACTCAAACAAGGAGGGCAAATGCATATTTGCATTTAAATACAAATTGTGAAGTATGGGCCACTTTTTCCCAATGAGAGTACACCTCCCAGACTCCAGATACTGTCCAAAGCGAATCAAATTCCCTTAACCTATTGACTCTTGAGGTATGTGTGATATCACGGCTGGATATGTGAATATATTTACAGACTAATGGTCCTGAGTCACATGGTATAAACGGTTGAATGCGTCGGCGGTTTTCAGCAGTATTTCTGACCATTGCTTGTTGTATTCAGAGGAGTATGGCTTGGAGGTCAAGTGGTATCAGCAATGATAATCTGATTGAGAATCTACAAGGTGAGAATAGTTATTTATAGAGGCCATAAAATACATTTGACTCCGCCCCATGGAGTGGGGGTAAAAAGGTAAAGAAATTGATAGTAAACGCAACTCCGAAACTGTTGGAGGGAATTCAACAAAATTTAGTATGTGAGTTACCCATATGATTGCAGAGTGCAGGAGAACATGTACCTTTGGCTTCACCCCCAGAGGATGGTGGGGGGAGGGGAGGAGTCACAGGAGTGGGGGTTAAATGGTCAATAAATTGATTGTAATGCAACTCCTAAACCATTGGATGGAATTCAACCAGATTTGGTTTGTGAGTTACCCATAGGATTGACTTTGATTGCAGCGTGCACGATAACATTTACATTTGACTCTGCCCCCAGAGGTTTTGGGTTGAGTGGGTCAAAATGTCAAAGCGGTGAATGTGGGAATTTGCGATGATGCATCATTGACCAAGCAATCTAGTTATGGTTGTTCTTAAGACAGTTTGCAATACTCTACTGGACAGATCTTCTCCAAACTTTGATGGAGGTTTGCTGATGAGGTCCTGAAGGGATATGCTAACTTTGGGATGAAAAACTGAAACACAACAGCAACAGCTTTTCAGCAACAGTTTTTATCTCACCGGGCCTGAAAGGCCGATTGAGCTTATGCCATGGCTCCCGTCCATCATGTATCCTCTGTCTGTCCGCTATCCACCAACTTTTCCTTTAAACGACGTCTTCTCAAGAACCACTAGGCTGATTTCAATTAGATTTGGCAGGAAGCATCCTGAGGGCATAGAGATTAAAATTTGTTCCAACGAAGTCGATCGGCCTATTTGGTCGATGGCCGATTTTTAGAAACCTCTTACAATCTTCTCCGCAACTGCATGGGGAATCGAGTCAAAACTCATGAAAAACCTGGTAAGCCAAGTTTGTTCAATAGCACTTGATTGATCAAATGGTTTGGTGGCCATCTTGGATGACCTAGTTTTTTGTGAAAATGACTTATCAAGCACTGCTGAAGGGATCGGGCCGAAATTTGGGAGATTTAATTAGGGACTAAGGGCCATTAAAGTTTATTCAGGAGTGCTTGATACGTCAAAAACATGTCCACCGTGGACCAATCGAAATGTAGTGCATTTAATGGCCATTTTGGATTTTTTTTATTTGATTTATTTTGAAGCCGAAATTGGATTTATATAGGTTTTTGTGTATGCTGATTTCAAATTTACCACTTTCAAAACTGTTGAAACGGTTTGGCGGCCATCTTGGATCATTTGGATCGTTTTCCTGCTCAAATTTCCCATAGTGAAGCAATGGGGAATTTAAAATGTCTTCTCGGGAACTCATTTCAAGTATTTCTGGCAGGAATCATCTTTAGGGCATTGGGATCCAATTTTGTTCAAACGAAGCTGATCGGTCAATTTAGCCAGCGGCCATCTTGGGTTTTGCCTGATTTAAAAAAAATGTCTTTAAAGAGTTCCGAAACCATTTGAGCGATCGATTGAAAACTCATGAAAATTCATCTAGTGAAAGACGTAAGCCAAGTTTGTTCAAGAAGACTTGATTGACCAAATGGTTCGGCGGCCATCTTTGATGACCTAGTTTTCCCAAAAACGACTTCTCCAGAACCGCTGAAGGGATCAGGCCGAAATTTCGGAGATATGATTGTGTACTAAGGGCCATTAAAGTTTGTTCAAGGGAAGTTGATCCGTCAAAGTTGATATAGGTAAAACATGGCTGTCATGTGTCAATCAAAACATAGTGTGTTTGTCGTCCCTATGAGAATTTTTTATTTGATGCACTTTGAAGCCAAATTTAGTTTAATATAGGTTTTGGGGTATTCTTTTTTCAAATTTGCCATTTTCAAAAGTGCCGAATAAATGGTTTGGTGGACATCTTGGATCTTTTTCCCACCAATACTAAGCTCTCATATCAAAGCAATAGTAAATCTGACATGTTTTCGTCTCGTGAACCACTTGGTCGATTTCAAGTATATTTGGCAGAAAGCATCGCTAATGCATAGAAATATCGGTTTGTTCAAACGAAGCTGGTCGGCGATGATCTTGGATTTTGGCCGATTTTTAGAAATGTCTTTAAAAATCCGAAACAGCTTGGGGAATCGATTTCAAAACTCATGAAAGATCATCTAGAGCATCAGCTGAACCAACTTTGTTCAAGGGAAGTTGATATGTAAAGAAACATGGTTGCTACGTTCTTGTTACAATTTATGCTGGTCAACTACTTAGCGTTCTACTTGGACTTTCTAGTTGAAATGCCTAGGTTCCATGTGAGTGATACAGGCCCCTTGGACCTCTTGTTAGGTGGTGGACCCAGCACTGGAAGGTGTGGAAGCCCTATAGTAATCACAGTGTTCGTCCAACTGTCCATCCTCAATATCTCGTAAACAGCATAGCATACAGAACCGCTTCAGATATTTTAATGAAACTTGGTGTATGCCTCAGTTATGAAACGCAGATGTGTCTTGTAGGATTCACATTTATAGGTCCAAGATTTTGGGTGAAAATGGGCTTTTTAGTGCAAAAACTCACAATTTTTGTCAATTTCCTCATAAGCACCATATCATAGTCACTTAAAATAATTTAATGAAACTTGGCATGTGGTGTCTTTATGATGACTAGATGTGCCCTCTGAAGAATTCACCTGTATAAGTTCAATATTTTGGAGGTCAATATTTTGGGTGAAAATAAGCTTTTTAATGCAAAAACTCAGAATTTTTGTCAATTTCACATCAAGAGTATACTTACCTCCGAAACACTCTTTGATATTCCTAAAATATCAACCTACACTCAATAAAAGCTCAGATTAAAAAAGTTAGGTGCCCCTACTGGCCAGGGAGTCAGTTGACAGCCCAGCGGATGCCGGCCCCACTCCTATCATGCGCAGGCTGTCACTTCATCTTCTTAATTTATTGGCCTTTACTACACATGCTATTATTAGTTCCAAAGCTAATTTTGCATTTATAAGTCTCAATAATTGTTAGAAATTTGGATTAGATGTGGCTGATCGTGTTAAATCGGCAGAGGCAGCGAAGGGACCATGCAATCAGGGTTTTTTAATTAATATTTTGTCTAAATTTCACTGGTAAAACATAATGGAATGTGTTTCCAGGATTCGATTTAGACGAGTTTAGCGGCATGTAAACTGTAAAATTGTATTTTGGCGCCTTGCTTGTTTTTGTGATCACAGGCATCTGTAATGGATATGGAACTGTTCTGTGATGAAATTCTCTCCACCTTTCCCCCTTACCTGTTAGGAATGTTTATGCCCAGAGAATAGAGAGCTCGCCATATGAGTTGTACATAGCGTCTCTCTCTGCCCCATGGTCCCTTTATTAGTAATGGTGGCGAGGCATGTCAAACGGTTGATTACTCGGGAGTGCTGGATATGGTACTTAGTATGCATATGCTAAAGATGCAGGTACTTAGAATTATGAGGAATGGCACTCTAATTTATTATCCCCACGTTTTAAAAAAATGTCGGGGATATTGTAATCGCCTCCATCCATCTGCCCATCCATCCATCACGCTATCTCCTCCCAAACCATTAGGTGGAATTAAATCAAATTTGGTGTGTGAGTTACCCATATGATTCCACTTTGCGAGACAATATTTAGATTTGGCTCCACCCAAATCAGTTGTAACGCAGCTCTGAAATCATTAGATGGAAATCAACTAAATTTGATATCTGAGTTACCCATATGATTGCGGAGTGCAAGAGGCCATTTATTTTGGCTCCGCCACAAGGGGTGGGGGAGGGTTCAAAAGGTCAAATTTTAACACGCGGAAATCTATTGTAATGCATCTCCTCCAAAATCGATGGACAGAAGTCAACCAAATTTGGTCTATGGATTACCCATTTTCACTTCAAGAGTATACTTACCTCCCTAATACTCTTTGATATTGCTAAATATCGGCTTTCATTCAATGAAAACTCAGATTAAAAAAGATAGGTGCCCCTACTGGGCAGGTAGTCAGGTGACAGTCTGGCGGATGCTAGCCCCAAACACCGTGCATGTGCAGACTAGTACTTTCTCTTTGCTAATTTATTGGCAGAGAAACCACATGCGACTTTTGTCTTTATAAGTTTTCTGCTGGCTTTTCAATTAAAAATAGAAAATTCAAGTGTCTAATTACCTGAGATCATGTCAGAGCGCGCTGCATCTCCAGAGGAGGGCCCAGGACCGAATTATCAGGTGATTTGTACTACGTTTTAGCGAGTTTTGTTCCGTTGTAATGTGTTTCCGGGACTCGCGTTTAACGTGTTAAAAAGCCTAAAAAACTGGTTTATTTCTATTATGGCGCTATGAAATACTAATCTCTGTGTTTATGTCCACAGGTATCTATCTATGATTGAACAGGACAGCACATCGTCAGAGGGTTTGTTTTTCTCTCCACCAAGGTTCCATTTCCTACTAACATTGTTAGGTTATCTAACCACAAATCTATGCCCAGTGAGTTGGAGGCCTCGGAAGGTCTTCTCACTTTGCCCTCTTGGTCCACTTCCTTCCCCTTATAGGTGGAGAGAGTTAAGAGGTCATAGAGTTGTTGGAGTTTCCCGTTCATCAGATCGGATGGTTTGTCTATGGTAACGACTCAGGTATTCTAGTTATGATATTAGACACTTCAATTTTATTTGAAAATATTTAGAAAATCTGCTGCCATTTTATCATTGTATATCTGATGTTTGTATAGTCTGTATCCACTATCCTTTCCAGTTAAGATGCTCTAGATATGAATACAATTCGTCCTTACACCTGGATGTTTGTTTCGGATCGATTTAACTTCTTATTTTTGAAGTTATGATGTCTTAATCAGCCTTGCACTTTATTAACATTTAAAGTTTTGCCCAACGCTGGTTTATTATCTTTGTAGGTGGCCTGTATGACCACCTTCCCTCTCCTTTTATTTTGGTTTTGAGTTTCTAATCCTTATAACTAAAATACTCATTGTCTTCGTCCTCTGGCCTGTTTTAGAAACCTGGTTGTCCTTCTTGTGGATGGCTCCTTAAAGAACGTTTAGCCCCTCATCTCTGCTTTTAGTGCAGTTCCTGTGGACCACTGCTTAAGTGTGAAATATGTAAACAGTGGGGGTGGGGGGGGAGCCGAACTAATGACAGAATTCTTGTCGTTACAGGCTTTAGAGAAGGTGTGTGAAGAGGAGAGGAAAGCGAAGAGAGAGGTGTCGGGTAAGAAGGGTAAGAGGAAGGCCTCGTCCACTGTGGATATGGAGGCCTTCCGAGTTGAGATGTTGGGAGAGATGAAGAGGACAATCAAGGATTTGGTTCCAGAGTTGCCCTGTGGCATGCTTCCTGGACCAAATCTTTTGTTGTCCTCTTCATCTGCTTCGGATCAGATAATCCTCGCCTCTGAATCAGGTTTCCTTAGGGCAATTCCAGTTTTCGAGCAAGATTCAGAGGTGGCCCCATTAGAGGGGCGGTCCAGGACACTGGCAGCAGGCTTGCCGCGCCGGTGATCCGTAGACGGTTGTCGCTGCTGGCCAGTCCGGGTTAGCATTCTTCGCTGACCCGGAGTCTAATCTTTCTGGCCAGGATGAAGAGGATTATCTGTTGGGTTCTCCTTCTGATGCCGTGACCATGGACATTGACGTCTGTGCACCCCTCGCGGGGAATACAGGCAACATTGTCCATGGTTCTACTCACGCAGGAGTAGGGTTCACGGCACAGAAGGTGGCCCGGGTTGGCTCTGATGGGCATGTCTACTGCATACCTCAGCTTGCCGAGAGTGTAGCAGGTGCTGGTCAGGGCTGTGGTGTGGCAAAATTCAACCTACGCAATACCACGGCGCCTGCTCCTGGTCACGCCAGTCAGTTTAGTATGCCTGCTCTTTTGGGCCCGCATGCTTTCTCTGGCTTGCCAGGAGTGTCGGGTCAGCCAGCCTCATACACGCCTGCGATCGCTCAGGAGGAAGACGAAGGTCCTCATCTTGTAGAGCTTTCACAGGTAGCCACAGAGGAGGATTTGTCGGATGCTTGTCATTGGCTGATAAGCGTCAGGCCAGACCTTCCTGTGGAACAGTCGGCTAGCCAGCAGGATCACTGCCCGTGGTTGGCAGGTAAGCTGGCTATTAACGCTATGCCATCTCTGCCGCTGGCTGGACATATTGTAGATATGTTCACGGTGGCAGAGACGTCCATCAAGGCGCATGAACGGCTCGCGAAGGCCCCTCGCGAGGTGGCGAGGCGTTGCCGCATCGTGTCTGATGAATATCAGAAATACGGTATGGTACCTAAGCCGAGTGTAGATGACCGCGCAGCGTTAGGTGAGGACACGCGGCCAGGCTCCCGGTCTGACACGGGAGAGCCTTGCTCGAATGCTTTGCATTCAGCAAACACCGCATTGCGCGATGCGGAGGAGAGTGGGAGAGTGTCTATTGCGGCACTTTCTCATGTCTCACAGCTGTTACAAGGGGTAGTACCGGCATCCGCATCGCGTCCAGGATGGTATGAACCTGGCTCTGGATTGTTTAACCCGGTCGGTGACTAGGAGTGTCCGGGCGCGGCGCACGTTTGCTTTAGACAATCTGTGCCCGTCTCAGGACCTGTATAATAGGCTGCTGCGTATGCCTATGGCAGGTCCTGGTCTCTTTCGAGGTGAGGGATGCAAGCACCTCCAGGAGATGGTCACCTTGGTCAATAACCAGAGGGCACTGCGCGAGCAATTTGAAGTGCTCCGCAGAGAGGGCGTTAGTGCAGTTCCCTCTGCGTATCATCCCCTGCAGGCTCGAGGTGGTGGCCAGGTCAGAGGCCAGCCACCAGCGCAGCGTTGGCCTCGGCCACGCGTGGTTCGGCCAGCAGCGAGGGTGGGGGGGGGTGCCGCAGGCTCCCCGGGCGCAGCCAGCCAGACAGCCCCCCGCGCACCGAGGTGTGCATGGCGCGCGAGGATGTGGTCGTGGTAATCATGCCTGATGGGTCGGTTATCACGGTGAAAACCACTCGGGTGCTTCTGGCCAAGGAGACAGTGCCACTCTTGCACTCCTTATGTCCACCTTTCTCCCTAGGTTGTCCAGTGGATTGGCCCACCACAAGCAAGAGTGGGAACGGTTGACTCAGGACCGTTTAGTCTTGCGATGGCTTTCAGTCGGGTATCATCCCGATTGGATGACAGGCCCTCCATCACGACTGCCTCTGGTGCCAGTCTGGACTCAATTCCAAGAGATCCAGATCAAAGGTTGTGTATAGAGGAAGAAATATATTCCCTCATACAAAAAGGAGCAATTCAACCTGCACAGAAGTGCCCGGGCTTCTATTCAACCGTGTTTCTAGTAACGAAAAGCACTGGAGGGTGGAGACCAATTCTCAACCTCAAGCCATTGAACAAGTTCATAGACACACCCAGTTTCCAAATGGAGACGGTGAAATCGGTGTTGGCAGGGTTGGAGAAGAGAATGTGGACAGCTTCAATAGATTTGAAGGATGCTTATTTTCACATTCCCATAGCGAGGAGTTTCCATCGCTTCCTGAGATTCGCATTCCAGGGCAGACAGTGGGAATTCAGGGTATTACCCTTCGGAATTTCTACGGCTCCTCGGGTCTTCACCAGGGTGGTTCTTGCGATAACAGCATACCTCCGCAGGAGAAGCATAGCAGTCCACACGTACATAGACGACTGGCTGTTAAAAGCACACAACCATGAATGTTTATCAGCAAATCTGGAGATAGTTTTGAAAACTCTCACATACTTAGGCTGGATAATCAATTTTCAAAAATCAGAGCTGACTCCATCCCAGAAGTTTGTCTACCTGGGAATGTTCTTCGATCTGGAGATAGGATATGTTTATCCTACTCAGGAGAGGGTACAAATACTCATCTCAGTAATACAGTCAGTGTGCAACAGTCGTTATGTCCTGGCACTGGTTTACCTGAGAATGCTGGGGTTGATGGTTTCTCTGGAACCAGTCATTCCTCAGGCGGCCTTACGCAGGCGGCCGATCCAGTTATTTCTCATGACGCAATGGACCCAGAGTACAGGTTCACTGGACTCAAACGTGTCAGTGCTGGAGCCTCTAATTTACCACCTTCAATGGCGGTTGAAGACAGAGAATCGCCTGGCGGGGGTGATGCTAACCCCTCCTCACCCTCAGTTAATGATGTGTACAGATGCTTCGATGGAGGGGTGGGGAGCTTGCCTGGAAGAATCCACGATATCAGGGCTTTGGAACCTGGATCAGTCACAAGAACATATAAATCTACTGGAATTACGAGCGGTAGTCCTGGGCCTGGAACATTTCTTACAGAAAGTTCAGGGCAAGAGTGTTCTAATTCGATCAGGCAATTCAACAGTATTGACTTACATAAACCGCCAGGGCATAACGAAGTCGCCCAGTTTCTGTATGATGACATGGAAGCTGCTTTGCTGGTGCCTGAATCACAGGATTACCTTGAAAGCAGTTCATATTCCGGGAAGGTTAAATCTGTTAGCAGACTCATTGAGCCGAAGGATGAGTGTTTTACCTACAGAATGGCAACTAAATCAATATGTGGAGGATCGTCTGTTCAACCACTGGGGGAAGCCCAACATAGATTTATTCGCAACGAAGAAGAATGCGAAGATGATGATGTACGTCTCTCTGATTCCAGATCCGAGTGCTATCGCAACAGATGCGTTAGCTATCAGCTGGGTGGGAATGTATGCATACGCATTCCCTCCAGCAATCCTGATTCCAAAAATTCTTCAGAAAATCAGACAGGAGAAGTGCCAAGTGCTTCTGACCACCCCAAATTGGCCAAGCCGATCATGGTATACGGATCTGCTGGACCTTCTGGTCTGCAATCCAGTTCCTCTGCCTCTGATGGACAATATTATCTTCCAGGGCAAGGCCCTTCACAACAATCCGTCAATGTTCCGATTGACTGCATGGATGTTGTTAAGGAATCTAGAATTAAGGAGGGCTTTTCTGAGCAAGTAGCCATGTTCATGGCAAAAGCCAGAAGGGGGTCAACCTCCAGAGCATATAATTATAAAATCAACAGATTTGCAGAATAGTGCTCAAAAGGATGTATTAATCCAATGGATTCATCTATTCAGGTAGTAGCCGATTTCCTCTGTCACCTGTATGATGCCTATAGCCTCAAGCCTAACTCTATTGCTGGTTATAAATCAGCTTTAATGTCAGTTATCCCTTGCTTGGCTAATAGGGGAAGTGATGAAGTAAGTACATTAAATACTTTAATTAAGGACATGGGCAATCTAAGACCAAGGAATCCCCCAGTGATTCCGTCTTGGAGTTTGTCTCTAGTGCTCCAGGTACTAGCTGATAAGCCAATTTGAACCACTAAGTTCCATTTCTATGAAAATGTTGACTCTTAAAACTGTATTTTTAATTGCTGCGGCCTCGGCAAGGCGGAGAAGCGAGATACATGCCTTATCAGCCGAGGCAGACCGTTTTGTGGTTACAGGGGAAGGACTTAGGCTTCTTTCTACCTAGGATAAATTTCATGGCTAAGAACCAGTCTTTGAAATATCCGGGTCAACGTATATCTTTACCAGCTTTGACTAGATATGATCCTGATTCAAAAGCATGGTGTCCAGTCCGAGTATTAAACCGGTACAAACAACGTACTCAGGAATGGCGGACGGACCCGTCAGCGTTATGGTTGTCATATATTGAACCCCATGGCAGGGCGTCTAAGGACACCATTTCCAGGTAGATTGTAGAGTGTATTCAGTTTTGTCATAAATCCGCCACAGGTGAACAAGTTGACATGGCCAAGGCTCACAGTGTTCGTGGCATTGTGACCTCTACTGCCCTGTTTAATGGGGTTCCTGTGGATGACTATCTCAGTAGCCCAGTGGCACTATGAGTCAAGTTTTACCGACCATTATCTCCGTGACACCTCGAATCCTCTCACCTTATCGATTTTGAAGACATAATCTAGGTGTACATATTTTGATGAGGTTTCCTCATTTTTTATATATTTTACAATTAATCAATGGAGACAACCACTTTTTAAGACTGCATCAACCTTCACCAAGGGGAAGATGATGACAGCTTCCAGCCTCGACAAGGTCAGTCTTGTTTATGTGTTGTCCATTGTTTATTGTATTGTCACGTGATCATTATTAATATGGTGATGGTTCGTGTTTTATGTGGTTCATAATTGAGAGTATACGAAAATGAAGCCTTTTCATTTTTAAATGTCCTATAGTACATGGCACTTGTACGTAGAGAGCGCATATGGGACATTGAGGTAATTCAGTCTTCCTTCCAGGAAGTGGGGGGTGGGGGGGGGGGTGGGAGTGCATATGACATATGGTCATCTCTCAACCGTCGGTGGTGTTAGCCGATGTTTTTTCAAATCCTGACTGTTTTCACACAGTTTCAGAAGTTTAAGTGCCTTAAACGCAGAAAAGCGCATAGGGAAGAGCTGGGTTTTTTTACCTCGCCTCCCTCCCGCCGAATAATCTGTCGAATTCTGGCAATATCAAAGAGTATTAGGGAGGTAAGTATACTCTTGAAGTGAAATAAATGAAATCATGGATTTCCGTTTTCATGAGAGAGTTGATACTTACCTCCCTAATACGGACCCAGCCTCTCTGCCCCACAGAGGCTTGGTCTTCAGGCTCTTGTAAAGTTGCATAGTGTCAGCCAATAAATTAGTCAGAGGAAGTACTAGTCTGCGCACGTGCGGTGGTTGGGGCTAGCATCCACCAGACTGTCACCTGACTACCTGCCCAGTAGGGGCACCTATCTTTTTTAATCTGAGTTTTTATTGAATGAAAGCCGATATTTAGCAATATCAAAGAGTATTAGGGAGGTAAGTATCAACTCTCATGAAAAAAGAAATCCGTGATTTCGTTTAAACAATGTGGAGTACATGAGCACATTTACATTTGGCCCCGCCCCGAGAGGTGGGTGAGGGGTGGTGGTCAAAAGATAAAAAAATTAATTGTAATGCCACTCCTCTAACACTGTTGGACGGAATTCAACCAAATTTAGTATGTCAGTTACCCATATCAATGTGGAGTATATAAGCACATTTACATTTGGTCTTGCACCCAGCGGGTGGGGGATGGGGTCAAAAGGTCATGAAATTGATTGTAATGCAACTACTGTACTGTGAAATCGTTAGACGGAACTCAACCAAATTTGTTGTTACTACATTACAATCTACCTCCTTGCATTACTATTACTATTGCTCTTTGCTTCTTTGAAGGGAAGCTTAGTATGATGAATATTTTTTTACAGTCAGTGTTTGCTGGATATTGTGGTTACAGAGTGACTGAAGGCTTCGTCAGGTATCTTCATACTCTCTCATGATGAGATCCATAGTAATTAGCTTGAATGCTATATCTCAGCATGAGGCAAGAAGACCGAGTGCCACTGAGTAGGCCATTAAGCACAATGACAACCTCATTGGCTGATAGCTATCACATGACCTTGTTGATAGCAACCAAGACTTAATTCCTTTTCCTACTTTGAAGCGGAAAGGTGTTTGAAAAATTTAAAGCCAATTAAAAATTTATTTTAAAACTTTTGGATTGCTGTGGAGAGAAAAGAAAGTCAAAGGATCATCAAGATGCCGGACAAGCAGAGAAAACCACCCAAGATAAGTGGCTGTAGGTCCTTGTGACTTAGTAATGATTTGTAAGATCATTTCTAATTTCGTTGTAGGCGCGTTACCAGTTTTGGTTACTTGCATGTATATAGACTATGTTATGTCTATTTTTTGCTTTATTACCAGTAGCATGTATAAGCTACTGAATTGTCATGCTTGTTGTAATTGAGCTTGAATCTGTGTATCTCATGTTAACATACTCTCTCAAAGAAAAGTCGAAATAATATTTATTAGAGACCGGTAGGGTCTCTATCAATTAAATCTTGGGGTTAGCACTGGCTAATCCTGAGTCATAATCTGAGCTTTACTCTATCAAATCTTTCTGTTATTACGATTCAGATTTGAGAAAGTCTCCGAAGAAGACCAAGGAGAAGGTCAAAGAAAAGAACCAGAATCATTCTATCAGATGTCCTTCTGGCAGTTGCCAGAGATTCATAAAATCTGAACACGCTGGACATGTGTGTTCGAAATGTACATCGTGTACTTTAGAATCGACTTGTTTGATATGCGAGTCATGGTCTCAATCTGCCAGAATGTCCTTCTTTAAACCTAATTCTCCAGAGATCTTAAAAATCCCTGGGAATCCATCTCCTTCAAGGTCGGTGGCTAAAATAAAGGCCAAACCCGAGGCCACGACTGATTCAGCCATCCTTGAAAAGATAGTACAGTCTATGGAATGTCTCCAGAAACAAGTACATAATATTGACTTGTCTATTGACAGTAGGATCAACACGATTATCTTGGACCAGTCAGTTACCAATGCTTTAACACTTGACATAGTTGAATGTGAAACATTGGAACTGGCTGTTCCCAGGAAATGCCTATTTTCAAAATCAAATAGATTACAACTCACTGATTTACATTGTTTCAGAGGTGCCACCAGAAATGGAAAGAATAAGAGTACAAAGACTCGGGTTTCGCCTCGTTCACCGCCTGTTAATAAGCCATTCATACCATTCCAGGATTCATCTGATTCTGTATCTGTCAACATTCCACAGCCTGCGCCCATGTGGCCCAAGTTCGGTAGATCCTCTCTCGGACCCTAGTGGGTCATGTCGGTCCTGTATTTCTCCACCTATCACTACTACTGCTTCACTGGCTGGTTCGATGGACTTCCTGACAGAGTGGTCCAGGTGATCTCACATCCATTGACTTCTACCAAGCCAGTTTCATCATCTTATGTGGTATCTGCTATTTCTCCAGCTCGGCGTCCGACCCCAGGCCCAGGTTTTTTCCCAGCCCCGGGTCTTGATGTTGACCGGCTTAGGGTCCCGATCTCATCTTTGGGGCCGGACCCGGACTTTTGTCCTGGTCTGGCCACTAGGTAGGCTTCAGGATCAGAGTTTGTGTCGGCTCCGGCCCCGGGCCCGGGTTTTTTCCCTGCCCTGGGTCAGGATGTCGACCGGCTTAGGTTCCCGATCTCATCTTTGGAGTCGGACCTGGACTTTTGGCCGGGTCCGGCTGCCAGGGAGTCTTCAGGTTCAGATTTCTTGTCGGCTCCGGCCCCGCCCCAAGGTTTTCTCCCGGGTCTGGGTCCTCTCCACTGTGGTCAGGCTCCCGACTTTCCCACCCCGGCTCCGGCCCCAGCCCGAGTTGGGGCCGGTCATTCTTGGTTGTCAAATTGAAATTTGAATTTCTCCACAAATTTTGGTCAATCCTCATGTGATTTTTCACATGTTCCCACGGTCCCGGGTTCCAGTTGGGCTCCGGAGCTGGGTCCAGCTCTAAATTTCCATTCATCCTCTATTTACTTATCAAAGGATTTTTCTGGACGGTCGGTGTGTCCGCTGTGGGATTGGGTCCCCTCGGGGACCCGGGTCCGACTAAATCCCAGCTTTCTCCCGGTAGTTTTCTGTCTAATTCTCAGTATAATTCTCACAGTTCAAATTCTGATTCTTTTGGACATAGTCGAATCATTAGTGAATCTCATTCTGACACATCTAGATCAGCTTACACTAATTATACCTCTAGTGATCATTTCTCCTTCCCTCATTCTAAATTCATTATAGGTACTTCTCCGAATTCTCAGAATCCCTCCTATTCTTCAGATTCTATGTCCCATGATATTCCTTCCCAGGACTCGGTGTGTTGTTATCTTAATGAATCCTTAGTGAATGAAATTACTTCTATTGGTTTGTCAAGTAAAGATTTTTCTTTATCTAAGGACAGATCAGGGAATTCTATCATCACGGCTTTCAGAAGCTCTATTGATTTCCTTCCGTCCTTTGAATCCAGTTTGGTCCCTAGGAGTATTCTTCGTCATTCTCGCTCTAAGGTTAAGTTTGCGAATTACTCCTCATCATCCTCATCTATTCATCCTTCTATAGTATCAGATATCCTGTCTAGGGATGTTTCTTCTATGGTTGATGATTCTCAAGATTCTATCCCATCCCGGGATTCAATTCTTCAATCTTCTCAGGATACCTTTCACGGGAGACCCTCTGATTCCAAATTTCTACTTCTTAGGGATGCTTAGAATGATCGGTCTAGTACTCACCAATAGGTTTCAGATTCTCTCCACATTGATTTACAGCCCAAACGAACTAGCTCCACTTCGTATGAATCTCCGCTGGTCTCGGATGACAATATTTCCTTTGATGGTGTTCTCCCGATTAATAATTTTTCAGCTGATATTTTAGATAATTTTTCTCAGCAGGCTTGTTTTTAAGATTTTTCATTGGTTCCTCCAGATTTAGTTTCTTCCATTAGAGTTCCTCTTGCTGATTATGATGCAACAATTAGATCTAAGTCTCTGTTTGGTGATGCTTGGAATCTTATTAAGGATACTGGTCGATCTGTTTCGGATTCAGCTATGCTTCGATCGGCTAGACTCAGATTCAAGCTTTCTAATTTTTCGGCTCTTCTCTCAGAAGCTATTCTTAAGGTTTCCTCTAAAGGTGAATCTATTCCTCAGTCGGTCTTGCCTTATCTGACTGACATTTCTAGATTCAACCTTAATTTACATGCTAGATTAGTTGGTTTCATTAACAACTGCCATAGGAAGAGAGCTCTTGGCTCATTGGCAATTTCTCAGAACCTTAAAGACACTTATTTCCATATCCTGTTTTGGTAAGGACTTGTTTGGTCCTGAACCCTCTAATCTCATCATGAAGGAGGTAGATAGGCTCAAGAGTATTCAGGAGATCTCTGCTACGGTTGGTCTTCATCCGGTTTCTAGGAAACTTTCCTTCACTCTGGTTCGTTCTTTTCCTCCCTCCTCGCCTTCAAAGAAGTTTCCTCGTTCTGATCCTCAAAAATCCTTTCCTTCTCAGATTTTTGTAAATTCGAATCCATCTTTTCATAGTTCTAGATTGCCTTCTCCGGCTAGGTCTTCTCAGGGCTAATCTCCTCGTAGGCCTCCTCCTCCTCAACGTAAGTCTCCTAATCGGGATAAATATTCGGATGTGGTTTCCAATCGGTCCAGACAGAGCTCAGATCCTGTTTAGGAAGCAGGCTAGAGGTTCCTCTCGTAGATCGGGTAGTCGGTATCAACCATATTTGACATTATAAGTTCAGGAGGTGGCCCTTTTTTAGCTCTTCCAGTAGATTTACATTTTCAGTCCCCCACTATTTCAAGCTTTCCAAGCATCCTAGTAGGAAATCGTCTTTCCAGGTTCAAGATTTATTGGGATCTACTTATTCAGGATCAGTGGGTCTTAGAAACGATTTATCACGGCCATCATCCTTGTTGGAAGGATACACCCCCCCTCCTTTTTCATTTGTTCCTTGGTGGACCCCCATTCCATCATGCCCAGAGAAACTCTTAGTTCTGGAATCCAAGATTCTTTCTCTGATATCAAAACAGGCGGTGGAGGAGGTGGTGGATTGGCAGTGCAGGTCAGATTACTTCTTGTCCATGTTTCTTGTTCAAAAGAAAATGGGGGGGGGGGTGGAGGCATTGGTGGGTGGTAGTTTGGAGACCCATTATAAATCTGAAATCGCTCAATCTTATAATTGTGAGTCCTTCCTTCAAGATGGAAATGGTTCAATCCATCATTCAATCTCTTCAGGTGGGCTTGTAGCCAGTATCCATCGACCTCAAAGATGCATATTTTCACGTCCCTATTCATCCTGCATTCCGCAAGGTCCTTCGTTTCGCTTGCAAAGGCAGAGTCTGGCAGTTTCGTAAACTTCCCTTCGGCCTTACCAGCTCCCCTTACGTATTCACTCGAATAGTGTCATCGGTAGCCTCATGCCTTCATCTCCAGGCAATCTCGGTACATGTCTATATAGGTGATTGGCTTTTCAAGGCCCTCAATCCTGTCTCGCTCATTGCAGATGTATCAGCTGCCATCCAGGTTTGTCTTCATCTGGGTTGGATCTTCACGGTAGAAAAGTCTCCCCAAGTCAAGTTTTTACCCACCTGGGGGGTCACTTCCGACCTCTCACAGGGGAAGTTGTTTCCCTCCCTTCCCAATGTGCAGATAATAGTGTCCACAATTCAAACTCTCAAGGTAGGCCAGTTAGTTTCAGCCAGATCTTTCCTCATATTCATAGGCCTCATGAAAGTGATTCCTTGGGCTCCTCTGATGAGAAGACCCGTCCAGTTCTATCTTATGGCCCACTGGAATCAGTCTCTAGATTCTCTGGATCATCGGATTCTCATCAAGTTTCAACTCATGGACCATTGGCGGTTTTGGAAAGACCATCAATCCCTTTTATTAGGGGTTCCTCTTCATCCACCATCTCCTCAGCCCATCTTTTTCATGGACGCATCCCTGGAAGGATGGGGCGCATCTGGGATTCCAGGAAGATTTCAGGAACCTGGTCCCTCACAGAATCTTCCTACCATGTCAGCCTTTTAGAACTGTGGGCTGTTTTCCTTGCCCTAGTTCATTGGGAGCGCCTGATTCTCGTTCTCTCAATCCTTGTCCACTCAGACAATTTCACAGTAATCTCATTCATCAATCAACGGGGGGGGGGGGGGGGGGGGGGGAACCAGGTCGGTCTCTGTCGAGAGTCCCTGATCATGCTTCACTGGTGCAAGTCCCGCAATATTTCTCTTCGAGCACCCCACGTCCCGGGCAAATTGAATTTTGTGGCCGATCAGTTATCTCGTCCTTTCAGGTTTTCTCCAGTTCGGTCATCCCCTCATAGACCTATTTGCTACTCTTCAAGAACAGAAAGATGGCCACCTTCATATCTCCCTTTCCGGAAGTCATGAGTCTTTCAGTAGACACTCTAGCTCAGTCTTGGGACAATATGTTCGCTTATGCGTTTCCCCCAACGATTCTCATTCCTCTGGTCCTCAGAAAGATCAGGCAACATCCTTGTGTGGTCCTGTTAATAGCTCCATTTTGGCTGACAAAATCTTGGTTTCCGGATCTCCTGGACCTTCTTGTAGATCTCCCTCTGCTCCTTCCTGTCTCCCACAATCTATTGTCTCAGAACAGATGCAGGATTCTCCATCAGAATCCGGAAATCTTTCGCCTGTCAGTCTGGAAGTTGTCGAGTTGGCCCCTACTTCGTCAATCTTTTCAGTCAGACCTCAGGAACTTTTGGAGAAATCCCTCAGAACCTCCACTTGAAACTTTTATAAGGCTCGATTTGAGTTTTTCAAGAAATGGTGTTCAGACAGTTCTGTCCTGCCATCTGAGGCCTCTGTGACTCAGGTCAGATTTTCTGGTTTTCCTTTTCGATCAGAAAAAGCTCTCAGTTAACACTATCAGATCCTATCGATTTGGTCTGAACTCCTTCATCAAATGTCTTATTGACCCTTCGGTCCAAGTACAAAAACATTTTCACGACCTCATTAAAACCGTATAATCCTTCCTTCCTGGAACCTTTCTCTTATATTACAGGTTCTTATTGGCAAACATGTTGAACCCTTAGGTTCTGTTTATTTAAAACATCTTACCCTCAAAGCAGTATTTCTATTAGCAGTGGCATCAGCTGGCCATCGCTCTGAAATTCATGCCCTTTCTGCTGAATTGGATGGATTTCAAATTACGGGTAATAGCATTATTCTTTATCCCAGGGCAGAATTTCTGTTCAAAACTCAGTCAGTCAAATTTTTGGGTAACCCCATTATAATTCATAAACTTTCTTCCTTATCACCAGATGACTCAGTCTGGTGCCCTGTTAGGGCCCTTAATATTTACAAACTTCGTACTGCCTCCAAACGATCCGACAATAGACATCTTTGGGTTACATTTGCAGAAGGCATTGATCGTCCTGCCTCTTTAACCACTATTTTACATTGGATTGCTGATACTATCAAAATTTACCATGAATTAGCTTCTCCTGGGGACAATTCACTAGTTAGTGTTAAGGCCCATATTGTTAGTGGCCTTGCCACCTTTTGTGCTGTTATTACTGGATCCTCTCTTAATGATATCATGCAAGTGGCTAACTGGAAATCAGAGAATACTTTTATTAATTTCTATCTTAAAGATTCTGGTCCTTCTTCCTTCTATAAGAATATTCAGAAGGTAGCTCAGGGACCATGATTCGTACGTATTCCTTCTTCATCATCATCTTCTCTTCCTTTATCATCTTCATTCGTATAAGAATTATTATTTGGGGTGAGTGTGAGTTCATTACTTCTTTCTCATGTGTGTATTTCGACTCTTTCATATCATCTCTTTCATCATCCTTTATTTTATTCATCTCATTCTTGCATGATCATCTCTTCTTTCTTGTCTTCTTGGGGTCGTTTAATGACCTCATTTCTTCTCTCCTACTTCTTTCTTCTGAACCCTTTCTATTAGGGTTACTTATGAGAGTAATTCTGAGGAATTTCTGTCATTGGTAGTATCTTTCTCTACTTGTTATTACTAACTTCGTATTCATTCTTTCTATTTTTTACATCAATTTTGCAAAAAAATTTGCCTCCCTCCGGGCTTTGTGCAATGTTGAAATCTGTATATGAGCAATAGTAATGCAAGGAGGTAGGTTGTAATGTAGTAACAACGACCAGATGACCCGGAGGGTCTGGTCTTATGTTTTTACTAATTACATATACCTACCTCCTTGCATTATGGCCCACCTCAAGCCTCCCCTCTGTCAAATTTTATTTTGGGGGCTGGGGTGGCGGGGTGCTTGAGGCTTCATTTAAATGTTCATATCTTGTTAGAATAGTGATATTCAGGACAGATATTCATTATATTCTTCAGCCGTTATGTTATACCCAGATATGTCAGAATTCAACATGTTGGGTATTTCTGAAAGTAATTTCCCGTCATATAATGTAGAGAAATTAGGTTAATTTATAATATCAGCTTTAGTCAGATATTCAGAGTCAATTAGTGATAGGATCATCTGCCTCTTCATGGATCTGCATCAAGCTGGATTATATGACTGGATTCGTCAAAGGAATGAAGTCTTGGTTGCTATCAACAAGGTCATGTGATAGCTATCAGCCAATGAGGTTGTCACTGTGCTTAATGACCTACTCCGTGGCACTGGGTATTGGATTAACCCTCTTCTTGCCTCATTCTGAGATATAGCATTCAAGCGAATTACTATGGATCTCATCATTAGAGAGAGTATGGCGATACCTGAAGGAGCCTTCAGTCACTCTATAACCACAATACCCAGCAAACATTTGCTGTAAAAAAAATTCCTACTACGCTTCCCTTCAAAGAAGGAGAGAGCAATAGTAATAGTAATGCAAAGAGGTAGGTATATGTAATTACTAAAACATAAGACCAGACCCTCCGGGTCGTCTGGTCGATATCTGGGTTACTCCTATGATTGTAGATTTGGCTGCGCCCCCAGGGGGGTGGGAGAGGGGTCAAAAGGTCAAATATTAACTTTGCAGAAATTGATTGTAATGCATCTCCTCAGAAACCATTTGACGGAATTAATCAAATTTGGTATGTGCGTTACCCATATCAATGTGGAGTGGATGGCTCCATTTCCTGGTTTAGCTACGGCTCATACCATGCCAGGCCTCACAGGCCTGCATGGGTTTGCCGGCTTACCAAGTGCATCCACCCATTACGATTATGAGTGCTGTTGAGGATGACGAAGACCCGCGCATGGTTTAGCACTCACAGGTGGCCACTGATGAGGACTGGTCTGACACATGCCAATGGCTGGTGAGCATTAGACCGGAACTCAATGTGGACCCGTCGGCTAGCCAGGTGACTGTCCTATGCTAGGTGAGGACATGTGGCCCTGTTGCTGCACTAACATGGGAGTGCTATGCACGGACGTACTGTGCAGTGCCAATACCGCATTACGCGACGCAGAGGAGAGCGCGAGAGCTGCAATTTTAAAGCACTCGCTCGTCTCGAACATGCTACAGTGGTTAGTCACTGCTTCTGTGTCGCAACAGGTGAGTTCTGTCACAGTCCAGAGAGCCATCCAGGATGGGATGAACCTGGTTCTAGATGGCATGATGCGGGCCATCACTAAGAGTGTACGGGCGAGGCGCACGTGTCCATCACAGGATATCTACAATAGGCTGCTGCATACGCCTATGTCGGGTCCTGTTCTGTTTGGAGGTTAGGGATGTGGACACCTCCAAAAGACAGTCACTGTAGTGAACAATCAAAGGGGCGCTACGGGAGCAGTTTGAAGTGCTTCGTAGAGAGCGCGTTCGCGCAGCGCCCCCCCCCCCCCCCCCTGCATATTGTCCTCAGCAGGCTCGTGGTGGCGCTGGCCAAGACAGAGGCCAGCCACCAGGGCAGACAACGGCCATGCCAGCACAGGGCCACTCCGGGGGTGAGGGCACAGGTTCCGTTAAAGGCTCGCGAGGATGTGGTCGTAGTAACCATGTCTGATGGGCTGGTTACCACAGGAGCCACTCCAGTGCTACCAGAACCAGAGACAGTGCCGCTCTTGCATTAGTCGTGTCCACTTCTATCCCTAGGTGGACCCGTAGCAGGTCACTTGGCCTTCCACAAGCAAGAGTGGGATTAGTCAAATCAGGACCGCTTAATCTTGCAATGGCTTTCACTCGGGTACCATCCTGACTGAGCAGTAAGCCCGTCATCGCAGCTGTCTCTGGTCCTGATCTGGACTCAAGATCCAAGCGATTCAGATCAACGGTTGTGTATCGTGGAGGAGATAAATTCCATAGTTTCTGGTAACAAAGATCACTGGAGAATGGAGACCAATTCTCAACCTCAAGCCATTGAACAAGTTCATAGTCACACCAAGTTTCAAGATGGAAACAATCGAAACTGTGTTGGCGGGGTTAGGGAATGGAATGTGGACGGCGTCAATAGATCTGAAAGATGCTTAATTCCACATTCCAATTGTGAGGAGTTTTCAACGGTTCCTGAGATTTGCATATCAGGGCAGCCAATGGGAATTCAAAGTTCTTCCCTTTGGAATTTCGACAGCTTCTCGGGTCTTCACCCAGGTGGTGCTTGCTAGCATAGCATAATTGCGCAGGAGAAGCATAGCAGTCCACACTTACATAGATGACTGGCTGTTAAAAGCAGACAATCAGGAAAGTTTATCAGCAAATCTGGGGATAGTTTTGAAAACTCACGGATTATACTGGATAATCAATTTTCAAAAATCAGAGCCGACTCCATCCCAGAAGTTTGTTTACCTGGGCATGTTCTTTGATCTGGAGATCGGGTATGTTTACCCATCTCAGGAGAGAGTAGAAATGCTCATCTCCATCATTCAAAGATTTACAAGGTGAGTCTTGTGTCGTTTCATAATTATGTCACATTACCCGTACTAATGTGATGATGGTTCGTGTTATTAAATGTGGTTCTCTCATGAGGGTTTACGAAATGAAGCATGTCATGCAATGTCTTTTAGTACTATAGCCCTAGGACATAGAGAGCGTTTAGGACATTGTGGTCATAGCTCCTCCTGCCTCAAAGGGGTTCGGGTGGGGAGCGCATATGACTTGATGGTCATTACTTTCACCCATCGGTTATGAACCAATGTTTTTATCTTTCCAGGTTGTGTTTTTACACACGACTTCAGATGTGAGTGCTTAAGCACAAAAGGAGTTTGGCTCTCCTAGAGAAAAGCGAGTTTTTTGGACCTCGCCTCCCTCCCACCAAATTCACTGACAAATTCTGGCAATATCAAAGCGTGTTTGGGAGGTAAGTATTCTCTTGATGTGAAATAAACGAAGTCACAGATTTCTTTTTTCACGAGAGAGTTGATACTTATAGGACCCGGCCTCTCCACTATATGCTCGGTTTTTATGCATGTTAATGTTGCATTATGTCAGCCAATAATTAAGAGGAGGAAGTGACAGCATGCGCGGAGTGTGGCCGGCATCCGTTGGGCTGTCAACTGACTCTCTGCCCATTAGGGGCACCTAACTTTTTTAATGCAAACTTTTATTGAGTGTAGGTTGATATATTAGGAATATCAAAGAGTGTTTGGGAGGTAAGTATAAACACCAACCATATCATACAGTATCGCTTAAAATGATTTGATAAAGCTGGGTATGTGCCTCAGTTATCATACGCAGATGTGCCTTTCCAAGGATTCACCTTTATCTGTGAAAATGGGCTTTTTAATGATAAAACTCATGATTTTTGTCAATGTTCTCGTAAGCGGCATATCATATGGAATTGCTTAAAATAATTTAATGAAACTTAGCAGGTAGCTTCTTTGGTTACAATTTTGGTAAATTTCCTTGTTATTTTAGCTCACCTGACCCTGGGCCACTGAGCTTATGCCATGGTGGCCATCTGTCTATTGTCCGTCCGTCAAATCGCATCTCCTCATTTATGCTTTGAACAATTTCAACCAAATCTGGCTGGAAGGATCGGATCCTATGGTGGTAGGCTACAGGATTTATATTCAGAATTTTAATTGGTCAATTTTCTGTCGGCCATCTTGGATTTTTCCAAAGATTTCTGGAAAGCGTTTAAAATGATACTCCAATATAAATGGCCTGACTTCAACGAAACGTGCGTGGACTGGTTTTATACTGGTAGGTTTCCAAGGAGAATTCTAATTGGTCAATATTTCTGGTGGCCACCTTGGATTTTCTGAGAATTTCTGGAAATCAGTTAAAAGCAGACCCCACATTAACCACATGGCCGATTTCAAGCAAACTTGAATGAGAGGACCCTAGAGAGGTATGCTTCAGACCATGTACACAGAATTTTGATTGGTCTATTTTTTTGGCAGCCATCTTGAATTTTCTGAAAAATGGCTTGAAATTGTTTAATACGCTACTCTTCATTAACTGCTTGGGCCAATTTCAACGAAACTTGGCTGGAAGGATACTAGGCTGGTAGGTTTCAGAACACGGATACAGATTTTTCATGGGTTTTTAGCTCATCTGGCCTGAAAGTCCAAGAGAGCTTATGCCATGGCATCCGTCCGTCGTCTGTCTGTTATCCGTCAACTTTTCCTTTTGACGACTTCTCAAGAACTGCTATGCGAATTTCAATTATATTTGGCAGGAAGCATCCTTATGGCATAGGGATCCAAGTTTGTTCAAACCTTGGATTTTGGCCGATTTTTAGAAACATCTTTAAAAATCTTCTTTGAAACTGCTTGAGGGATTGAAGCAAAGCTGATAAAATATGCTCTAGGGCAAGAGCTGAACCAAGTTTAGTCAAGGGAACTTGATTGACCAAATGGTTTAGTGGCAATCTTGACCTAGTTTTGGCAAAAATGACTTCCCCAGAACCGCTGAAGCGATCAGGCCGAAATTTGTGATATATGATTAAGGACTAAGGGCCATTGAAGTTTGTTCAAGAGAAGTTGATCCGTCAAAAAACATGGGTGTGCGGGGCCAATCAAAATATATTGTGTTTGGCGGCCATATTGGATTTTTTTACTTGATGGATTTTGAGGTTGAAATTGGATTTATATAGGTTTTTGGGTATTCGGATCTCAAATTTGCAACTTTTGAAACTGTCGGATAAACGGTTTGACAGCCATCTTGGATCATTTTCCCGCCAAAAGATCCCATATTAAAACAATGGGAAATTTAAAACGTCTTCTCAAGAACTACTAGGCCAATTTCAATTATCTTTGGCAGGAAGCATCCTTAGGGCATAGAGATTCCATTTGATCCAAATGAAACCGATCGGCCAATTTGGCCAGTGGCCATCTTAGATTTCGGCCAATTTTTAGAAATGTCTTTAAAAATCTCTGAAACCGTTTGAGGGATCATGAAATATGATCTAGGGCAAGAGCTCACCCAAGTTTGTTCAAGGGAACTTGATTGACCAAATGGTTCAGCAGCCATCTTGGATGACCATTTTTGCAAAAATTAATTCCCCAGAACCTCTGAAGTGAGCAGGCCAAAATTTGTGGCACTAAGGCCATTAAACTTTGTTTGAGAGAAGTTGATCCGTCAAAAAACCTGGCCGCCGTGGGCCAATCAATATATAGCGTGTTTGGTGTCTATATTGGATTTTTTTATTTGATGGATTTTGAGGCAGAAATTGGTCTTATATATGTTTTTGCATATTGTGATTTCAAATTTGCCATTTACGAGACTGTTGGATAAACAGTTTAGCAGCCATCTTGGATCATTTACCCGCCAAAATCTCCCATACTAAAGCAATGGGAAATTAAAAATGTATTCTTCTCGTTCCATTTTGGATATTGGTCGATTTTTAGAAATGCCTTTATAGTCCGGGAGCCAATTTTCAAAAGGGGTCTAGAAGAATGGTTTCGTAGCACACCCAGTATTCGGAAGGTTTGTCTCTATATTATGCTAGACCGATGTCTTGGGTATATTCTGAGCCGTGTTGTACAAGAAAATTGTGGTATCACTAACCCGTGAGAAGCCCATTTACAATAGGTGTTGAATGTAGCTCAAACAATTTTCACAATGGTAAATTTTTCACAAACTTAAGCGCATGTTATATCAATACAATCTTAACCAAAATGGAAAGGAGTGATCGTATATCGCAGATTTATACATAATCAACCTCGTTTAAGACACCCGTATGTTGCTTTGTACATATTGGGGCACTTAGGTCTTCTTGTGACTAGCAATACCTTAGCTACAACAATGCCCATGTTTTCTACATTTTTCATAATTAAACTTTTAACTGACATGCAGTGCATGTCTACACAAGCTGGCAGGACATATTTATCACGTGAGCAAATGAGAGAATGTTACTCATCCGTGTCAGAGTCATCTTCGACAATTGTATGCTGAACATTGTCACACATTTCACCTCCCATACAAAGGCATGCTTCAGTGCAGAGTAGATTATTAGCCTTGCATTGACAGAGATCTGTTCTTTTGCAGGCAGACTTTTGACATCTACATGATGTGAGTTCAATTAATCCAAATGGAGCAGGATCCTTTGACATTAGAACAGGCTTGAGTAGACCATCCACTATACTCCAGCCATGTCCATTTGGAGATGGAAGATTCTGAACAGCTTGCAACGAACGTCTCCAAACAAGAGCTTGAAAATTGGCCCTTTCGGTGTGATGCTTTAGACTATTCGATGTAGGTGGAAGATTTTCATTTCTTTGTCTCTTTTGGCAAAAGAGTCAATAACGGGTTTCATCAGCTGTCTTTCCCACATCCCTGGTGGTATACAACTCACAGACAAATTTCTCACATAGAATTGCAGTATTCGGTGATAAGTCAACATGTTCGCCGAGTTGGGCTAAGCTAAGCTGATGACATTCAGATGACTTTAAGAGATTGAATGCTTTTCTCTTAGCGACTCCAAATAATGCACTAGTGCTATCACAACCTGTAAGAGAATGAAACCCAGGCAAAGACAGACAGATAGCTGGGCCCAGTACTTGAGCAACTGTATGTATCGCAATTTGTCCTTTGTGCCCGTACGGAACCATAGTTCAGAACAGTGAAGCGAACGATACGTATATATACTAAGTACTGCCACGTCTGTATCAGGAGACTGTATAACAACACGCATGTGGTCTTTTGAAGCGTGTAGCGCGTGCAACATCATACGCGTATCTGCTTCCTCGTGATCTGATCGAAGTTCTTCCAAATACGACGAATTGTTCGCTGAAATGACAACAACATCCATTCCATCGTTAAAGCCACCAGCAAGAATGACGCAATTGTCGGCAGATAGCATATTTGGACCAGTATCACGCCACCGCTTGCTGAGAAATGCAACCAGGTTACTTTTGTTGCTTGGATTGCTGATGTACTTGGCCCATTGCTTGGAACGGGAGTATTTTCTCCAGCAATCTTTACTTCCAATGCTGTTGATGACCCACGTTTTAGCCGCTCTTCCGCTTTGAGAGATTCCAGTCTATCATATCTGTCAAAAACTATATCTACTGATTCTACTCTGTTGCAGTCTTCTTGATTCAGTGGAACTGTAAAGATGTGCCAGTATTTATCAGCCAATTCTCCAAATATAGACGTACCTCCAGTTTTAACCATTTGCACAATTGCCATGCCATCTACTACATAAGCTGTTGCGCCTGTCTTGTCAACAGGTGGAAGCCGTCCATCAACATTTACTTCCTTTTCTAGTTCACTTAACAAAACACTTTTCACATTCTTTCTTAGAGTCCCATCCGTATGTGACAATGATAGTGGAACAGCAGACAGTTCATACGTCATCACTAGTTTTAAATCAACATCTCTGGACCTTGCGGCAATAATTAATCGACCAAATAGTTCGCGGTCAGATCTCACATTGTGAATTTTTTCATCATTTGTTTTGAGTTTTTTCTTCTGTGCTAGGCTGGCAAATGTTTTAAGTTTTAAGTGTGGCAACGTGTCCCAAAAGCTTCTCGTGTTAGTGTCCAGCCGCTCCTGAACAAAATTTTCCATAATCTCCTTACCAATGTCACAGGTGGAAACAAGTCTCTTGGCGATTTCACTAGGCAATACCACGCCAGTTGCAATGTTTACAAGCGGAAGACACTCGCTGTCGTCGTTTTCCGCAATATTAAAGGGATTGGTCATTATGTCTGATGAGAACATCGAAAGTATCTTCTGCACATCGGTTTCATCCCTGTTCATTCGATTAGTCCCCATTTCCTTATGTACTCCAAACATGTGACTATCTTGTAACCCACACATTTGCTTTGTGACCGTTGTTATGGCTGCCCTCTCGTGGCTAGTTAAAAACCACCTCTCCAGAGCTCCTGGCTTTTGTGTTATTCCAATAATACCACCTCGCTTTTTGGAATCCAAATTAATCGATTGCTCTAAGGCCATATCTGTCCACACTTGATTGAATGGATGGTCTGAGCGACTTACGGAATGATTTCCATTCAAGAATTGTTCATGTACATGGGGATGTGTACTTGGAAGCATCTTCATGTCCGCAAGATATATTGGCAGCCATCTTGCATAATTGGTTCTGTCCATGCTGTAGAAATATGGCGCCATAGCAGCAGTAGCAGATAGGTGTGCCTGCCAATCTCCAGTTCTCTCAGCTCTTATGAATCCAAGCAGCAGCTCTACCATATGAATATATGAGTTCCAAAATGCGAACAGGTGTGATTTCGAGCTTGACTCAACTTTAAAGGATTTGAACAGCTGTTGCAATTTATTCACGTACATACACACCTCTTTGAAATTTTCTTGCAGTGTGTCTAAGTCGTCAATGCAGCTTCGGCACATCTTAATTTTCTCATCCAGACTCCAATTCTGTTGGAGTAATGTGGTCTTCATGTTGTCCATTTTGTTGAACCCATTTGGAAAAAGACTGCCATTGTAATCGCAGCAGCGCTTCCATAACCAATTTGTGAGCCCTCACTCCTCGATTATATGACTTCCCTTTAAGTAGAGCAGCAGCCGTGCTGCTACCATATGTGTTGGCCTCTATGAGGAGATCTTCTAAGCCAGAGTCATCAAACATCTTTCCAATAACAGCTAAGTAGTTTAGCGCAATGTGGAATCCCCCCAGTCTGATCACAGTGTCACTAAACTCTTCTTTATATCGCCACTGTATCTCCTTTGCCTTGACATATATGGCCAAGTCAAATGTAATGACCGAGTCATTCTGTCCTAGTGTTGTCATCATTCTTTGAACTTGTTTCATGACCGTATACGCCGTATTGAATTCAGTTGGTGATCCGGAAATCATTGGACAGTAACCGATTTGTGTAAAAGGTGCGTTAGCACATGATACAAGTGCATTAAATCCACTCCAACTAGGGACTGTTTGTGTTTCTGTGGTCATCATGGGTACAAGATCATGCAAAATGTATGGTGGATATATGTTAGGTCGATATCCGTCTAAATATCATATATGGTGAATCTAATACGATATTACTTTGAGTTATGACACGATCATGCTTATATCATTGTGCACTGTGGATACAGCCAAAGCATAGACCCCCTATGCAAAGAAATCAGGATAACTAATTAGTGCTACCACAATTTGGGTGTACAACAGGGCTTAAAATGTGTGGGACATGTCCCCCAAGCCACAGCAAGTGTCAGACCTTCCGAATACTGGGTGTGCTACGTCACGATTCTGACCTAGCTTTAGCTCCTGGACTATTAAAAATCTTCTCTAAAACCGCTTGGGGGATCAATTCAAAATGCATGAAATATCATCTAGGGCAAGAACTGCACCAAGTTTGTTCAAGGGAACTTGATTGGCCAAATGGTTTGGCGGCCATCTTGGATAGCTTATTTTTTGCCAAAACAACTCCAGAACCACTGAGTGGATTGTGCCGAAATTTGGAGGATATGATTAGACACTGAGTGCCATTAAAGCTTTTTCAAGGGAAGGAGCAAATCAGAAACATGGCCACAGTGGACCAATCAAAATGTAGCGTGTTTGGCGGCCGTATTGGACTTGCAAAAATGTCCACAAACTCATTTAAACGCCTACTAAACCACCCACCAACAATTTTGACAAAAATGCAGTGCTCCAGGTGAGCGACACAGGCCCCTTGGGCATCTTGTTTCTGCTAAGGTTTTTAATTTGCATTACTATTCAGCAATGGTTGTTTGTATTTCAATAAAACTAAAATTTGCATTACTATTCAACAATGGTTGTTTTGGATTTCAATATAACTTCAGAAAATTGCTGTGTGCTATGCAAACTACATCATTAGTACATTTGTAGTCTTGTAGTCTTTGTGAAATATTTCTATTTTTTCATGACTTTGGACAATGAAGCCTTTCATTTCTGTGCAATGCAGGTGTTTAATGTGGACCATCTGTCGATCTGTTAGTCTTACCTAGGCTTATAGTTCTTTCACTGGAGGTACAGTAGTAGTTAGGCTTTACAGTCCAGTCTTGGGGCATCCTTATTGGGCAATACCATGGGAATCTTTTCAAGATCAGACTGTATCTAGTGAAAGTTTCAGGTTTGGTGGGTTACAGTTGTTTGTTGATGCCACACCAAATATATGTATTATGAACCATGCCTTGTTTTGGCAATTCACACTATCCATGCCTTTATACACGAGACATGGCACTCTTTAGTGCTATTGTGTTATATACATGTATATATTTAAATGTGATATTTCTCTTAACTCAGTCAGTCAACTGTCTGTCATTGAATGTGGTCTATTTTCAGGCAATGGAATCCTACAAACACCAGTAATTATTGCGGCAATGAAGTCTGTTGATAGAAAGCACTTCTGTAAATTCAGTCCGTATCTTGATGCCCCGCAGAGTATCGGCTATGCTGTCACGATTAGCGCTCCACATATGGTACTTTTATATCTATCAGTCAATTATTAACCCTTTAATGGGCATGAATATTCTTGAAAATTAACATTTTTGCTTACTGAAGGTGATTTGAGAAGACTTTATACGTCTGACTTGCCGTCCGTCTGTTAGCAAACCTGTGTCCATGCCATATCTCAAAAACTTCTTTTGCCTTGAAATGTCCTGAAATGTGTAAAATGCATCAAAGATTTCATGTCCAAAAACTAAAAAAAACCCTCTTAGCCAGCATTTGAAAATTTTTCTCCAGTGCATATATTAGGCAGAGACGATGTGTTAAGATTTCGTTTCATTGAGATCTGTCAATATTTGCTAGAGTTATCTGTCCTGAAATTTGTAAAATGCATCTAAGATTTCGTGTCCGGGCCATTTCTAAAAAATTTCTTAACCAACATTTGAATTTTTTGATCCAGTGCACGTATTTGGCGGAGACAATGCTATGATTTTGTTTCAGTGAGATCCATCCATATTTGTGAGAGTTATCCCCTCTGAAAATAGTAAAATTTGTCAAAGAATATTTTCCGGGCCCAATCTCAGGGAGTTTTGAACCTACATTTGAAATTTGATTTCCAGTGAACATATGCTAGGCGGCCTTGTTAAAATGTATCACTGTAGTGACTGGCTTCAGTGGCAAAATAAAAAACCTTGTCATGAAAATGGACATTTCCCAAGACTGCTGCAAAGGCCAGTTTTTGGTCGGCTTGACGATTGTAGGAGAACCCAAGATGGGCCATCATATTTTGCACAAAACTCAGTTTTATCTTTCACCAACATACCAATACCATTTAAAGACGTTTGCTAAATGGACCACCTGAGATTTAGTACCAGAATAAGTTTTAACCATTTATTCCCAGGCAAGTCCAATCAGTCTGCATGCCTCAGCACGGCTACTAGTAAGATTTATCTCCCTTGTCAAAGAGCATAGTGTTCAGCTGGCAATCTCTAGTGTTTGCTGGGATAGCTCCATAGTAACAAGCTTGGCTAGGCATACATTCCTGTCACTCATAAATTTTTCTGGCAACAAATTAGACATGTTTTGTACTAGAGATTAATTTTTTCCGTTATAATCAACATTAATGTGGATTATGAGGTGTTTTCAGCATGGATATATGTAATATCATGACAACTCTTGATCGGGATTGGTATAATTTAATGTCATCTTTCAGGCAGCGTGTTTCGTTTTGCTCTGATTCAGCCCCACTAGGGGTTCTCGTTATTGTTATGGTTCTAGTTAATGATCTAGGTATCCGCGTAAAGTGGCCCTCACTGTGTCCTGTTTCCTGCCAAGCATTCCTATGGAAGGACGCCTGTCTAAATTTTGAGAGACTTCAGTCTCTAATCCGAAATTTGTGGTTAGTGGGTGTTTTCCATTGGGGATATTCTCCAGTTTGGATTCAGGATCCTCCTCTGTTATCTGTCGATCCAAAATGTACACTGGTTCCATCGAACTCTGAAGGAAGAGCTAAGAGCGCTGATCATGAAAGAAGCAGTAGAGGTGGTTTGTCAGTGGTAGATTAATTCGGGATATTATTCCACGATTTTCCTAGTCACCAAGAAAACACGGGCTGATGCCCCATCATCAATTTAAAAAAGTTGAATCTGTTCATTCAGACTCGAATTCAGGATGGAAACCATTTCTTCATTGATAGTGTATCTCGACCCTGGCATGTGGACAGCATCCATTGACCTCAAAGATACATATTTCAACATTCCGATCCACATTCCATTTAGTGAATTGCTTTCGGCTCACATACCAGGGTCGAGTATGGCAGCTAATCGTCTTTGCCTATATTTTAGGATTGCTTAATCTTACTGAACACATGGTTGCCTATACCATATGGAGACAGCATGATGAGAATGAGGTCACTAGGTCATTGGTCATGCTGACCTTGTTATTTGACCTCTGCTTTTCCAAGATTAAGTTTTTGCATTTAGCAGGCACAGGTTACACAAATGTTTTTTGCGAAACCCATTTTTCGTTCGCGCAAAATCTGGTGAGCTAAATCTCAGATTGCTTGATTAAATTTCAACAGATGAAATTATGTCATGTATTTCAGTCTACCTCAGGCTAGGAACCTGTTGTTATTCGTATTTAGGCCTCTGTACAAATCCACGCATCATACATATTAGTTATTCTAGATAAATCTGTCAAAACACAGCCGATTTATTGACGATTATATCAGACGATCTCATTCTGGTTTAGGGAAGGGGGGATACGACAATTGCTCAATATTGTCTAGGCATTCAGCCTAAATTTATTGAAGCTGATACTGGTCGAATTATGCCATTTTCAGATCTGTAACCATTTAATATGGCAAGAAGTTATGATCTGAAATACATAAACTGCTGTTAAATACTGCAGCTCGCCGTTTACCCCCTTCAACGCTAACAAAATGATCGAAGCGACATATCCTGCTAACAGTATTTAGGTTGGCTAGTTCCCGGTGCGCATTCCTGCCATCCAGTCAGCTGTTCTTACTGGTTCCTGATCATCATTATTTTTATGCGTAGTAGAATCTGATTCATAGTAAATATTTCGGTATAAATACGTTTGTTTATTGACACAATTTATGGCATCGTACCACGTGTTGTTCAGCGGCAAAGATAAACGTAATTTTAGCGTGAATTTATAGTAGTGTTTTAGTAATATCTTACATTTTAGTGTTCAAACATCTAGAGAAAGTTTCTAATTTACAATGTAAGCTACAGTTTTTAGGAATTTTACGCTAGAATGACCATTAGAGTCTGTTTCAACTGGCTTGATCACTTAAATTTTAACTCTTATTACTCTAATGTCTAAATCTTAAAAATGCAGTTAACCCTTTAACGCTTAAATTTGTTCAAGAAAATTTCAAATTTATCAGAAAATGCCAATTTGCATACCAAGAGAAGACTATTTGAAAAAATTTATCACTGGAATGACTGGCTCTGTTATCGAACCAGTCATTCCAGTGGTAAATAAAAAAGTAGTCTTCTCTTGGTATGCAAATGGACATTTCTGAAGACCACTGCATAAGTTATTTTTGGATGATTTAAATTGCCTAATATCAATATATTTGGAGATACGAGCTAACGGGGATAAACCATCAAAATGGGTTACGCAAATCAAACAAGTTACGCAAAAAAAATTTGGGTAACCCTATTTTGGGTTACGCAAATTTCAAATTTTGACATGCCTGTTTAGCAAATCATTTACTTTTATATTTCAGGATTGCTTAATCCTATTAAAACAATACATGATTACCTATAATATTAGGAAGGAGCAACGATGACCCAATTAATAACATTATATTGCATTTCCAGATGATATTGAAGGTATCTCTACCAATCTTGGGTGGGAGGTTGGCCTATGCATTCCGAAAAACCCTATCAATTTTTGAGTCAAAGTTCAAGGGCTCTGTGACCTAATTAATGACATTGCGTTTCCGGATGATAACTCCAGTTGTTACAACATCCATTACCATTCAATCACTACTTGCTAAATCAAACCATCTGCATTTAGCACAAGATAAAGATTTTTATGCTTGCTTTCATGGCACCAGTCTATACTCACTCCTCTAAGACCTAGGTCAAAGTGCATACACGCGCATCCACAGAGGAGACTAAGTGTAACATAGAATCACTTTCAAATTTTTCTGCTAACAGAAAGGTTTGTTTTGCGCCGGTCTAAGCTTTTTTGTGCTTGCTATCTGTTTCACAGATATTTATTTAAGAGGATTACTTTTTAATATCATGCCTGCAATGAAGTCCCTATTATCTAAGTTACGTGGTAGAGTAACTTTATTGTTTTATATGATTACTTGTACTATTGTATCTTTGTTACCAGTTTTCGTGGTAGTCAACTATGCCTATCCATTTATTTACTCATTAAAACTCGCTAAGTAGGATTGCTAAAAATATCAATCCTAGGTTCTCTTACTCTTAATCTGAAGAGTTCAAAGTTTATTTCTGTAATTTTTACTTAAACAAAACTGATTTTGAATCTTCGTTTTTCCTTTCCTAGCATGTGCTTTCTCTACCTTTGTTAGGCGTTTGTTAGAGATGGCTAGCGATTTCAGAAGCTGTATGCTTCATCTTTTCCTATTTTTTCGTTTATAGGATTCACTGAAATCAGCAGAAAAGGTGACATGTTCGTTGTCTAAGTGTGATCACCATCACGCCTCTGAATTTTCAGGGCATGTGTGCCTTAAGTGTACATCATATACACCTCTCGTTATGTGCGGTATTTGCAAGGGTTGGTCGCCAGCTTTACAAAAGATTTATTTCAAGGATTGTGTTATGAAAGCGCTGGTGGCCCCTGATCGCTCCCCTCCTATTGCTGCAAAGGGCAAATTGGTATCTAGCCCTTCTAAATTAGCTCCAGCAGCAGTGGAAGGGGGCCCTCCATCTAAAAGTCAGAATAGTGATGCGGTTATGGCTCTTTTTGCCCGTTTTAAGTCATTTGCCACTGTTTTAGCGCAATCTTTGGATGAGCGTATTTCTTCGGCCATTCGGGCAGCGAAAGTGGACAGTGATTCAGAAGGAGCCGGTCAGAATTCTAAAGGCCATGTCCGTAAGGGGGGGAAACCTGTGTCCCTCACTACGCGACAGGTGGTGAGTTCACCTAAGGCTAGGAAGAAGGACAACAAGAAGAGAATGGTGGGCTCATGCAGGTCACCAAATTCTCAAACCCACCTAAGTCTTGGAGCCAGGCAAGACCCACAAGTGGTGGTGCCGGACGTGTCCGGTCCACCTATTGCCAACGTAAAAGTCACTGTCGTTCCAGTTATGCGCAACGTTCGTAGGTCGCCCGTTTTGATTCCTGCTAGTTGTGAGAATAATTTGAATGTTTCTTCATGATCCTAGTCGACTTCCGGTGTTAGCTTCCGGTTCCTGTTCATCAGCTTCCCGCTCGACTTCCGGTTTTATGGAATACTTGGGTCTGCATGATCCTGGTCAAGTTCCGTTTTTCAGCTTCCGGTCGCGGCGCTTCCGTTTCCAGTGTCACTTCCGGTTTGACTGATCTGCAGGGTCTTCAGGATCCTGGTCAGTTTCCATCTTCCGCTTCCGGTTCATGTATTTCTGGTCTTTCCATGACTTCTGGTTCACGTATTTACGGTTCCAAGATTTTTTCCGCTTCCGTTTTTCGTTCATCCAATGATAGGGTCGCTTACGGTCCCAGGGACATCAATTTCCGTGTTCGTTTTCTTAGGACCTAGTCTTATCTGGTCTAAGAGTTAGTCTTATTTCCGCAATTGCTTTAAAGAATCAGAATATTTAATGACAGAAAATCTTCATTCAGAGACATTGACATGCTTGAATTTATACAGTCATTCAGCATTTATTCTTTAGCAGTAACAGTATTTCAACGTAAGTAAAGACTCTTCCGACTGCCTCCAGTATGGGATTTTTGGTTTAGCTGATTTCATATGCGCCTGTCGTAGGTTTAAATAGACCACTCGGCCGATAAGGCAGTTGTATTCTTCCATCAAGCATGTATCTTCAGTTAGTCTTAACGTTCCCATGCTTCGTTATTTAATTTTTTCTTCTTTCGGATTTAGTTTATTTATTGCTTTATTTAATTCTCTTTCTGACTAAGTTTCTACGCATCATCTCTAGATACGTAATTTTTTTCTTTCATCCGCCTTTAGATGGCCGGTTGTCTTCGCGTCGTTCAGCCTTTTCTCGCTCCTTTCTCCTCTTATGTTGGCAGGTTGACGTATTTATTGTAACCTATGGGAGTTAATTCGTTGCCATTTTTCTACCGTAATTTTTTATTCTAAATCTTGGCCTTCTTTTCCTTTTATGGGTTATTTAGTGTCTTTTTATTTTTGTGGACATTATTCTTGGATCCATTCTCTTCTTGGGAGTCCCTCTCTTGATTCTATTCCTTTTCAGTGACTGTCAGTTTTCTTCTCTGTTGTCATGGTTACGGCGAGTCATTTCACCCTGGTTTCATGTCGCCTCCTTATCATTTCAGCATCTTTCTTCCCTTTTCGCTATTAGTTTTCAAATTTTGGCCTGCCTCTAGTTTTATCCTTTTACTTAAAAGCTTGTTTTTTCCTTAGATCTCGGCATCATTTTTTCTCGGCTAGTAAATTTACTTTTTTTTGGTGTTCTTTTCCTTCTACTTCCGGTAGCTGTAGAGCGTCGTCTTATCTGTCAGTTTGATTCTTCCTTTTTCCCCTTTAATTCCTTTCATGATATCTTTCTATCTTTTTGTAGTTTTCTGGGGTTTTCTCCTAGATCAGAGTTTATTGTGCTGATCCTTGAAATTGTCTTTATGCATGTTTATTTCATAGCTTTATTTTTTCTATAGGCTTTGCTGTATTATTCAGTTCCTTCTTGTCATTCTCAGCCAATGGTTTTCAGTTGTTTTTTCTGTATCTTGGTTTCTGTCTTGTGGGGGCGGATGTGTGAGATCAGGTTTTCTGTTGTGTAAGTTTAATATCTTCTTAATAGCCTTAAGTCTCTTATCTTTTTGTCTGATTAGTAGGTTTCTTGAATTATTTTTGTATTTTCCTTCCTCTTTTTAGTTGTTCTCATAGAGGTTCTTTACTGTGTCTTATTTGGCGCTGAGTGGTCACAGGCTCTAGTCCTCTATAATCACATTTTCTTCATCTGGCCCCTGGTTAACTGTGTGACTTCCGGTAATCATGAGCATTTTATAATTAAATAATACATCCTGGTTTCTCCAGGCCTTTTCCAATCTATTTTTAAAAGCATAGTAGGCTGGGTTTTTTTCCGGTTGATAGCTTTAATTCAAGTGCTACTTCAGTATCATATATATTATTAAGTAGTTTATATACTTCAATCATATCTGCTCTATGTCTGTGGTATGATAATGTTGGCAACTTTAACACACAAAGTCTTCTTTCCGTTCCTTTTAGTTCTCCACTTCAAGGGGGGGGGGGGGGGGGGGGGTTGTGTGTGTGTGTGGGGTGGTGGTGTTGCTGATATTACATTTCTTTTGATTACTCACATTTTGACGGTTGTTATACATTCTGCATCATGCAAGGCTGTATCTGAATACAATATTTTGGCGCAATTGTAATTTAGTCTTTGATCTTTATTACTTTAGTATTATAGGGGCAATCCCCTTATAACTCTGTTACCGTTTGTCGGATCGCATTGAAACTTCATAGGGTGGTGGGACTAGGCCTGGGGAAGAAACCTATTGAAATCGACGATGATCCGAAATCCAAGATGGCCACCAGCCACCGGCGGCCATCTTGAAAATTGGTTTCTGGATGATAACTCAGTTATCGTTTGTGGGATCGCATTGAAACGTCATGGAGTGGTTGGACCAGGACTGGGGAAGAAACCTATCGAAATTGACAACGATCGGAAATCCAAGATGGCCGCTAGCCACCAGTAGCCATCTTGAAAATTGGTTTCTGGATTATAACTCCGTTACCGTTTATCGGATCGCTTTGAAACTTCATAGAATGGTTGGACTAAGTCTGCGGAAGGAAGAAACCTCTCGAAATCGATGCTGATCCGAAATCCAAGATGGCCGCCAGCCATAGGCAGCCATCTTGAAAATTGGTTTCCGGATGATAACTCCGTTACCGTATATCGGATCGCTTTGAAACTTCATAGAGTGGTTGGACTAGGTCTGGGGAAGAAAGATATCAAAATTGACAATGATCCGAAATCCAAGATGGCCAACGGTGGGCATCTTGAAAATTGATTTCCAGATGATAACTCCGTTTTGATGATAGCACCAACTTGGAAGGCGACATATCATATTCATGGAATTACCATCCATTCTGCCATGAAAATTGCAGCTAACCAAAAAGCTAAACACACGTCATTGACATCGTCAAGTCTAAATACATTCAGAAACCAACTAGGTAATCTTCGTTTGATCATTATTGATGAAATTTCTATGGTTGGGTTTAACATGTATCCATCAGCGTCTCCAGGAACTGAACCAATCAAAAAAGGACTTTGCTGGGATCTCTATTATTGCTGTAGGTGATCTTTTCCAACTAAAGCCTGTGATGGACTCGTTGTACATTTTTTCGCCACCAAACAGTGCATATATGCAGCTTGCAACAAATCTCTGGCAAAAACATATTTTTATCTATGAACTGCATCAGATAATGCGACAAAAGGATGACCAAGAATTTGCCTTGCTTTTAAACCACCTTAGAGAAGGACAACACACTGATACAGACATTAGTAAACTGAAAGAAAGTGATTGATCCAGTTCAGGAGAACTACCCCAAAAATATGACATTTATTCACAACAAATGAAAAAGTTGATAATCATAACTATTCTGTCATTTATTCATCTTTAGGAAAGGTATTTGTGGTGAAGGCTCGTGATAGATTTATTGGTACCTGCAATGTAGAGTTGAAAGAGAAGATTCTTGCATCATTTCACGTATCAAGCAGATCCACAACACAATTGCCTTCAACCTTGCATTTAGCAGAAGGTCTTGAGTATGATATCACTGTGAACATTGACACACAAGATGGCCTTACAAATGGGACTTCCTGCAGACTAATGAAAATAGAGCTCAAAGATATAAATACTTATGCATCTGGCCCCCTTTGGGTGAAGTATTGTGAACCGACAATTGCTCATAATGTTTGTATAGAATCAAAGCATCTTTATAAGAATCATGACAAATCGTGGACACCTCTTGCCAGTTTCTCGGCAGTGCTGCAGGACACAAAGGTCAGGCTCAGATCCAAATAGTGCAATATCCTCTTAGACCATCGGCAGCCAAAACAATTCATCTTGCCCAAGGCGATACAATGGACGCCGCTGTCATTGATTTAACATCAAAACGTAAAATAGATCATATTCACTATGTGGCATTGAGCAGATTGAGGAATTTAGATGGTCTCAATATTCTTAATTTACAAGAAGACAAGATTTCTGTCAATAGCTCTGTGAGGAATGAAATGAAACGGCTTCGAGAGAATTGCTTGAAACCAACATTGATATTTTTATACAATATTGCACAAACATTTAGAGTAGCTTTCTTGAATGCAAGATCCCTTCATAGACATATAGAAGACGTTAGGAAAGACTTTAGTTTAAATGCTGCGGATATAATTTGTTGTTGCGAAACCAGATTCAAGTCAGATGATTCAATAAAAAGTTCAGATTTACATGGATTTTATCGGTATAGGCAAGATGCCCTGTCTACTCACCAGTCAAGACCATCTCATGGACTTTGTGTGTATAGTAAGGAACTATTAATGTTCAACTCACCTATAAATGTTGGTTTTGGCACAATAGAAATGGTTATTGCTCAAACTGAAAACTTGAATATTGTTTATGTGTACAAGCCACCACAGACTACACCAAACACATTAATGAATGCTATAAACAGAGCACATAATCAATACTTAGTGAATTCGAAATCCATTATAATGGGAGACATGAATATTGATGTGAGTCAACCATCCACAAAGAAAGATAATCTTCTTGCAATGACGGAGAGTCTTGGTTATCAACAGTTGATACATGAGCCGACAACTGACATGGGATCTTCCCTTGATTTGATTTTCACCAACATCTCCCAAGAACATATTGAAGCTGGAACCCTAGAAGTTTACGATTCAGATCACAAAGTCGTCTGGACTGTTGTCTGATTTCAAGAGGTAATGTATGTATGCACTACTCTCACTCTTCTGTAATAACAAAATCTGGTTTCTGATGAAATATGGACCACTTGAACTATGCACCATTCTGAGGATGTGCTGACGTGCTGAAACATCCGATGAAGAACAGTCAACTGACAAGGAGTTGGTTGCATCTACACAATGTCTTACAATTCGTAGAAGAAAGGGCTAAGTGTGGTTCATCTATCGTTCGTTGATTGATTGATTGATTGATTGATTGATTGATTGATTGATTGATTGATTGTTTGATTGATGGATTGATTGATTGATTGATTCATTCATTCATTCATTCATTCATTCATTCATTCATTCATTCATTCATTCATTCATCTATCCACCAATCTATCCAACACATCTGTTTGTAAAGTGAATTCAAACAAGGTGCTGGATTTAAACTAATCTTTTCTGGAAGCATACTTGGGTGACTAGCTTTCATTCCTGCATTCAGACATTTGATTGGTCAATCTGATCAGCCATCTTATAGACCAGTTTCAGAATGATAACTTGATATGATCTGTCGGAAAAGTTTCCTGTGACTATATATATATATATATATATATATATATATATATATATATATATATATATATATATATATATATATATATATATATATATTGTTCTGACATCTATTTCTGGGTCTCTCTTATTATGTTGAAAGATTTCAGAATTTCATTTCCATATTCTTTCTTGTTAAAGCAAGAGTTCATATCTAGAGTCATGTAGCTGTCTGTAGTCAAAGTTTTTATAAGGAAATTTAGATCCAGGATTTAATCCCGCTGCATAGTTTTCAGCTGCAGCAGGAATTCTTCATCATCTATCAATTCAGACAATTTATCCTTGGTCATCTATTTCCTCGAGTATAGTTTCCACATTCAACTCTTTCAAGAATTATTCCAGAGGTAGGCAGTTTGTCATGCATGCAGACTGGGTTGGATTATTAAAATTCTTAAAAAGTCATGCCTAGTCCTTTCTCAAGCTTTCACCCATCTAGGCATCTCTTTCGACCTGTTTCAGGGCTTTAGTCTTTCCTTCAGAGGCAAGGGTTGAGTCAATCTTGGTGGCTATGGACATTCTGACATCCTCTTTCTCAGTCAGGGCAAGATTTTTTCTCAGGGTTCTAGGCTTGATGGTCAGCGTCGAGAATGTCATTCTCTGGGCGGCGCTGATCAGAGGATCCTTTCAAGTGTTCCTGATGTCCCTCTGGAAGCAGTCAGTTCATTCTATTTACCATCAAATTCCCATCAGAGAACAATTGATCCCTCATTTAGATTTTTGAAAGGATCGTTCTTTGCTTCTGATAGGTGTTCCATTAGTCAAGACCTCTCCTCAGGCAATTATTTTCACAGACGCTTCCCAGGAGGGGTGGGGAGCAGTCTGGAATCCCTGTCGATATCTGGTCTTTGGTCCCTGGAGGATTTGACTGCTTTTCATCAATATCTTGGAGTTGTGGGTTGTCAAGAAGGCTCTTCTCTCGTGGTTGGATCGAGTGAGAGGCCTCAAGATAGTTTCCTACATCAACAGACAGGGAGGAACGAGGTCTTTGCTTCTTTGTATAGAAATTTGGAATCTTTTGTTGTGGTGCCGCAAGAACCAATATTTTCTCTAGTGGCCAATCATGTTACAGGCGGACTGAAAATTCTTGCGGACCAATTGGTAAGACCCAGCAAGTTTGTCCACTCCGAGTGGCAGTTAAATAAGTCGGTTGTCTAGGCAATTTTTCAGCATTAGGGTCTTTTCCATGTAGATCTCTTTGCGATATGTGTGATTGCCCAGATCTCTTTCATGTCTCATTTTCTGGACAGTCAGGCTCTGGTGGTGGACACCCTGTTTCAATCCTGGACAGGAATGTTTGCCTTCGCATTCCCACTAACAATTATGATTCCGTTGGTTCTGAAGAAGGTCTGGGACCAGATCTGCAAACTTCTTCTGGTAATCTGGTTCGTAGACTTTCTCGATCTTCTGGTAGACTTTCCTCATCTTCTTCCGATGTCCCCAGATCTTCTCTCTGAATTATGGGGCATGTGTCTTCATCCAAATTCAGAAATCTTCAGTTTGTGCGTTTGGAGAATATCGAGTGTCCGATCCCTGAGATCAAGTTTTCTTCAAGATCTCAGGAAATCCTTGACTCTTCTAGGAAGGAGTTGACACGTCAATTTTACAAGGAAATCTTTGGAGAATGGTGTTCAAACCATGGTTTCTTGCCCTATTCTTTTAGATTTTTGAAAGGATCATTCTGTGCTTCAGATATGATGGATATAAGGTAGACATTAAGCATAGATGTAGGATGGTAAGAATTCGGCGCATGAAAATGTGTTCGAATTTCGTGCTATTTTTGTATCATTTATTTCAGCTTTTTCTAGAAATAAGTCACGTTACCCCGGTTTATACTTTTGGGAATTTGGACCTACGATTTAATCGAAGATCGCAGTTTTTTATATATAATCGATCGCGATGTTTCAAAGCAAAAATCGTGCAAGCCTGATGTCACGGCGCACGATTTTCATGATATGGCTACCTCCTTCACTCTTTTCGTCGGCTCATCATTGGACGACATCATGTAAGTTGCAGGTTAGAAATCTGAATTGACTTTTACATCTTTCTATTTAAAGGATCAGAGCCCAGCGGCCTCCTTTTTTTAGAATATAACGATTTTAACAAAACAAGCCAAATACCATTTACCAAGCACATCTCTCCACTTTCGCTAGTCTGTATGTCTGTCAGAAATGGTGTGAATGTTCTCTTGTTTTGTTTATTTCATTGAGTTGATGACTCCTTGTTTGCTAGTCACTGTGTGATTTGTTCTGGATGCACTATTATGTTAATTTATTAACATTTGGATATGAGTTGTTTAATTTTTATCCTTGTTTGTGATTCTCAAATCTCCACCCACCAAGGGTTATTAAGTGGGGCACTGACCAATTCTATGGGTTTAGCAAGTAGTGATTGAACGGTAAAGGATGTTTGTGGTGTAATAACAACCCCCAACAGACCCCCCCTTGTGGGTTGGACTGTAGTTTTATTAACCACTATAAATATACTTACCGTTCAATCACTACAACCCGGTCTCGGCCACCCCGCATGGGAATGATTTGAGAATCTCTTTATTCTTTCTTACATCTAAATTTGGAAAGTGATTCTATGTTACTCTTAGTCTCCTCTGCACATGTGCGTGCATGCACTTTGTCTTAAAGGAGTGAGTAGGCTTGCACGATTATCTGATATTATCGAAAATCGCGATTTTTTCATGCCATATTCTGTCTATTTGTAGCATAGGTGTCTATTACATCAAGCTGTTCAATTTATTTCCAAACCAACATCTCTGAGAAAGGGGTGGGATTATACTAGGAATAAGTAAAAAAATGTTGAAGTTCATTCTCTAAAATTGCTTTGAAAGATGGACACTAATACGAAAATTCAACGCAATCTACCGGCATAATTTCTTGCCGCCTTACTGTATACCTCAAAACCATGATCGCGGGAGTGAAATTATTACGTGGGAAGGTATAAATATTGCATGTTTTGTAATAAGCATGGTTTATAAAATCAAAAGTAATCCAAAATTTGACATTAAATGGCGTCGCGGGAATATATAAATCACGTGATATTGCTTGCTCTCCTGTTTTTGGAGGCGAGAGGTGGTGCGTTCACAAATGTGATAGCTAAATGAGATGGTATACACGCTTTAGCAAGCATGGCGAACTATCCTAGATGTTTCTGAAGGCTAACTCTTATTAGTAAAGTATATAAATCACGTGATATTGCTTGCTCTCCTGGTTTTGGAGGCGAGGGTGGTGCGTTCACAAATGTGATAGCTAAATGAGATAGTATGCACGCTTTAGCAAGCATGGCGAACTATCCTAGATGTTTCTGAAGGCTAACTCTTATTAGTAAAATATATAAATCACGTGATATTGCTCGCTCTCCTGGTTTTGGAGGCGAGGGTGGTGCGTTCACAAATGTGATAGCTAAATGAGATAGTATGCACGCTTTAGCAAGCAAGGTGAACTATTCGAGATGTTTCTGAAGGCTAACTATTATTATTAACCGGGAACTCGGTAAATGCGGAGCAGATCTAAACATTAGATGTCTATGGTTTTAAAGTACATTCCTAGTATCACGTGATTTGTATATTTTCACAAAGATGACATGAAATGTCAAATTTTAGGATTAATTTTCATGTAATAAACGATGATTTTAACACAGTACGCAATATTTAGGTGGTCCAATGTAATAATTTCACTCCCGCAATGATGGATATGGTATACATTAAGCCAATGGGGTAAGGCGGCAGGAAATTATTAATTGTGTCCTATTTTCGTGTTATTAACGATCGGTTTTAGTTTAAGCATCTTGGCGACTGGATTTCAAGTTTTTGTTGAAATTTACCAATTAGAAGTCATCCGGCTAAAACTGATATGAAAACTCAGAGCGAAACCGATATGGCTACATTAGCCACACCACGCAGTCCTACTCAACCCAAGGCCAATTCACCCTGTGAATTCATATACCTTAAAATAGGCTATACGATATATCGAAATATCGCAATTTTTTCACCACAATATATCGCGATACCTCCTAGGACAATATCGTGCAAGCCTAGGAGTGAGTATAGACTGGTGCCAGTCTAATGCAGGCTGTATGGTGAGAGTGTATTCTACCAGAAGTATGGTTGAGGGTGCGATGAGTTGGTATAGGCATCTGAGGACATAAAAGCAAGCATAAAAATCTTTTTCTGTTGCTGAATGCAGATGGTTTGATTTAGCAAGTAGTGATTGAATGGTAAGTATATTTATAGTAGTTAATAAAATTACGGACCAACCCACAAGGGGGAGTCTGTTGGGGGTTTGACTGAAGAGATCTTTACCAATTTTTGGTAGGCGGTTGTGCTCGGCAAAATAATGGGTTGGGGGTGGTTTGGGGTGGGGTGTTGTGTCATACTTTAGCTATCTCAGATTGTTGTTCTTGTTTGAAAACAATTTGATTGAAAGCTGTTGGTATCCACCAACAACTTTCACAAATTGTTTTCATAATATTCAGCAAGTCAAGTGGTTTTGCTTATTGAAATTATTGTCTTGTCGCTTGCAGCAGTGAGACGGTTAAAAAAAAGTTATTTTCTAGTCCTGATAGAGACGTTTCCATTCTCAACAAGGAAATTTACTTCTGTTAGACAAAGTTTGGCCATTAAAATGTTAATCAGAATTTGATCAGCATTTCAACATACTAAGTAGCATAGTATATCCATTGATTTCCTTATTTATCAGTTATCATGTACTTGCTCATCCAGTATTTACTCCCTGTCTTCCTTGCAGCATGCACACGCCTTAGAGTTACTCGCTGATCGGCTAACTGAAGGTGCTAGAGCATTAGATGTTGGCTCAGGTAGTGGCTATCTAACGGCATGTATGGCAATTGTGGTAAGAATTAATTTTATCATGTAAACAAGGCTTTTAGCCAGCTCCATATTTCTCGATATGAACTAGGGCTGGGGCAAACATTCGAACCTTTGAACAATCGTGAACTCTGGTAAGACGAATCATATTCGAACATTTATTTGACAAATCTTGTGGTTCGCGAACCATACATTAATTTTTTTCCGCATGTATTTTCCATCTTGTCTATGGCAAATATCCGGAAATCATGACGAAATGATTTACTAAGCACTTATTCTAGCCGTATACAAGTTTTGAATGATAAGCCATAATTCAGATTTACGACAATATTTTCCGAGTAAGTTCAACCCACACCCATGATAGCGTAATCGTCCTAGAGTAACACATACCTTCCTTGCTTAAATGGTTTAATTTACCGGCAAATATCGACATTACAAGCCAAGAAAATGTTGTTATGTTTATTACACCATTTCAACATATTACAGGCTTATAAGGTCTATGCGGCGTGCATTGGGTAGAACTCTTGGCAACTGATGGGTCACAACGAGGAAAACAGAGCGGCCCGAAATGGTGCGTTCAAATGGGTTTCATGGATTGATTTTATTATCCCCCCCTCCCCCCCCCCCCCCCCCCCCCCCCCCCCCGCTTTTTGCTAAAGCGGGGGGGATTATGTTTTCGCTTCCGTCCATCTGTTCGTGCGTGCCTCCGTCTGTCACACACAGGTTTTCTTTCGATAACTTTACTTTTGCTTGGAATATTGTGACAACACTTCATGGGAAGGTTGGCTATGGTAGTAGGCAAATGCACCTTAGTTTGAGGGTCAGTCAGCCTGTCCCTCCGTCTGTCCATCCCTTTGTCTCTGAATTTGTGTCTGTCCGTCCGTGCAAATTTTGGGTTTTCGGTCAATAACTTTATCTTTGCTTGGAGTATTGTGACGAAACTTCATGGGAAGGTTGGCTATGGTAGTAGGGTAGTATGGAAATGCACCTTAGTTTGAGGGTCAGTCAGCCCGTCCCTCCGTCCATCCATCCCTTTGTCTCTGAATTTGTGTCCGTCTGTCTGTGCAAATTTTGGGTTTCCGTACAATAACTTTATCTTTGCTTGGAGTATTGTGACGAAACTTAGGTTAGTAATCTCATGTGATTAGTTTATAATTATTAGCTCCCATTTGTCTGTGTATCCATCCATATGTCTATCCAAATCAGTGGGATTATGTCATTCCACGAACATGGCTGCCGTTGCGGTGGATTATTTGATTTATATCATCTAGTTAGAAAATTGGTCAAAATAACAATTTATATGATAAATAGAATTTCAAACTCAGTCCTATTTCATATCACCATTATCAACCTTGTCGAAAATTATCACATTTCAATTGCTGAAGTTCGTGCAATTTGATACTTTTTGACTTGCTTGATAATAGTGATATGAAATGGCACCTTGTTCCAGATCCGCAATATCTCAAAGTAACCCTTTAATGGTCAATATTTCTCAAGAAAGATTTTTGCTTAGTGAATGTCCATTAGTGTTAGCTGAATTGAATGGTTACTATCTGTCTTGGCTGGCAAATGATCACTAGGGCTAGCAGAATCTACTGGTCACTGTCTGCTGACTAGTAGAGAATCACTACTAGGGCTACCAGAATCTGCTGGTGACTATATTTAGCTCTGCTGGCCAGTAGAGAATGACTTAGGCTAGCAGAATCTACTGGTCTCTGGGCTACTGGTTAGTAGTGTAACAAGAATGTATGGGTAGCATGTTCCTGGGTTCTGACCACACCATGGCTGCCTTTGATAGGGTTAATAATCCGCTCTCGGTCGGTACCGGTAGTCAATCTATCACCGAGAGAGTGTTAACAACGGACTCTGGGACACACAACATATCTGCTTCACCCGCCGCCATCCCACCCCTCACAGCCAGCACTGTGTGAAGGAAGCCACAGAATGCTAAACACGTTCGTACACGCTCGGCTACCTGAGGATAGAATGATTAGAGTCCTCAAAATGTGCTATGATACATGCGCTGGCAAATGTCTGTGTTTAGTTAAGGTATATTTTTAATTATATAGGCCTAACTTCCTAAGTTATGGAATGGTATCAAAGGACTAACGGCCGAACTCGGCTACCATTTGCTTGATTTCTGGTGTCCTTGTGGAGCCTGTAACCTCAGGAGGAAGCCAGTGCAACATGCATAATTTTACTCCTCCCCCCCCCCCCCCATCCATCACCATGCATGCGTGTGTGCAGGGTTACAGCAGTACGGCTCAGAAAAAAACCCCATTTTGCACACTGAAAACAAGACAAAAGCAAAGCTAAAGTACCAGTAGGGTCCAAATGGTTTCGTGGACGGACTATGCATGCATTATTTATATGGCAACATAAGAAACTTGTTCAAACGCAGCTAAAAAAGTGCATATATTTTTTAAATTGATGATCGCTGTCAGCATTGTAGTATTGGACGTTTTGTTGAAGACAACTATGTGGCTATTTTGTTCTAGTTTAAATAACCCACCACTACAAAAATGTGTTTTCTAGTGACGATAGTCTGTTAGGTTGAGTTTACCAAATGATCATATTTTCAGCAAAAAGTTATCATTCTTACTGCACTCATTCCATTCTATTTACACAGAGGTCTTTAGATTTTTGACCAAGTTCTATTTTCTTTAATACAAAACACACGCACTCTGAACGATATAATTGTTAAAAAATAATGTTACTTGACATATATAAGTGACATTTTGTATGCCATTATGCCTAATAGAAAGTATCGCTCATGTGTGACTGATTTGGAGTGGTAAAACTGGAATTTCACTACATATATCCCAGAAAATCTTGGGACTGCAACTCCTACAGCTGAGGGAGAATTGTATGAAAGTTGACAGGATGATTGTCTACCATCCAAAGATGTGCCTAATATTCACAGTTTTTGCATCAGTCATACATGACTGATTTTGGTGGGTGGGGTAGGGGTGGTAGGTTCTGAAAATTTTGCGTTGTCTCCTACAGTTTGAGAGAGAATTCTATGAAACTTGATAGTATGAGTGTACACAACCTAAAGATGTGCGGATTCTTAAATGATCTTGCATCGGTAATATGTGACTGGTTTGGAGTTGGGGCGTAGTGGGTTGTTAAAAACATGGGATTTCAGTATGTACATATACGGCCCGAAAATCTTGTTGCTGCAACTCCTATGGTTTGAATGAGAATTCGATGAAACTTGACAGGATGATTGCACCCCACCCAAAGATGTGCCTAATGTTAACAATCTTTAACAATGTTCATGCATGACTGATTTTGGGGTGGGGATGGGGAAACATTGAATTTTGATATGTAGATCCTGAAAATCTTGGCGATGCAGCCCTAAAGTTTGAGAGAGAATTGGATTAAACTTACATGAGGGTAATGTTAAAATCTGCATTTGACATGCGTGACAGACTGACTTGCGGGGTGGTGGTTGTTGTTGATGGGAAATGCATCAAATTTCAACTCCTGCCATGCTACTTTTAATGCTTGCTATTTGAGAGAGAATTGGATTGACAGGATGATTGTACATCACCCAATGATGAGCGTAATGCTAAAATTTGCATTGTTCCCGCATGAATGATTTGCCTTCTTGTATTGGTAAACACTCATTTCGAGGAGGTACATATGGTGGGGGTGGGGTGGGTGGTTGGGGTAATGTGTCAGGCTCCAGGTGATTGTGTCTTGTTGTGTTTTCTAGGTTGGTGAAACTGGTCGTGCTGTCGGAATAGACCATATAGATGATATAGTAGCAAATTCCATGAAAAATTTTCAAAAAGATCCACAATTAGCTAAGCTGGTAGAGACTGGTCGTTTAAAGATGGTTGTTGGAGATGGTCGACTAGGTCATGAGCCAGACGCTCCTTATGATGCAATACATGTAGGAGCTGCTGCCGCCGAGATTCCACAAGCTGTGAGTAGAAGCATATACATGTACTACTGTCAGACCGTCTATAGAAGAGTGATATATTTCTAGACTTCTAGGTATGCCATGCCCATTTCTAGCTAAGCTCCGCCTACTATATATATACCCATCTTTAAATCGATTTTAACACTGAACCATGCAGTCCCAGATTGACCCAGAATCTCAATTTCAAGGTAACTATGCAAGTAAGCGGGTGAAACACATTTTGAAACTAATTTGAGGGAGGGTGTGTGCATGTGACCTAATTTATTATGGACGATCCTATGACAGTGGGATTCAACATATCAAATGAAAATTTTGATTGGTCAATTTTTTTACTGGCCATCTTGGATGTTCTGAAAATTATCTGTAAATCCTTTAAAACATATCTTTTGGCAGATTTTAACCAAATTTGCCCGTTGAGATCTTATGGTGTTAAGTTACGGAACATCTATTTAAAATTTTAATTCATCGATTTTTCAATGGCCATCTTGGATTTTCTGAAGATTGTCAGGAAATATTTTCTGGAACCCTTTAAACTGCTATTCCTCCTTAATCAATAGCCTGATTCAATGAAACTTGGGTGGAACCATTCTATGGTGGTTGGATTCGGTATACACGACAATTTTGATTGGTAAAATTTTTCGCCGCCGTTATCTTGAATTTTTTGCAGATGCCAGAGTGCTTCCTTGATGATATCTTTGAAATTCCATAGTTGTTACACCACAAATACATCCATTACCATTCAATCACTACTTGCTAAATCAATTATCCGCATTTAGCTATCAGAATAAGATTTTATGCTTGCCTACACACCTCCCCATGCCTATTCCTCTTAATATGGACCTTCAACCAGGTTTGCGCATGCACACTGGAGCCCAAATAGGAAACAGATTCACTTTTCAATTATTCTGCTTGCAGAACAACTGCTTAAAATATTCTTCAAGAGATTTTGTGCTTTGCGCTGTGTCAGTTACACTATTGTCTATTATATTATCAAGGAATTATGCCTAATATGAAGTCAATCCTCCCTAAGTTACGTTTAGGAAGTATATTCGTGGTTATATTGTATTTTATAACTATGTTCATATTGTTACCGGTTTTCGTGAAAGATCGTTCTCGTTTCGTGGTAACTTAATTAGCTGATTTTGCCGGACATGTCTGTGTCAAATGTACTTCTCGTACCCTCACAACGATGTGTGGGATTTATAAAGGGTGGCCGGTCTCGGTGTCGAAGGTTTTCTTTAAGGATTTACCATCAAAACAACCGCTGCCCTCTGGTCATCCTTCCCCTACCTCCGTTGCTAGTAAGGCGAAAGCTGTGTCTTTTGCAAAAACTAATGTATCTTTACCGGTAGCAATGGAGGGGGGAGCCTCTTTGGCAAATTCTGATGCCGTACTAGCATTATCTGCGAGATTTGAGTCCTTCGCGTCTGTTTTGACCAAATCCCAAACGAGAGGATATCTTCTGCTATTAGGGAAGCAAAGAAACGGGATGTTTCTTCAGGTTCTGACGATAGCCCGAGGGCTAGCGGGCGTTCCCGCAAATGGGGGGAAACTGATCCCTCTAACTTCCATGCAGGTTAATAAATCTCCTAAGCAGAAGTCTAGAGTGACTAAGCTCTCGAAGGTGGGCTCGTGTAGTGCACCGGGTCAAACCCACATTAGACTCGAGGGTGACGGGCATAACCCTCAAGCAGTGGTGGCGGAGGCTGAAGCTGATGTCCATAAGTCTGGTGCTTATGATAATGCCAATTTTTCGATTGTACCGGTCGTCAAAGTTCTTTGTAGATCGCCCATTGCTAAGAGTTCGGTTCATAGTCTTGCTAGTTCTTCCGGTTCCGTTGTGGTGGACTCGGATCCTCTGGACTCGGGTTTACTTCCGTTTTCTGGTTCTTCTTCCGTTCCGTCAGTTTCCGTTTTAACTTCTGGTTTAGCAAGACATCCAGGTCTTCAGGATCCGGTTCGTTCTTCTCTTGCGTCCGTTTCCGGTAGGACTTCCAGGTTTGTAGGAAATCCAGGTCGTCAAGATCCGGTTATTACTTCCGTTCCATCTGTTTCCGGTATGTCTTCCGCTTTTGTAGGACATCTGGGTCTTCAGGATCCATTCCTAGTTCCGTTTCCGGTTTCAGCAGCGCTTCCGGTCATACCGGGGTCTGAGGACTCCTATTTTTTGACTTCCGGTAGAAGCGCTTCCGTTTCCGGTTTGGATTCTGGTCGGTACACTTCCGTTTCCGGTTCTAGAGGTGTACTTCCGGGATGTGCAGATCTGGATAGACTTCCGTCTTCCGCTTCCGGTTGGAAGGTTACTGCCTTGATAGCGAGAGATTCAAATTGCTTAGGTTCGTCTAAGTTTTTACCTGAGCATCATCTTATGCTGCCGTTTTCAGTTTCATCGTTGGATTCTGAGAAATTTTCTGAAGATAGGCGTAAAATTTCTGATGATAGGAGTTTTGCTGATTCTGTTTCGGAAATATCTCAACGGGTCTGTTCTCAGGATTCTGTAGCTTCCAATTATGACTCTTCTTCCTTCTCAGGTAGTTGATGTTGATTTATCTACCCAGTCTTCTTCCTTTCGTGATGCCGTTTTGATTTCTTCTTCCTCTAGGCCTTCTTCTTTCTCCTCCTCTTCTCACCCTCCAAGTTTTAATCCTATTCCTTCTTCTCTTTCTGCTAAGGATTTCTCATCCAGTCATGTGTCTAGCGCATCTGCTCTTTTTCAGTCTTCCCTTCCTCCTCCTCCGGGTTTCTCCCGTCTTCCTTCTTCTCTTTCCTCTCACGGTCAGTTGGATCATTCTTCTTCTTCTTCGTCATCTTCTCATTCATTCTCTTCCCTTCCTCCTTCCTCCTCTTCTCCTTCTTTTGATCATCTTTATCCGATAGTTTCCGTGGTCCTGTCTCCTGAGCTAGAATTTCAAATTGTTGATTCAGGCATGGATTTTTCCTTGTTCTCTGTGGTTAGGGATTCTTCTTTAGATCGTTCATTTGTTTCTGCTCGTTTTTCTATTCTTTTGAAGTTTTCTGCAAGTTCTTTGGTTCTTCCTTTCGTGTCCTCTAGTCAAGATCAGGGTAGGGATTCCTTTTCCTCTTCTCAAGTTTCTTCCTTTCCTGAGTCTGCTAGAAGGCCCTCCTCTCCTGTTTCCTCTAGGGCAGGTGGATCTTTAGTTTCAGGTGACTCCTCTCTTCTCATCTCCTCTTCTTCGCCTCCTCTTCCTTCTCTTCCGTCTGCTCCCAAGTCGGTCAGGGCCAGGGATCTGAAGAGGTTTTGTCCGGTTAGAGCCTCTTCGGAAGACTGGTCCATGGCTCACAGGTGGATCCCATCTACTCTTTCTCTTCCTCTTAAGGAAGAATTTGCTATGGATCCTCCTTCTTTCAGATCCTCTCTCTCTACTTCTGATCCTTCCTCTTCTTCTTCTCCTCAGGTGCTGCCTATTGATAACTTAGTTGTTGATATGCTCGATTTCTTCGCTAATGATTCTGTTAATACTGACTTCTCTTATTTCTAAGTATGATTCTCCTATTCAAACTCCTAAGGAAGATTATTTGAAGGTTGCCTCCACTCAGTCTCTTTCTGGTTCTGCTTGGGATGTTCTCTCTTCTCAGTTAAAGGATGCTTCCAAGGTTGAGTTTTCCAATGATCTTTCTAGATGGGAGTCTGTTTGCAGATCTCAGCTTAAGTCTTAATTTCCTTGCTCTTTTATCTGAGGCTGTTCTTAAGGCTGAAGAACAGGGTGATCAAGTTCCTTTGTCAGTTTTTCGTACTTTGGCAGATTTGTCTCGTGGCTCCCTCAATTCAGTCTGTAAGTCTTTGGGTTTTATTACATCTAAGCGTAGATCTAGGAAGCTCTCTGAGGTTAGGATTTCTAGCTCTTTGAATCATAATCTTGTTGTAACACCTCCGTTTGGTCTAGATCTTTTTGGACAGTCAGCTCCTAGTCTAATTCGTGCGGAATCTGAGCGCCTGAGGACCTCTAGGGAGCTTCAGGCTCAGATTTCTTTCACTAATCCTTCCTTGAAGAGAGATGTTTCTTCGGTGAAGAGTCAGAATTCTTCTCCTAGAAGAAAGAGCCTCAAACCCGACCAATTTGGGACTTATCCTTCTAGGGTTATTCATAATTCAAATCTTTCTTCGCCCAATCGTCAGGATCGATCCATGGAGGAGGATCGTTTCGATTCTATTTCCTCACATCGTTCTGGGTCTCAAGGTCTCCTTCTTCTTGGGCGAGGGGGGGTGGTCAGACCCCTTCTCGCTGTGCTGGTTCCAGGTCCAGAGGTCGTTCTTCCTTTAGAGGCTTTCAAGGAAAGAGAGTTTGAGGGTATGGACTATTCCCGGGTAGGCCCAAACTTCTCTCTTCCCTTCCTCATACCACCCCCTCTTCTTCTCCCTTCGGATCAGTCGGTCCAGTGCCTGTTACCCAACGTGCCAGTAGGAGGGCGCCTTTCTCTGTTTTGGGACAATTGGCAAGCCCTCGTTCAGGACTCCTGGCTAGTGTCTCAGATACGTTGGGGTTATGCACCATCATGGATCCGTCATCCTCCTCTTCCCTCCTTTTTATACCCCGCCAAAAATTTGTCGGGTTATTATGTAATGCTGCCATCCGTCCATCCGTCAAATCGACGCTGATCTGAAATCCAAGATGGCCACCAGCCACTGGCGGCCATCTTGAAAATTGGTTTCCAGATGATAACTCCATTACCGTTTGGCAGATCGCATTGAAACTTCATAGGGTGGTTGGACTAGGTCTTGAAAAGAAACCTATCGAAATCGACGATGATCCGAAATCCAAGATGGCCACCAGCCACTGGTGGCCATCTTGAAAATTGGTTTCCAAATGATAACTCCGTTACTGTTTGTTGGATCGCATTGAAACTTCATAGGTTGGTTGGACAAGGTCTGGGGAAGAAACCTATCGAAATCGACGATGATCCGAAATCCAAGATGGCAGCCAGCCACCGGCGTCCATCTTGAAAATTGGTTTCCGGATGATAACTCCTTTACTGTTTATCGGATCGCTTTGAAACTTCATGGAGTAGTTAGACTAGGTCTGGGGAAGAAACCTATCGAAATTGACAATGATCCGAAATCCAAGATGGCCACCAGCCACCAGTGGCCATCTTGAAAATTGGTTTCCGGATTATAACTCCGTTACCGTTTGTCGGATCACATTGAAACGTCATGGAGTGGTTAGACTATGTCTGGGGAAGAAACTTATCGAAACTGACAATGATCCGAAATCCAAGATGGCCGCCAGCCACCGGGGGCCATCTTGAAAATTGGTTTCCGGATGATAACTCTGTTATCGTTTATCGCATCGCTTTGAAACTTCATCGAGTGGTTGGCCTAGGTCTGCGGAAGAAGCCTATGGAAATCGACAGTGATCCAAAATCCAAGATGGCCGCCAGCCACTGGCGGCCATCTTGAAAATTGGTTTCCAGATGATAACTCCGTTATCGTTTATCGGATCGCTTTTAAACTTCATCAGGTGGTTTGACTACCTCTGGTGAAGAAACCTATCTAGACTGACAATGATCCGAAATCCAAGATGGCCACCAGCCACCGGTGGCCATCTTGAAAATTGGTTTCCAGATAATAACTCCGTTACCGTTTATCGGATCGCTTTGAAACTTCATAGAGTGGTTGAACTAGGTCTGAGGAAGAAACTTATAGAAATCGACACTGATCCAAAATCCAAGATGGCTGCCAGCCACAGGCTGCCATCTTGAAAGTTGGTTTCTGAATGATATCTCCGTTAACATTTATCCGATCACTTCCTAGGGTCGTTGGAATATGTCTGGTGAAGAAACCTATCGAAATTTACAATAATTCGAAATCCAATACGGCCACCAGTCAGGGGCAGCCATCTTGAAAATTGGTTTCCGGATGATACCTCCTTGACCGTTTAGCGGATTGCTTTGACACTTAATAAGGATTACTGGTTTGAGGAAGAAATACATATTTTCTGATAGCTGTCATTTATTAGTTTGTCAGCATGGCGGGGTATTATGCGCCGTTTGCGGAGCTCTTGTTCCCAGTTTGGACTCCGGTTCCCTCCAATCCGGAAAAACTGGTGGCTTTGGAAGAGGAGTTGGAATCCATGATTGTAAAGAGGGCAATAGAAGCGGTTCCCCACTGGAGAGTAGATCCGGGCTACTACTGGATCATCTTTTTAGTTTCCATGAAAACAGGAGGCTGGCGTCCCATCATAAATTTGAAAAAGCTAAATCTTATGATTCTCACCCCCAAGTTCAAGATGGAGACGATCTCCCAGATCATTTCCAGTCTGGATCAGGGAATGTGGACGTCTTCCATCGATGTAAAGGATGCCTATTTTCATGTTCTTATTCACCCTTCCTTCAGAAAGTTCCTGAGGTTTGCTTACAAGGATCGAGTTTGGCAGTTCCACGCCATGCCCTTTGGCCTGACCACGGCTCCCTTTCTTTTTACCCGTCTAGTTTCAGCCATGGCAGGAATTTTACACCGTCGTTCTATCCATCTTCACGTTTATATAGACGATTGGTTGGTAAAAGCAAGGTCATCCTCAATTCTCTCAGGAATTCTTCCAGAAGTTTGCAGTCCGCCATGCAACCTAGGGTGGATCTTAAATCTAAAGAAATCAAGCCTAGTTCCTTCTCAAATCTTTACGCATCTAGGCATTTCTTTCGACCTGGCCCGGGGTCTAGTCTTCCCCTCAGATCCAAGGATAGAGGCTTTATCAGTGGCAATGGAAATCCTGTCTTCTTCTCCCATGGTAAGAGCAAGATTCTTTTTAAGAGTGATAGGCTTGATGGTCAGCGTAGAGAATGTAATTCCTTGGGCAGCGCTGATGAGAAGACCCTAAATGTATTTAATGTCCCTTTGGAAGCAGTCAGTCCACTCTATTTACCATCAGATTCCCATCAGAGAACACTTGATCCCTCATATAGATTTTTGGGGGAATCGTTCTCTGCTTCTGATGGGTGCTCCACTGGTAAAGTCCTCCCCTCAGGCGATTATCTTCACAGACGCTTCCCAGGAGGGATGGGGAGCAGTCTGGGACTCCCTGTCAGTTTCCGGCCTTTGGTCCCCGGAGGAGTCGACAGCCCATATCAACATTCTGGAGTTGTGGGCTGTCAAGAAGGCTCTCCTTTCATGGTCAGATCTTGTGATAGGTCTCAAAGTCTCGATGCGGTCGGGCAATTCAACAGTGGTGTCTTATATCAACAGGCAGGGAGGTACAAGGTCGTCTCTCCTTTGTCTAGAGGTGTGGAATCTTCTCTTGTGGTGCCGCAAGAGGCAGATCTTTCTAGTGTCCTCCCATGTCCCAGGCAGTCTGAATTTTCTGGCGAACCAACTGTCACGTCCCAGCAAGTTCGCCCACAGAGTGGCAGTTAAAGATTCGGTTGTCAGAGCGATTTTCAGTCTTATGGATCGTCCTCTAGTAGATCTGTTCGCGACCTCTCTGAATGCTCAGATCTCCTCTTACATGTCTCCTTTTCCGGACAGTCAAGCCCTGGTGGTGGATGCTTTGTCTCAGTTCTGGACAGGAATGTTCGCCTAGGCCTTCCCTCCAACAATTTTGATTCCATTAGTCTTGAAGAAGGTCAAGGACCAAGATTGCGAGATTCTTTTGATAGCTCCCTTTTGGCCCAGGAGGATTTGGTTTGTAGACCGTCTAGATCTTCTGGTAGACTTTCCTCGTCTTCTGCCAGTACCCCAGGATTTTCTATCTCAAGTAAGAGGTCTTTATGTTCATCCAAATCCAGAAATTTTCAATCTGTGTGTTTGGAGAATCTCGAGTCTGAGGTCCTTGAGAATAAGGTTTCTTCAAAATCTCAGGAAATTATTGATTCTGCCAGAACAAAGTCGACCCGTCGAGTTTACAAGGGTCGACTTAAAATTTTTGATGAATGGTGTTCAGATCAAGGTTTTGTGCCCGATTCTGTTTCTATACTAGATTTCTGTATTAGATTTTTTTATCTTATCTGTTTGATTCTTTACATTTGTCAGCTAATACGGTCAAGGGGTATAGATTTTCTCTGGCTTTTTCCTTTCCTTGTCTTCTGAATGCCGATGTCAAGGATACTAAGACTTAATAGTTTTATTAGAGGTCTAGGTAATATTCGTCCTCCGATTGCTAAGCCTTTACCTTCCTGGAATATGGCTTTGGTTCTTCAAGTTTTGGCAGGTCGCCATTTTGAACCTGTTTCTTCTATCAGTATTAAGCTTCTAACTCTCAAAGGTGTTTTTCTTGTTGCTGCTGCCTCTGCTAGAAGGCGTTCAGAGATTCATGCTCTTTCTGCTGGAAAGGATAGATTTATAGTTTCAGGAGACGGTTTGGTTTTATATCCCAGAAGGAACTTTTTATCTAAAACTCAGTCTAACCGTTTTCCTGCTAGTCCGATTATTTAAAAATCTTTATCGTCTTTTTCGCCATCCGATAAATTTTGGTGTCCTATTAGGGCATTAAGAACCTACAAACAGCGAACCGATTTTAAAAGAGTCGATCCCTCTCATTTATGGGTCTCTTATGTGGAAGTAAGCCGGTCTCAAAGTCAACGATTGCCAGAAGGATTTGTGAGACAATTAAGCTCTGCTATGCGATAGCCTCTCCGGTTCAAATTAATCTCTCCCATATTAAAGCCCATGACATTAGAGGTATGGCTACCTCTTTCGCTCTTTTTGCCTGTTCGTCTTTAGATGAGGTCATGCAGGTGGCAGGATGGAAATCTGAATCCACTTTTACATCCTTTTATCTCAAAGACCAGAGTGCAGCAGCTTCCTTCTTTCATAACATTACTATTTTAACTAAAAAAGCCAAAGACTATTTACCAAGCATTTTCTACCATTTTCATTAGGACTGTGCGTCTGTGAGAAATGGTGAGAATCTTCTTTTGGTTTTTATTTATTTCTTTAAGTTCAAGTTTTCCTTATTTGTTAATCACGGTGTGATCGAGTTAAATGCACTATTATGTTATGTTATTAACATTTGGATAAGATTGGTTTGATTTTTATCCTTGTTTGTTGATTCTCAAATCTCCTCCCACCTAATGTTTAATTGGGGCACTGACCAAATCTACGGGTTTAGTAAGTAGTGATTGAACGGTAATGAATGTTTTTGTGGTGTAATAACAACCCCCCCACAGACCCCCCGGTGGGTTGGTCTGTTGTTTTATTAACCTCTATAAAAACATACTTACCATTCAATCACTACGACACGGCCACAGCCACCCCGCGTGGTAAGATTTGAGAATTGGCCTTTAATATTTAGCACTTAAATTTAGAAAAGTGAATCTGTTTCCTATTTGGGCTCCAGTGCGCATGCGCAAGCGCGCTTAGTGACAGGCGTCATTATGGGTTGAGTATAGACTGGTGCCAGTCTATATCTGTCAGTATGCGGGAGATGGACTTAACCAGTAGCCTGGTTGAAGGTCCATATTAAGAGGAATAGGCATGGGGAGGTGTGTAGGCAAGCATAAAAATCTTATTCTGATAGCTAAATGTAGATAATTGATTTAGCAAGTAGTGATTGAATGGTAAGTATGTTTTTATAGTGGTTAATAAAACAACAGACCAACCCACAAGGGGGGTCTGTGGGGGGTTTGAACGGACTAGGTCTGGGGAAGAAGCCGTATTGAAATTGACGTTGATCCAACATCCAAAATGGATGTCACACACTGGTGGCCATCTTGAAAATTGGTTTACATATAACAAATTCATTACTATTTGTCGGAGCCTTTAAAACCTCATTCTACTTTTGTATTTGGTGTGTTATTTCTAAATTTCAAATATTATATATATATATGTTTAAATGCAAATGTTTCAAATGATAATGATCTAGGTGAGCGTCACAGGCTCTTGGGCCTATTTTTGAAAATCTGCCACGGAAATGACTGGTTCGCTTGTTGAGCCAGCTGTTCCAGTGGTAACTTTTTTAAAATAGGCTTCACTTTGCCTGCAATTAGTGATTTCTTGAGACTATTTCAGAGACTGTTTTGAACAACTTAATAAAGGATTGAGTTTTGGCGACATGGCCCAAGATACCGGTACTTGTTCCTTATAGTACATAGTCAAAGAATCAATATCGGGCATACATTCCTATGCCAGCTAGCTTGTATTACTTAACTCTTAACTCTCTAATGTCAATATTCTATCTTTGACTGTGTCAATAGTAAAGAAACTGGTGTACATTTTTCAACATATATTTGGTGGACGATGTTGCTGTCTACGACAGCAACATTGTCCACCAAAATTGCTAAAAAATGAACACCAGTTCATCGTTTAATTTCATTTGAAAATCTAAAATTCTGACATCAGAGTGGTAAGGTTTAAGAGACTGGTCTACCTGTTATTAAAGTTTGGTTCTGATTACAGAATTAAATGTGATACGAGGTAAACCATGATAAGTTTTCAGGAGCATGATGAATCTTGATAAAGCCCTTGGGCCTATTGTTTCAAAATGTGTGGGCATAATTACCTGTGTAGGTGTATGAGTTGGTTTACAAATCCATATTATCTCACTCAGTTCGTGGTTATGATATTTAAGCATTTACAATTTGTCAATCCCAACATGTGAGAATGTGATGGGCTATATGGATTATGCTTTCCATCTGGCAGCAGGGTAATAGTGCTTGTTCCATGTATATAGTGTCCATATGTGATTCTACGCTAAATTGTTATCATGGCTGGATAAGGTTTCCTTTCAATGATTTATTGGGTATGGTTAAGATCTCATATTAAAGATATACAGAGTCTGGCTAAGAATTTATGTTCAAGGTTTATGGGATCGATTCATATATAGCTAAGACCTTTTTTGTCAATTGACAGATGACAGACCGACTGATTTCTGCAGCTAAAAGCAAGCGTGGACATGGACCGGTGCTGTAGCTTAACATTTAGAGATGAATGCCATCAGAGCATGCTAAAGATTAAAACAGAGTGCCCTCATTGAACTTAAGCTGCCCGCATTGTATGTCATATAATAAATCGGTACACATACTTGTCTTTTTATAAACTATTATATGAAGTTGCTATTTATCAAGATTCAAAGTGACCATCATTCTGAAATTGCATTTGTATTGCACAGTGATATGGGAAAAAAATCAACAAACTATGGACGTATAAATATTCAAATCACTGATATTTGTTCTAAGCATGAAAGAGTGGCATGCTCATGAGGGTATCTGACTGTTGAGATCCACATGCCCTCAGTGATTTTCAATTACATTTGCATCAGGGCACTCACTAAGTTACAGCACTGATACACTATAGATGCGACAAAGGTGACTTGCTAAGAAATGTCAAAAATTTGAGTGATGGACAGATATCTATGCTAGTTACTAGTAGCAACTGACAATTGTTTCAGGCTTGGGCATTGACACTGCAAGTCTTTAGATACACCGGTGCATCATCAAGTTTTATAATAGTAATACACCTACAGCTATGCATTTTAACCTTGTTGTTTTGAATTTCAGTTAATAGATCAACTGAAACCAGAAGGTCGCCTTGTTGTTCCAGTCGGACCACAAGGTTCAAACCAGGTTTTGCAGCAGTTTGACAAGCAGGCTGATGGAAGCGTAGTGAAAACAAGTCTTATGGGTGTTACTTATGTGCCGTTGACGAGCAAAGAAAGACAATGGCCAAGGTGGAGATAACTGTTGTTTGTATGTTACTTAGTGTAAGCGTTCTGTCCTCTGGTTCATAATTGCATGATTTTAAAGTTGGTTGGTCAGTTGTTTCAATTTACTTTTCACTAGATTATTTACTTACAAATATTTAGTCACTATCATGGTACCCTTTTTTCTTTCTTAATTACAATTATATTGGTGGTAAATATTAAACATTTTAAATGTTTTGAAAATAAATTGACAACCTTCAATCAAATTATTTTTAGAATAATTATTATCAGTTTATCCTTACCTAGAAACTAGCATCTACAATGCAAAGTTGAAAATGGTTAACCCTTGAGCACTCAAGCTGAATAAAACAGCAGTGGTCTTGAGAAATGCCAGTTTCTTTAGCACTCAAGCTGAATAAAACAGCAGTGGTCTTGAGAAATGCCACTTTGCAGACCAAGAGAAGACTATTTTTCTTTTTTACCACTGAAATGACTGGCTCGAGGCAGTCATTCTAGTGGTAAATTGGAAAAAAAAATAGACTTCTTGGTCTGCAAATGGACTATTACTCTGAGAAAACTGAAATTTTCTTGAAGAAATTTGAGAGTTAAAAGGTTAAGAGATGTTCTGTAGACTTAATGCTCAGTCCTTTACTCGTCATATGCTCCAAGACAGGCAAGTCTTGGTGACAAGATAACCATCTACAAACAGGAACAAAAGTAGATTAGATTTTCCATTGTTTTGACTGAATTGTATGGGGCTTGTCCTGTCAGAAGCGAATGATTAAAAATGCTTTCCCCTGTATTTGACTATATATAAATCATAGGCATTTTCTTTTTTTGGAGTATATGCTCACTTGGCGTCTTGGCAGGCATTTCAGCAAACATTACATTAACTCTTGCATCACACAAATCACAGTATCAATAAATCAAGGCAATTCTAAGACTGGCAGCCTGTATACAATTTTCAAGATGAAATGGACTGGACACAATTGTTGCCATAGATAGAGAATTCACTCAAATTAATTTCAAATTATTACATTTAATTGTCTTAATAAAATGTAATTTTAAATGGTTTTAATATAATATTTTTGGTGTGAATCTGAATAGAAATTCTATTACCCACTCAGGGGTGTAAAGTTAGATTTTTTGTGGTAACCTACAGTAGGTCTCGCAAATGCACATATGGCAACCTCATGGTAGGTTACGTTATAATAAATTTTAGGTAACCCATGGTAACCTTTGGTAACCTTTGGCAACCTTTGGTAACCTAATAATTCATAGAATCGCGATAACGTCATCACAATCAAATTTCCCATAGTACTCTGGGAACGACGCCATTTATGGAGGGGCTAATTTAACATTACGAGCAATGGGCCATAAAACCTTAATTACATTTTCTTTACTTGATTTGATGTTTTCTGATACCGTCGGGTTTATTACAGATACTCAGATACATGATTTAATGGTTTGAGCTTCATGGAAAATGTAAACAATGCATTGCTTTGGGCAGTCCTCTTTAGCATGTAGTAAGTTTGCCCCAACTTTAATGGCAGCCGATCTCAAGATTCCCGAATGTGTGAAACTATGAATATATAGGCTACCCGGTGAGCAGTAAATCTGTACTAAATCATGAAATAAATAATATTGAACTTGAGCGGCCAGTAGATAGAGAATGATATTGTGCATACGATAACATGTAATACCGCAGTATTCTGGTGGTTTATGTCCCAAGAATATGATGATGATGATGAACTTAACACTTGTCCGGGGAAAGTAAAAAATATGCCGCGCAAGTCAATCTCATATATATATATATATATATATATATATATATATATATATATATATATATATATATATATATATATATATATATATACTGAGCCAAAAAAGTTTAGCAACAGTGAAGTTTGGTTTGTTGTATTAAAACTATGCGTCCATTTATAACCGAATTTGCAGGCATATTTCGTCAATGTAATGTCTCGCTGATCATGAAGAAATGCAAATCATTTCTTGTATTTCTCGGCCACACGCTTAGTACATGTGAAAATGCATTTTTCATGCACTGGCCCACATTGGCGGGTAGCGAAGGCAAAAATTCACCATATTGTAAAAGCAGATAACGAACGTTAACAGAAAACACTTAAAAAGTTTACCCTACCGAACATGGGCTGCCGCCCAGGGCTACCCGAAAATCAGCGCCATGAAGCAATGGAAGACTCGCTGCTGGGCAGAGCGTTCGCGCTGTTGCTCAACATTTAATGTTCATGCCTCAAACATTTCCCGTCTCCGCCAACGTGAGCAGGAAACTGGACATGTTAATGACCGACCACGATCTGGCAGACCGAGAGCAACAACACCATGAGAAGACCATTACTTAGTGACGTCATCACAACGTCACAGCTTTGAGACTGCGCCGCGGCTGTCCCGTAATTTGCACACCGCTACCGGCACTACAGTGCATGCACAAACTGTGCAAACAGACTCCATGATGCTGGACTGCATGCCTGTCGTCCACTTGTTGCTGTTCCGCTTACAGAGCGTCACATCGAGAATCGGTTTGCATGGGCAAGAACTCATCAGCGATGGCGTGCTCAACAATGGAGCCACGTTTTGTTCAGTGATGAGTCGAGGTTTTGTGTGGATGTGGCTGATGGTAGGCAACGGGTTTGGTGACATTTTGGAGAACGGTATGATGCAGCCAACATCATTCAGCACAACAGATTCGGTGGCGACAGTGTCATGTTGTGGGCTGGAATCCATGAAAATGGCAAAACAGATCTTATTGTGATTCGCGGAAATTTAACGTGTCAACGTTACTGTGAAGAAGTTGTCGCCCCTGTTGTCATCCCTTTTATGGAGCATCATGCAGACTTTATGTTCCAGCAAGACAACGCCCGTTCTCATTCAGCTAGGGTCACCAGTGATTTCCTTGAGGCTAACAACGTTCCGGTGTTGGACTGGCCAGCGCGATCACCGGACCTGTCTCCTATCGAACACGTGTGGGACATTCTTGGCCGTATTGTGCGTAAGAACCATCCACATCTTCACAACGTGCCGTATTGTGCGTAAGAACCATCCACATCTTCACAACGTGCGGGAGCTGGAAGCTGCACTGCTCCAGGAATGGGATGCGATTCCTCTTCGTGACATCGAGTGCTTAATTCGAAGCATGAGAAAGCGATGAACGGCGGTGGTTAATGCGCGCAGAGGTCACAACCGGTATTGACAGCTCAGTGTCATTGTTTAAATTGGACCCTTCCGTTGAATGATGCTGTGTTAAAGGCACGATGCTAGCATTACAGTAACAAGAGACTGTTGTTCAAATTGGAAAATGACCTATCAATTAAATAATATATTTGAATCAATTTATTGTTTTTGTTAAAAAACATTTATACAGTAATATTCTCAGTGTTGCTAAACTTGTTTGGTTCAGTATATATATATATATATATATATATATATATATATATATATATATATATATTATATATATATATATTATATATATATATATATATATATATATATATATATTATATATATATATATATATATATATATATATATATATATATATATATATATATAGATATATATATATATATGTATATATATATATATATATATATAGATATATATATATATATAAATTGATTTCTAAATTTAGACCCTTTTGGGACAACATTGGTCCCATGACTGTAGGTATAACTGTAGGTCTCCCTTCCCGCTACCTATATTACTTGCTGGTAGAGATAGATACACTGTCTAGTATATCGGTTGCACTTATGGGCAACTTATTTTTCGGAAATTTTTTTTTTCTAGTGCTATTTCTGTTTGTCAATGGCCAGTAGATTGCATTATCAGCTCTGGTACAGATGTCTGGTAACGTAAACATTCCATTCTTACAGAAAGGCGCGATCCCGGTTACTAATTTCAACAGTAAAAATTCTGTCACGAATCAGCCTAGAAGGGGGGGGGGAGGGGGGGGGGAGGGGGAGGGGGTCTGCTAATTCACCAGTAATGAGAAATGTGTCGCACGACTGCGCAGTCGTAGTTAATAATAATCGACAATGCGCAGTCATATTTTATGATTGGCTCGCAGGCCATCCGATGTCATTAGGCATGAATGAAAAATTACTATCGTAGTAAAATTTTTATCATGTGACTCATTGTCATTCAAAACGAATTAATCACATGATTTATCTCAACCCAATCGCTGTGCGACTCTCACGATCAACATTGACGGATAATGGCGGAACAAAAAATCTAGTCACTGTGCCGCTTCTAAATACAGTAAAGCAATATATCTTAGCGCCCACTTTGATGGGTATATATATTATTACTGGAAGGTTCCGAGAGTAATACCACCCGATATTTAAGTAGTTCATTACTTTGGAGCGACCATGAAAACAGGCCTGTATGTCAGGAAAACCGGTGCGTAGTAACTCTTATTTCCAGTAAATCGCATTTCCAGTAAATTGTCAGTTTAAAGCATGCAAGTTAAGAAGGGTCAAGCTATCTACTAAATTCGTGAGAGCTGGTTACGCTTTTTATTGCGGCGGACTTGCGACTCACAATAACCCGCATGTCTGCCGCAATAAAAAGCCATTCGCCGAACATATCTTGACGACATGAATCAATTATTTCATGTAACTATTATGTCTATCATATGAAAACAATTAATATACTAAGTGTACTTAGTACCGAGAGCCTACTGTGCTGAATTTATTTATGGCAAATGAAAATAGGTATTTTATGGAGAACGGATATAGGTCTCCTAAAATCGTGTTTGCGTAACCTCCACGCGAACGCGTTCAGGCATTCACTGCAGTTAGCTCTTTCACCGATGAATTCCTCATATCTCTTTCAAGGCAACCATACAGGAAAACTGTTGAATATTTTGAAATTAATTTGACTGGAAGCCGTTGCTGCCTTAGGCAGCATCGGCTTCCAGTCAAAGTAATTTCAAAATATTCAACAGAATAAGTTCTATATCGTAAAGAATGTACTTTTCCAGTAGTTTGTCAGGGAAAGGGTTATACTTGTAGGTTATTGAGCCAGGCATTTCAGTGGTAAATTTTGAAAAATATTCTTTTGCCCTGCAAATGAACATGCCTCACAAGCCCTGTAGAGGGAAATTTTTGGTCAACATGAAAATCAGTGATACTAAGCCACCATCTCTCCCCAAATTCTATTTCCCACGTACAGTACATGTATATTCTATTGAGCAAACACCTATCTTTAGTGACCACATTTGATGCTCCCCTCCCACCCATCCCTAATGTCTGTGTTATAGGTTTTATTATACAATAGATCTATAGAGTTTGCATCGATCTCGTGCACGTTATTGGCTTCCAGGGTATTCATCTGTGTCAGTAAATAACAACGTAGTCAGTAATATGAGCTACTTGTAGAAGGTTATTTAGCCTGACGCTTGGTCGCAATGTGAGACCAAAAGTCTGGATGATCTGGACTGAAATCTTCGTCCCTTTTATACCCTTTCTGGGCGAGCCTTTGGATTGAGTCGATCTTGACCATAAATGGACAGAGAAAAACCAGTTTGGCGGTTCTCCCGTTTGAAATTTTTTGAAGGTTTGGCGGTGTGGTCCAACATTTTTACCAGTTGACCTGTATTTTACCGGTTGGGGTCAGGTTTACCGGTTGTGACTTTTTTACCGGTTGTGCCTTTTTTGGCGGTTTTGTCCGACGAGGGACTTAGAGCAGTAGCCAGATTCTGCCATAAGTGTGGAGTACCAGGTGATCTATCAATCAGCGGTCTTCTCAACCTCCTAAAACTTGTCTTAGAATGCAATAATTTTGAGTTCAATGGTGAACATTACTTACAGGTTGAAGGCACCGCCATGGGAAGCAAAGCTGCATGCACTTTTGCATGCATTTTTAAGGCGGACTTAGAAGAAAAACTCCTACAAGCGGCTCCCCACAAGCCAGCCTTCTATGTCAGATACATAGATGACATATTCATGTTTTGGGAACATGGCAAACTCGCCCTAGATGAATTTGTCACATACATGAATACAGAGCACCATAGCATCAAATTCACAATGGAGTCTTCAAAAACACATGTTTCTTTCCTTGAGACCATGGGCAAACAAACAGAAGAACATCTTCGACCTCTACACAAAACCAACAGACACCCACGGCTACCGCCACTATGATTCAGCACACCCCTCCTCCTGCAAGGATTCCTCCCCATATGGGCAATTCCTCAGGCTGAGATGCATTTGTAGTCAAATACAAGACTACGACAAAAATAATATCATTCTACAAGGATACTTTGAAGCAAGGGGTTACTATCAAAATTCTCAACAAATCCATGGCAAAAGCTAGATCAAAAGACAGACACAGCATCCTTCGCCCACCAAGAAAGATACCCCCACAAACACTACAGAGGCCCATTTTTGTCTGCGAGTTCACACGAACTGGCATCTTTCTGAATAAAACCATCAAGAAGTTCTGGCCAATTCTGGAAGCTAGCAGCAAATGCAGAAAAGCCTTCCCAGAGCCGCCTCTCTTCGGTTACAGAAAAAACAAAACAATCAAAGATATGATTGTCAGGGCTAAACTTCCATCAGATAACGCCCCTGTACAACACAGAAACACTCTAAAAGCATGCACCAATAAGAACTGTAACATCTGCCAATGGATGCAAAAAACACAGATTCTTCTCTAACTCACACACAGGCCTAACATACAGATCCAAGATCATCGGCAACTGCCAGACGAGGAACATCGTCTACCTACTAACTTGCAACAAATGTAAGAAACAATATGTAGGAGAAACTATAAGCACCTTCAAAATCAGAATCCAAGAACATCTGAGATCGATATGAAACCTCCATAGGAATGAACGACGTGACACACCTCTATCCAGACATTTCAATAAACATGGACATTCTAGAACTGACATGCAGTTTAGAATTATCCAGGTACTCTCATCAGACCCGGACGATGAAAACTCCACCCCATGGAGAAAACAGAAGGAATGTCATTGGATGCACCAGCTCCACACAGTGGAGCCTATAGGCATAAAACAAGCCGGATAAGGGATGCCTCTACCCTGGACCAACACGCCCACCACGGGCGGACACGCCCAGTACGTTGTTATTAACCCCTATTCATCTGTGTCGATGATTGTCGCTGTTGTTATCCGTATCTCAGTTATTACTTTAATTTTCTATGTTACCGCTCACCTCTATCCTGTCTAATTTGCTAAAAACAGTTCCAAAGAACATGTACAGTCTTCCAAATAGTTTCATTTATTGAGCCAGTCATTCCAGGGATAATTTCTGAAGAATAGTCTTCTCTTGGTCTGCAAATGGACATTTCTCAAGAGTTCCAAAGAACATGTACAGTCCTCCAGATAGTTTCATTTATTGAGCCATTCATTCCAGTGATAATTCCTCAAGAATAGTCTTCTCTCGGTCTGCAAATGGACATTTCTCAAGAGTTCCAAAGAACATGTACAGTCTTCCAAATAGTTTCATTTATTGAGCCAGTCATTCCAGTGATAATTCCTCAAGAATAGTCTTCTCTCGGTCTGCAAATGGACATTTCTCAAGACCACTGCATAAGCCATTTTTTGGCCACCTTAAAGGTTAAGGCTCTTGCTTTTAGTTCATCTGGTGACTGTCTGTCATGTCTGGTGTCTGTCTATCTTCAGACTGTCAACCTTTTCTTTTAAATGCCTTCTCAAAAAGTACATGATTTCAACCATATTTCAAGATTGGTCAAACAAATCTGATTAGTCTATGTGATTGTTGGCTATCTTGAATTTTGTTTTACTTTTATAAAACACGTTTAAAAGCATCTCTGCAACTGCTTGGCCGATTGATGTGAAACTCAAAATTATTGAGACTCGGATGTGATTATGGATGTTCAAATTTATTCAAGGGAAATTAATATGGAAAAAACATGGCCACCATCGATATATCATACCGGTAATTGAGGTTTACTTAGGCGATGGATTTTGATAGCAAAAATAGTTATCAGATTGGCGGTGTACTGAATAGGAAGGTGACACTTCAATCTGCTCAGTGGGTCGTGTAAGTGACTTTGGAACAAAAGTCTGACCCTAAGTTTAATGTTTGTTTACTTGTATTTCCTACCTTCATGTTTTGGGCTCAAATACTAATATTCCACTTGAGAGATACAGGCCCCTTGTGTCTCTTCTTTCACCTGATAATGTGGTGCATTCTTGTATGGTGTTGATTAGTAAATGTTGTCGCAATTACTTATTTCTTCATAGTAAAATCCTGTTATATTTTCTGTGGCATTGTTTTAATTCAGTTATGATAACTTACTATAGGCACTCGCTCACCCACACATGCCTATATACACATAGACATATGTACATGTACACGCACGCACGCACGCACGCACGCACGCACGCACGCACGCACGCACGCACGCACGCACGCACGCACGCACGCACGCACGCACGCACGCACGCACGCACGCACGCACGCACGCACGCACGCACGCACGCACGCACGCACGCACGCACGCACGCACGCACGCACGCACGCACGCACGCACGCACGCACGCACGCACGCACGCACGCACGCACGCACGCACGCACGCACGCACTGAATGGATACACTTGAATGCAATATGGTCTTTCACCTATGTCGTGAGGGTATTTATATCAATTCAAGGCTTTAATCCTGATAATTTCTCAAGTTCAATTTGCTGCAGGATACATCTAGTTAGATATGTGTTAAAGGAGATCACAAATGAGAATTAGATTGCAATAAAAACTGCCAAAATTAAGTCTTCTATGACATTTTCTAAATGAAAAAGAAGTTGACAAATGTTTACACACTATCCATGTTAAAACATTGGTTAATGTCATGAATTTTGATTCCTTATAAGATTCATGGTATGACATCATCATGTTAATTGTCAACCACGTGGATTGGATTCCGCATAAGATTCATGGTATGACATCATCGTGTGAATCATCAACCACGTGGATTCCACAAGATTCATGGGATGACATCATTGCGTGAATCATCAACCACATGGATTCCGCTTAAGATTCATGGTATGACATCATGATGTGAATCATCAACCACATGGATTCCATATAAGATTCACAGTATGACATCATTACATGAATCGTCAACCACACAGATTCCGTATAAGATTCATGGTATGAGATCATCGCATGAATCGTCACCCACGTGGATTCAGCATAAGATTCATGGTATGATATCATCGTGTGACTCATCAACCACATGGATTCCGTATAAGATTCATGGTATGACATCATCATGTGAATCATCAACTATGTGGATTCAGCATAAGATTCATGGTATGACATCATCGTGTGAATCATCAACTATGTGGGTTCAGCATAAGATTCATGTTATGACATCATCGTGTGAATCATCAACTATGTGGGTTCAGGTTATGCCTCACATGTTTTCAGAATAGACAAAACTGGCATCTATTACAGTTATAGGAAGCTGAGCATCAGCTTTGATCGAGTTCTAGTTTTTAGCAGACCACAGTGCTTCTCTTGCATCTCATTAACATGGTGGTGTATGAATGACCTGTTCTGAGATTTACATGCTTTAATTTACTATTTAGGAATGTGAAAATAATGTGAATAATATATTATATTGTATTTGAATTATACACAAACATCATTTGGGAGCATGCTTTGAGCTTTTTATGTTTCTGTTCCCCTTTAACACTCGTATCAGACAAAAAGGCCTTCTAGAGTAGTCGTGAGAAATGTCCATTTACAAATCTAGAGAAGACTATTTTTGAAAATTTACTGCTAGATTAACTGGCTTGATAAAAGAGCCAGTCATTCCAGTGGTCAATTTTCAAAAATATTCTTTTGGTCTACAAGTTGAGAAAATTGAAATTTTTTTAATAAATTCGAGGGTTAAAATATTAAAGCACCCATCACTCAGGGAAACATTTTGTTACTAAAGACAGGTGGTTTGATAATACAAGTTATTTACCATAGGAACTATCTGATGTGGTCTCAAGATGATGGTTTCGGTTTGTGTTCTCTTTAAAGAACCCATCAGGGAACTATTTTGTTACTAAAGACAGGTGGTCTCATAATACAAGCCATTTACCATAGGAAATAGCTCCTGTTGTCTCAAGATGGTGGCTTTTTCAGAAGCCTGTCATAGCTATTTACTGGAGAAGATTGATCAAGAAAATCTAAGTGATTGTTCAATATAGTACAGCTCAGAATTAAGTTAACATGTCCCGTGAACAAAAACGCAGCAGACGAAAACAAAAATGAGGATGATGGAAAACAATACCGGGACAGAAGGAAAACAAATATGCGGCAGGAAGAAAGCAAATATGTGGCAGGAAGAACGCAAAAATCAGATGACAAATTATAGGGTAATTTTTTTTAAGCTTGCCATAAAATATCGGAATACATTTGGAATAGATTTGAAACAAAATATACGCTGCGCTAAAGAGAGTCATGTCTTCAAAAATATTAGGCATATTTATGAAAAACATGGGTGCGTTTGCATGAGATTGGCAAATTGACATGACGGCGAACTGTTGCTCACTAGAACAGCTACACTATTTAAGTTAATTATTATTCATTGATAGCCTTCCGATTACTAATTTTGGTCTGAAATGACTAATCGGAATTGGTCATTAAATTAGTTTTGCATCTACGCATATTTCTCTGCCATCACGCCTTGTCATCTCTATAGCAATGGCTGGTTATGCCCTCTAGGGGATTTTACATACATGCAATCTGATGTTTGTTCCACATGACAATCAGTAGTTTTCACATTCACACTACTCTAAACTGGTAAAACAAATAATGCCAAAAGGCTAATGTTGCTTCTAAACATTTCTACCATTCATTCAATACCATTCTTATTACACTGATGTCAATATTCTATCTTTTACTGTGTCAATAGGAAACAAACTGATGTCCATTTTTCAACAATTTTGCTGGAAGATGTTGCTGTCTACGACAGCACCATCTTCCACCAAATTTGTTGAAAAATGAACACCAGTTCATGTTTAATTTGAAAATTAAAAATTTTGACATCAGAGTGGTAAGGGTTAAATTGGTCTTTCACCAGGTGTTATTCAGAATTATGAAGTTTTCTTGACTGTTTGCCACCAGATCTTGCAACCGCTTCCATACATGTACCAGTACATAAGTAATGTTTCCATAGAAAATTAAGCACATCCATTTTGACAGTAAATGTGAGTGACCAACATAAAATGATCCAAATGGAATCAGACAATCGACTAAAATTGGTGGAACGCCTGAGAAATTAAAATGCAGTAGATGGCTTTTTATGTTGGCAGACCCTTGGAAAAATATACCTTTTTTGTAATTGGAGTTTTTTTACTAAACTATATAATGGACTGGAAGACCTCACAAATATGAACAGATTAACATTGCGAAGGTGAATGTCGCAAAGAAATATGATATGTACAGAAGAGAATGTTTTTAAAACAGTTTGAGTAATAATTTCGTTATATCCTATTTGGCCAATGCAATCGACATTATATTTATTGCCAAGATTTTTGTTGCACATGGGCAGGGTGATTTAGTTTGGGGTCACTTGATTACATTATGATAATCGGTTGGCAACTTGCGACAAGTTGCAAAGTAAATATGTAACGCTAAACAATATGTGGGGGAACCAAACGTGAATTTCAGATACATCTTAAAAAACATTTAAGGGATATCAAAAAACACAGACACCAGTAGCACAACATTTTAATTTGCCAAATCACGATGGACAAAATATAAGTTACAAGATCATTAAAGTTCTACTTCACGATTCTGAGGATCCAGATAAAACACATATCAGAAAAGAACAAGAACAGGGATTAATCCCCATAGGGATTAATCATGTGGACTGGTGATTCCTTTTAATTAGTTTTTCTCTAAATATGTAACACGGATCGTAATTGGTTATATTCATCGTGGTTAACAAATCGGAATCTCTATTAGTAAATTCAATGGATGACATTTTTAACAAATGCTCTTTCCGATACAAATTTGAAAACAACAAATGCAAAATTCCCGTAATATTATTGTGTTAAAGTACAAATTTACTTGAATAGTTCATGCTTGTACATGTACGAAACTACGACAAGTATGCTAGCTCCACCATTAAATCTACGTAATATTGAGAATGGCGTTCTCGACGCATTAATATTTATAGGCTGATCGGGACAGAGAAAACATGACCACGTTTTAGAAAAACAATCTCATCGGGAAATATTTAGGTACATTTATGTTCATCCAGTGCGTAATTAATTCCTATACAACACATAAATCACGTTTGTGCAGGTATGATGCGCATAACATTTTGATCTTATCCCTTTGTGTTTCTCATCCTGCATGCCATGCTTTGCTATTTGCGTGCCCATGTTTTATATTTCTCGCATTCGTGTTTTGCATGCAGTGTTTTGCTTTTTGCACGCACATTTTTTTTAATTCATACTTACCATCACGAAGACTTGATATATGCTAAATATAGCCAACTGTCTCAATTATGCACAGAATTTAAACTAGAACTGTCCCTCTCAGTCAGGTTAACAAGTTCAATATCTTGTTGCATCGAAACCCCAACTGCGCAAGCACCACCGCCAAGTGACGCATCCCTTTGCTAAACAAATTTCCTTAGAACAATAGGATTGTGATAGAGCTAGGCTAAATGGAACCTTTACCCTCCAAGGTCAGTCCAATGTCTGTGTTGTTCAGTGTTGTCACGTATTTGTCTTTCATTTAACTAATCTGGTGATGGTTCATGTTTTATATCGGTCTACTCTTACATTGAGAGTTCAAATGTGAAGCCCATTCATTCGATGTTCTATAGTACTTTGGCACTAGTACAGCGAGTGTGTAGTTCATCAATACATTTAGCATTCCCTTCTATTAAAAATAGCGGAGGGAGCCTGTTTTGTGAAGCAGTTTTCTCATCTGCATCGGCCAAAACAGCTGATCGTGTTTTCATTTCCTGGTTGCTATTTTTAGCATCGTCAGACATTATTCTGCCTCCAACTACAAACTTGATGACCACGCCTCCCTCCCTCCGAATTCTTTTACGAATTCTGGGTATATCAAGTCTTTGTGATGGTAAGTATACTCTTGAAGTGAAATAAACAAAATCTAGGATTTCATTTTTTATGAGAGAGTTGATACTTAGCATCATGAAGCAGCCCGACAGTTGCATGGTCATAATACGCAGGTGCTAGTTTTAAGCCAATGATTTTCTATCTTGATCTGTCACTTGGCGCATGTGGTGCGCTTGTGCAGTTGGGCTTCCAGACACGCCGAGATATGACAATTGTTAACCTGCCTAATTGTGGCAGTTTTAGTTTAAATTCTATGTATAATTCAGCAAGTTGGATATATTAGCATATATCAAGAATCTTTGTGATGGTAAGTGTTAATTCTCGCATGAAAAAAGAAATCCTAGATTTTGTTTATTCTTCTATTGCCTTTTCTGTTAACATAATTCTGAGCTGTTCTCTACATGTACATGGCCATTTGCAGGCCAAGAAAGGAATATATATATATGATAATAATGCTTCACCTTTTATGGTTAAATCAGCCAAAAATGGTTTCTGTAGTGGTCTTAAGAAATGGTAATTTTCAAGCCAAGAGAAGACTTTTCGAAACGGTACCACTGGAATGACTGGCCCATTTATTGAACCAGGCATCTCAGCGAAAAATTGTCAAAAAATAGTCCTTTTCCTTATAATGGGCATTTCTGAACACCCTTGCAGGGCCGGTTTGGGTAACTTGTCCATTAAAGAAATAAAGAAGCCCCGTCTTTTTCACCTCAACCCAAAAAAGGCAGGCAGATAGTTTCCAGACTGCATGGTGAATGACAATCTTCATTACTGCTTTGTGACGTCCCATATTGGCAGACATGTCTGATTAGAAATCCCATTTAACATTCACACATAGAAATTTTATCCTACGGCGTGGGTAAATAATACTCAGTTGGAAGTTTTTGGTGTGCTGGCTAGTTCTTGGGGTAGGAATAGGGTCGGTCTCATAATGTTGCCTTTATTTAAAGGTTGAATCATTAAATTGAGAGTGGTCTTTTGAATAATATGTGGCCTTTAAATGGAGGTGATCTGTAGTGCTGGGTTGATCATGGTAACCGTCCATTGTTCTGTGTTGCACAGGTACAGAGGTTGCTATGTCACATGACAATGGCAGAGTCCACCTTCAATACATGGTAAATATTAGTAAATCTGTCATTCTTTGATCTTTGTCATTTTTGTCAATAGTATGGAAGGGTTAAGCCAGTAAGAGTAAAAAGTTGCTTACGCATCTGTCTTGAGAGATGTCCATAGCTATAGCACGCCCAGCTTCCCATGTACACTATTAGACTAATGGCTATTATACACTTATAAAGTAAGTTGAGATGAAAAGACCCAGTTCCTTTGTAAGAGCCAGAGGAGAATATTTTAGAAAGGTTGCCTGTGGAATAACTGGCTCAGTACTTGTTAATATTCTTGTAATATTCTTCTCTTTTCCCCGCAAATGAACTGTTTTTCTCATTTCAACTCGGCTTATGTTGTACGTACTGCACATTCAAACTATCGCTTTAAAAATTGGACTACTCGGAGGAGGTGCTAACTCACGCATTTACGGTCTATTCTGCCAATGCACTTAATGACCCTATGATCTATATATTTGAGCCTTTGAGCTGAACCTCGAAGTACTTCTGCCCCATTACAATTTAAATAAGATGTGCCTATTTTGGTGATTTTATCTTGCATTCCACTGTTATGTCCAAAAATGCATATTTCGATATGCACATACATGAGGCGAATCCCATGACCTACAGATTAAACAGTTTGACCTGAAGATCAATCTAGTGCAGCAAAATATTAATGGATATGTCAAATTTGGTGAATCTATCGCCTTGTATTGCCAAGTTATGGCCAAAAACTGTGCATTCTGATATGTGCTTAGTGATCCTGTGACCTAGATATTTGACCTTTGACTTGAACCTGAATGTTTGTCTAGGCCAACTGCTCCAATATGAATGGATTCCGCTAAATCTGGTGATTCTACCTTTTTGCATGCCAGAGATAAAGTTATGCCAAAATTCCTATTCCTAAATGCATTTAGTGACCTAGTGATCAATATATTTGACCTTTTGACCTTAATCTTAAAGTATAGCTAGCCATCATATGAATAGATGTGTAAAATTTGGTGATGCTACCGTCTTACATTCCCAAGTTAGGGCCCAAAATGTGTTAACCTGTGACTTAGATATTTGAACTTTTGACCAGAAATTTCAACTCTACTCATCCCAAATATAATTGTATGTGCCAAATTTGGTGATCTTGCGTTTCTGAGATAAGTTGCAGACAGACAGGCAGGCAGGCAAGCAAGCAGACGGGCATACAGGCAGGCAGACAGACAGACAGACAGACTGATGGCACCAAGGGCAGCACTCAACCAGCCTTTGGCAGCATGTGTAACAAGTCAGTTTTAACAAAATGAAGAGATTCTGACTTCTAATCAAGGGTTGCCATTCCTCTTATGAAGGAGACACGGTTTTTATGATTGCCATTTTTGCAAAAAAAAATTAGTTTATCATGAAATACATTTGGATGCCTTAGAGATTTTATCTGATAGATCAAGAAATTTAATATATGGAACCAACTCCATAAAATACTTCTCAGTGGTCGATACTGTCCTTTTAACATCAAAGGACATCAATCATTCGATATCCAAAAAGATGCAAATTATAAATTTCATAGATATTAGAATTGCAAACGTAATCATGGCAGAGGAATTTATCACCTTTTCATAGAGAAACAAAAGTATTTACTATTTAGTGGGTGTTTATGCTTCCTCTCTCAGCCAGTTTTAAAAACAAATATTATTATGTAACTGATTTAGTTGATGTTATTGGTATAATTTTTGTATTTTTTCTCCCAACCTCTAGTCTCTGATGTTTATGCTCATACGGTATTGTGGCGCTGGTACATTATCTGCAGCCATTTGATGTCCTATGTTGATGAAATCAGATGTGTGTTGTAGTTACCGTAGAAACATCCCCAAATAATAACAAATATAGGTGACATGGATGAAATGGAGGAAGCCAGTTTTAGCTATGCTCTGTCCATTTCAAGCTAAGCTCCACCCATGCTTTGCCTGTGTTTGGATCGATCAATCCCTTCATTCTCTGAATCTCAGTTTCAAGAAAACTATACCGGTAAATTGTTGAATATTTTGAAACTAATTTGACTGGGCACTTTCTGGCATCAACAGCGCCCAGTCAAATTAGTTTCAAAATATTCAACAGCATTTTTATTAAATAGTACAGACATACAATTCGTACAATGTATCAGACTATTAAGCGTTTAAGACTGACTAACTCAAATCATTCTTGATGTAATTGATTATGACGTCATCCTACACATCATATATAACATTATAACATCATATGATTGATGGATAAACTGGATTCCTCTATTTTTAGCCCACCTGTCATGTGCCCGCCCGTCATCCGTCAACTTTTCCTTTAAATGACTTTCTCAGGAACTTTTGGGCTGATTTCAATTACATTTGGCAGGAAGCATTTTTAGGTCATAGGGATCCAAGTTTGTTCAAACGATGCCGATCAGCCAATTTGGCCAGCAGCCATCTTGGATTTTGGTTGATTTTTAGAAACGTCTTTAAAAATCTTTGAAACCGCTTGGGGGATCAGTGCAAACCTCGTGAAATATGATCTAGGGCAAGAGCGGAACCGAGTTTGTTCAACGCGATTCGCCAAATGGTTCGGCCACCATCTTTGATGACCTAGTTTTAGCGAAAACTACTTCGACAGAATCTCTATTGGAGATTTTGAATGGATGGGGCCAAAATCTGGCAGATATGATTCGGGACTAAGGGCCATTAATGTTTGTTCAAGGGAAATTGATACGTAAAAAAAACCATGGCCACCATGGACCACTCAAACTGTAGCATTTTTGGCGGACATCTTGTATTTTCTGCAAATTTCTGAGAAAATCATAGAGACAACTTATTAACCACTGGGCCAGTTTTAATAAAACTTGGCTAAACCTTCTTCACAGAAATTAGATTGGTAAATTTTTCCGATGGTCATCTCGTTTTGTTCGGTTATGGCAGTGGCCAATAATTCCAGGTGAGCGATACAAGCCCCAAGCCTTGGGCCTCTTGTTGTATAAAAATTAGTATGTGGTAATAATGCACTAAAACTGTTATATTGCAGCAAAAGTAATGAATATTTCCAAAGTTTATTTATAACTTTCTTCTCAGTAATGCTGTTGTATTACATAAATACATTTAGGATAAATGTTTTCCCACTACATTGCCTCAAATATGCCAGATTTATCTATTCTTAAAACTATTTTACTAATTTTTTTGTGAAATCTCTCAATAATAACAAGCTAATCAGACTTCCTACTACACTTCGATTTTTGATGAAGAAGAATTACAAGATTCAGTTCATGTCTTTTTGCCAATCCAATGAATGTATTCAGATCAAGGGAGGTAATTTTGAAAATCTGTTAATCTCTTGTAAGAGGAGTGGCTGCCCTTGATTGTCTGAATCGAAATGTAAAAATGAAGAAAAAGGAATAATTTGAGTGTACTGTATAAACTGACTATGCAGGGTGAATAAAATGAAAGACATTTTAAGGGTTTGTCCATCCTCCATAAGAACATGTGTTTTTATCAGCCAAGTTTGACAATTCACTGTTTGACTCCGAGAAACCTAATATGAAAAATGTTTTATGAGGTAACTAATATTTTGTTAAATTTTTTGAAACGTATATGACTGGGTGCTGTTTACTCCTACGGCGGAAACAGGTTCCTGTCAAATTTTTGTCAGAATATACAACAGTTTACGTGTATGCATCTCTTTAAAGAGGCTATCGCTGATAAGTCTATAAATTTAACATACGAAACCATGTCCATAAAACGCTTCCCCTTGTTCAATATTATCATTTTGCCATCAATTCTTATACGGCCATTCTATATCCATGAAGATGCAAATTATAAATTCCACAAATATTAAAAATACAAACCTATCTGATGACCGATTGTATCTGCTTCTTAGAGGTCTATCGCTAGTCGTGTATAAACAAAAAATATGCAACTTATTTGTTTGATCTCATGGTATAGTTTTTGCGGTTTCTGTCCTCTTTGGCATGTAAGGCTTTGATGTTTTTGAGAGTCGAGTGTGGTAGCGCTAGTATATTGTCCGAGGCCGACGAACTGTCTAGACATGTTTAACATTGTCTGAGTTTCTTTTCATTTGGATTGGTTTCGTAAATATAATCCTTCCCTAAATTGAAAAACTTATCTGCTCACCAGTTTCAGAAAAACAACAAATAACAGCGAATATGAGTGACGGGGCTGGAAAAAACACCAGTTCATCTTTTAATTTAATTAGAAAATTTAATGTTCTGATATAGCCTTAACCATTTAACGCAGTGGTCTAGCATCTAGAAGAATGTCCATTGGTAAGAGAAGAGTATATGTGAAAATTGATCACTGACAAGACTAAATAACCAAGCCATTCATTGCAGATGTTCACCTTTGATTGGCTGTATGGTGTTATCTACAGTAAATTTGGTTTTGATATGACATGCTATTTTAACAAAATATCTTTTTAGCTGCAATGAGCATGTCATCTTTAGTTGCGACTCTGAGCTAGTATAAATCAGTATATTGCTCCACAACTACTTAGTAAAAGCAAAGTTAACTCGTTATATCACTTACTAAACATGTTCTTATTCAATCATATGCCCGCATTATTACAGCTTTTGTGCCAGCTGGCACTTAGTTAAACAACAGAACAGATTTAAAACACGTTCTAATGTAGCATGTTTAGTATCTTGTTATTTTAAATGTTATGTGTGGTGAAAAAGCAATGTGGTTATGGCAACCTGTTGACCAAGTCTTATACATCATATAATTAGAATAAAATTCTTAGGATTTTGTGTGAATTTTCAGATAAATAAATGAAGAGCAGGGCTCGAAAATTAGAAAAATATTGTGTTGCCCCCAGGGACAAGTATGCCATTTAAATTAGGTTGCCCGACTTTATTTCCAGGTTGCCTCATTTCTGTAAATTTTGTTGAAAATATTTATTGTTGTTAAGCTATACAGACTACAGAATCCTTGTATTAAATACCAACTCAACCATTATAGTAACTCTTTCTCCCTCATATCAGACAAAAAAGGCTTCTGCAGTGGTGAGAAATGTTCATTTGCAGACCAAGAGATTGTTTTTGAAATTTTATCACTAATGATGGCTCGATAACCGAGCTAGTCCTTCCAGTGGTAGATTTTCAAAAACACTTCTCTTGGTCTGCAATTAATGGAGATTTTCCATGAGAAAATTGGAATTTTCTTGAACAAATTTGCATGTTAAAGGGTTAAGACTAAATAACATAAATACAAGCCCTGAAAATAACAAAATATCTAGGTTGTCCCCCCCCCCCCCAGGGCAACCAGTGTATTAAAATTTGGTTGCCTTGCAGTAAAAAGGTGTTGCCCCGGCCCACAGGAACATGTAATTTTTCGTGGCCTGAAGAGATGTTAGCGTATCGTCTTTAGATTTCATTAAAACTTTGCAGACATGTTGGCATGGTACACTATCTTTGTCTATGTAGGTGAAACATTGCATGCTTCAGTGTTCTTGTTTAAATTTTAACAGCATGTTTACCTGTCATTGTGTGATAACGGTTTTCATTAAATTACATGATCAGTATATAACAGCCGTATGTCATTTATTTGAATAATACATTATGCCTAGGTATTCTTTTTAAATGTACTATGTGTCAATGACAATGCGGCTATGCAATGCTATTGAATATTCAGCTCATGATCAGATAAAATTTACTTCATCTTACACATGCCTGTTCACAACTCGGTGGTCAGTGTAATCAAGCCATTCAATCTATCGTTATATTTTCAAAATGAGTTCTGCTGGCCCACAAATGGACATTCACAAGCAATGATTTAGATATTTGTACTAATAGTGACTGATAAATGGTTAAATGATGATTTTTCTTCACAACTATTATGCACCTTGCAGTTATGGTTAAGATACTTTGTGATATCTTTAATATATAAAAGATGTTTTAACAGACACCTGTATTTTGGCACCGAAAGGCAGGTGATCGCTAGCTTGTCTGATGCTGCTCACCTTTAGCCATTTATTTCTGGTCAAGCAAAGTATAAATTATCTCCGAGAGAATACCAATTTTGATGATTAATGATTAAAAGAAAATTTTTGAATACTTGTCTCTGGAGTGACTGGCTCATTTACTGATCCTGTCATTCTGCTAGTAAGGCCTCTAAAGTAATTACCCTCGCCCTTAGTGTGTGTGTGTGTGTGTGTGTGTGTGTGTGTGGTGTGTGTGTGTGTGTGTGTGTGTGTGTGTGTGTGTGTGTGTGTGTGTGTGTGTGTGTGTGTGTGTGTGTTCTGAAGAAATATAAAAAATTTGTGAAAATCCAGAAAATCCGAAGAAGTGCTACCATACACTAGGATTCCACAATTTTACATGTGATCCGAAAAATGTGGAAAATCCAGAAAATCCGAAATATTTTTATCAATGTGTCAAAAAGGGATGGTATGGGTCTGTAATCTGTAATCCAGGTTCACAAATACATATTTCTCATGATGACTGCAGAACCCATCATTATATGGCATCCATTAAGGTGTTTAAAATAATGTGATTTATTTTTCAGTGGCAGTCGCAAGGGAGAACTGTGAGAGCATCTCTGGAGAGCAGAAAGTGGTGGTCAGTTCGTCATTTAATGACAAAGACTTGCTGTTCTTGATGCTGAATATTACCTAACTTAAACCCCGCTTTGTTGATTTGTGCTGATTTTTTGTGAGCCCTACACCGATAGCACGCGTGTCATGTTCATTGAAGATCATTTATAGCGCTGGCCACTGTATGGATTCAGATTGCGTAACACGTGTTTCCAGAAAGGCGAAACTGCCATCTAAAATGGTTATGCGAAGCTGGCGATGAACTCGGATCAAGTTCTAGTTTAACAAACGCTAGTGTTTCTCTTACATCTCATTAACATACTGGTGTATAAATGAGCTGTTGTGGGCTTTCAATGCTCAAGAGAATATTATTCACATGATGACATCATACCACAACAATCGTTCACATGATGACGTCACTCAGTGATTCTCGTGAAATTGAAAAAAATAGCTTTCCATGTTGAAATTACCCTGTTAGGAATTCAAAAATATGCAAATAATCCTTTATTTTATTTAAATTATACAAAAGCATTATTTTGCGCTCTTTGGCCCCTTTTTGTTTGTGTTCCACTTTAAGGTTGGATGGATAAGGTTGAACACATTTGGTAGGCAGCCAAGGGTTAGAGCATTTGACAACGCACTATTATGTTCTTCCATCCATAATGGAATCTCCAGTGTCATAGGTCTTGTATTAACCCTTCCATCAATGAATTCCCCAATTTCAAGACAATAGTACAGGAAAGCTGTTAAATATTTTGATATTAATATGACGAAGCGATTGGGCAGCAACAGGTTCCAGTAATATTAACTTCAAAATATTCAACAGAATATGTTATGCAATGGAAATAATTTACTTTTCAGTAATTTTTCAACGAAAAGGGTAATCCTCTAATAGAGAGATCTGATCAGTCGCTCCAGTATCTGACATCATAATCAAATACGCCATATTTTAGCTGACATCACAATCAAAATGAAGTAGCTTCATCAAAAAGTTAACGAATTGTATGTCTTTGATGAATTTACAATTTAAGGAAACATTCTGTCAAATATTTGGAAACTATAGGCAGTAATAGGCAGTAACAGCTCCCAGTCAAATTAGTTTCAAAATCTTCAAGAGCTTACTTGTATACTTACTTGAAATTTAGATTCTGGGAGTTCAAGTTTCAAATCGATGCCAGCACGTATACAAGGGGGGGGGGGGGGGGGGGGGGTGCTTAGAAATGGGTGGAGCATAGCTGGAAATATATCCTATTATTAAGATGACTGTCAGTCGTAGTGTTTAGAAATGTGTTTGTTGTCAAATTCGCACCACCAGGCATTCTAGTACAGGATTATGTTTCTAAAATATCCACTTGACCAGAGCTGGCCTGAAGATGAACTTTACCTTTGAGATGAAATGTTTTTTCCGTGTCCAATTTTAAAGTAGAGGTTTTAAAAGGGTTACTATTGATCCCATTACATATTATAGTGATACAGCTTAAGCAATTAATTGTCAAGATTTGTCAAGAAAATTTAAAGTTTGGTCACTTAGTGGATGACTGTTTGCAGACGAAGAAGACTATTTTTGAAAATTCAGCACTAGAATGACTGCTACGGTTATCGAGCCAGTGATTCGTGTGGTACAATTTCAAAAAGCGTTTTGGCGTGCAAATTGTCCTTTCTCAAGGCCAGTGCAAAAAGTCTGGTTTTGACTAGATTGACCATTAAGTGGTTAAACTAATTAAGCAAACTGTTTACTGTGATAGTAGTGATATGTTAATGGTGTTCATAATAATTTAAGTTTACTTTGTTATTGTTTTATAAATAAAGCAATTAAGATTTTTTCAATGCGTGCCATCAGTGAGTTAGGTATCTTGTAGCACATCTAGCTGTCATAGCACCAATAAATATATGGTTTATTCACTTGTCTCACACCTGGTTTTAACCCTTACCACTCTGGTGTTAAAGTTTAAAATTTAAAAATTAAATTAAAAGATGAACTGGTGTTCATTTTTCAACAAATTTGCTGGGAGATGGTGCTGTCGTAGACAGCAACATCTTCCAGCAAAATTGTTGAAAAATGTTCACCAGTTTCTTTGATATTGACCCAGTAAAAGATAGAATATTGACATCAGAGTGCTAAGGGTTAATATAATATTTGCATTGCAAGCATTACAAAAGTGAACAGCAGTCTTGTTTATTGATGTACATTATTCACACTTGATCAAACCATTTCACTGTAACCTATTTGCTAGGTAGAACCACTTTGTGGATGTTTCTTTCATCCATATAATTCATCATGTATTTGAAAAATGATGAATTTGAGCTTGATTTTATATCACTTAGCATGGCACTCAGTACATGTGTGACAGTTTGAAAATTTACCACCGGACTGACGAGCTCATTTATTAATTTTATCAGTCTTCTCTTTGCCATGGGCACCTCTCAAGGCTACTATAAACGCTGTGTGTGGCTGGCGTGATAAGTAAAATGTTGTATGACACTATATGCAAATATATGACGGTAGTGTAAAAAATAAGCTATATACACTGGTCTCTATACACTGGTCAGTGATATATTGTTGGTGAAGAAATGGAAGAATTCATTAGAAATTTGATTTCCTGAGTATTAATATAGAAAGCCTGGGTGGATTCATTTCAAATTTAGTCCATGTGAGGAGAGCTGATATGGACATGCATTTCAGCTAAATTCATTCATATTCATTAGTTATCTCCCCTGAAAGACTCGGTTTATCTTGTATTATTGTGTTGCCAGCCGTTCTGGTGTCGTATGTTGAGCAAATGCATACTGATGCACAAATCATTATTTATCTTATATAGGTCGCTCTTTAACCCTTGCATGACGAAGCCGGCCAAAGCCGGCCTCTGCAGTGGTCTTCAGGAATGTCCATTTGCGGGCTAAGAGAAGAGTATTTTTGAAAATTTACCACTGAAATGACTGTTTTGATAACCGAGTCAGCAATTCCAGTGGTAAATTTTCAAAAATACTCTTCTCTTGGCCTGCTAATAGGCATTAAATAAGGACATAGTTAGATTTTCTTGACCAAATTTAGTCATTAAAGGGTAAATGCTCAAGCTGGGCCACACGTGGCCTCTAGTATTCTTGAGAAATAACCATTTGTAGGTCTTGGGAAGACATTTTTGAAAATTTACCTTTGGAATGACTTGCTCGATAAGGGAGCCAAGTCATTCCAGTCATAAATTTTCAAAAGTAGTCTTCTCTTGGTCTACAAAGGAATATATATATATATATATATATATATATATATATATATATATATATATATATATATATATATATATATATATATATATAAATATATATAATGCTTTGTTATTTGTTATTTTATGATATAAATATTTTTAAAATGGAGTGAAGCATATTCATTTGGTTTGCTTTGATTTCTTTAGAAAATGATTGACTATTGTTATTCTTGTTGCTTATTTTGCTGTTTTATAGGGTGTGTATTACGTACCAAATTATCAATACTTACACACAGTCTTTATAGGTTTGAAGATGGTCATCGATAAAGGTATTGCTCTTATAGCTAACTACAGCTTTAACACAATTGTTAACATATATAGTCTGTGTTACTATAGTTACTAAATATTGTTTCTTTTAAAATTAAAACTAACATGGTTGCTAGTCTTAAGCTTTTTCCGGTCACATCTGCTAGTAGTCTAGTAGGTTGTCGAAAACTGACCAAAATTGTTCAAAATGTTAAACAAGCATGAAAATTGGCTTACTTATAGATTTTTGTATGCTCTATCCAATAAGAGCAGGACACACATGATCAGACACATATTTTAGCCGCCATTTTGAATTTCATCATGGCTGCTTTCGAAGCGTATTTATATAATACCCTACCTTCTAGGACATATATATAGATGAATAAGGTGACTTTTTATATGTTTTACTATCCACAGAAGCTGATGTGATTATTTATGAATACATAGCTTGTTTCCTTATATCAATATTCTATATGGCACAAGCAAAAAGCAGGATTTACAATGAAATTGTTATAGTTTGAATTTCATTGGAGGGATCACATATTTCAATTGATCTGTGCACTCGTTGTGTATTAATACCACTCTATCTATAGCATGAGCCACCACAAGTGCAAAGTTCAGTGCATGAAAGTGAAGAATTAATGCATTTACAAGGGGGCTTACAAGCTTTTTTGTAGCCACATGAATTCTTTGCAAGACTGCAGCCTCAGGAAGGGCTGACCAATAAGGTACCCTGTGTTCATTTGCATCCTTTGTCCATCCCCAATCACATGGGTTTTGTAACTGCTGTTGAGCCTTGAGTGCCTGTCCCCAACAGTGTCTTTGATATGCCGATCAGATATGCTTAGTTAGCGCAGCCTTAGTTGGGGGTATGTGATCTAGCTGCCTTCCCTTTGCAAATAGAAGTTTTCTTGCCTGGTTTACCTGGTTGCACTCACTAGTTCTGTCATAGAGTAGAATGACAAAACGTTGGAGCTTGTCAATTATGTCATTAGAGATTGTAACGGGTGAGGCTCACAGGTTGACAAATGCTTCCGTGATTTCAGGAAATGATGTCCATGTGTCCCAAGCCGTTTTCTTCCCAATGCTTTGTTGCTGAAGGAGGATGAGGTATCACAGCCACTGAAGGCATGGAAGAAGGGCAATGCCCTAGCCTTCTGCTCCCCAAGTGTGGTTGCAATGGTATGGGCTGGTATCACTTTATAATTTTTCTTCATACCAAAAGCAATCCATAATTCATCAAGTGGTAGGGAATGAAATGTAACAATAGCTAGGACAACCACATCTGTGTCAACTGCTCTGATCAAAACTTTGCAGTAGCCATGTTGTGCACAATGTAGTACATGTAACAGTATTCTTGTATCCGCTTCCACATGATTACATGGTGCAAGATTAAGTGCATTGTCACACTCATGAGAAGACAAAAATGTATTTTCGAATGTGCTAGTCAGCTGTTTTCTTGGAGTAACCAGCTTGGCAACACATTTTGCTAAGAAATTGTGCAGCTCTTTCTTATTTTCATCAGCACGAAGGAAACTTTGCCAGTTCTTCGGGATCTGTGTGGATGCATTAACAACAATTCGAGTCCCTGAACCACTTTTCAGCCTGGTACATCTTTCAAACTGTTGTCAATGTATTGATCCCATACCACGTCAAGACGCTTTGAAGATTCAAGATTCTTCATTAGATATGGAATGAATACTTTCTCGGCATAGTCACTAAAAGTAGAACAGGATTTGGGGAGCAGCCTATTGATGACAACAAAATCATCAAAAATCTTTGCATCAACTTCAGGGTTACTACCACTGGTAGTAGGGATCACTTTTTCAAAGCATGCAATAAGGTCTGACTTGGTGCATGCTCTCAGTTGTCCCACATCTGATAAAGAATGTGGAGCTGCTTGGTTCTCGTGCCTGAAAAATTCATCTCCATATCTCCATTTCTGGATTGGCACGATATATACATTCTGAAGAACAATTCACAATTACTCTTTAGAGTGCTCATTTGATTTGAAGTCTTCTGGGAGGTGTCTTCTGGAAAAGAGGCATGTCATTTTTTGCGATGATGTCAGAAATGGTGGTTGAACATTTGACCAGTCTTTCATCAACATACTTTTCATACTGGGACTGTCCTACTTCTCTGATGCTTTGAAGAGTGGATATTGACTTCTCTCCCATTATCTTTTTGGTGTGCAACACTATCAAATCTTTGGTGTCCTCACTGAAGGGGGTTACCATATTCTTCGGACTTAGCAACCACAGCCGTGACATGTTCTACAAACAGTCTGAATTGAGACACTCTGATCATGGTGGTGTGTTATTATCTTACTAGGCAGCTGAAATGAATTTTGAAACTCATGAACAATTCTAGCCACTTCTGTACCAGCTGTGATCCATCTTATCAAGGCAGATGGAGTATTTGTTATTCCTATTATGCCACCATCACCTTTGATCTTCTCATTCATCTGTTCATGGGCGTGGTCTAAAGACATAGCAGAAAAGATTTGCTGTTTTCTGTAGGGCAAAATGTCCTCATGAATTCTGCATGAGCTGATGTTGCTTGTTGCTGTAGTTGAACCATATTTTTTATGTGAATTGGCAGCCATCTGGCATAATTTGTGTGGCTCAAAGAGAACATCCATGGTACTATCTTCCCAAGGCACTGAACATAGAGAATAAAATTGCGCTCACGCACTGAGTGAATAAACTGCATAACGAGTAGTTCAACTTCCAAAACCATAGCCCGGTATTGGAATTGTGGAATCTTAGAATTCAAACTACACCATATGCTGAAATCAATGGCTTGGCCAGGACAAGGAAGAGACTTCGTATATGTATCGTATGCAGAGTTGCAACAAATGTAAGGCTGCTGCTGTTACCTGATGAACATATCTTGATCTAGTTACATGGGACTCTCAGTATTGTGTCAGCTCGTCCTGGGGGGGGGGGGGTGTGTGTGTGATATCTGATTCTACAACCGTTTCAATAGTTGTCCGTCCACTGCCATATTTAGGTCAGTATTGGTGCTTTCTGTCTGGTGCAGAGCAGTCTGGCAACTGAAACGGTATCTTGCATTTAAAGCAGGCATATCCCCTTCTGAAAGCTTGCCTAGAAGTTTTCTGTCCTGTAATATGTAGGCATAGTCTCGAACACGGTGATCAACTGCTAATGTCAATGCACTGCGAAGGTGTTTATTAGTGCCATCTTCATCACAGAAGAAACAATTTTATATCCTTTTCATTGAACTTGCTACAGAAGTATGTCTAGTTTTGACTGGACTTTGTTCGAGTTCCTCATCTTCTTTTGGCTTTTCTTTTCTGAGCACGCAGAAGCTTTTGCTTATCAATTTTATTTCGACAGCTTTTATGCCATCGTGCTTTGTTTGTCCGAAGAGTTGTCTCAATACACTTTGACCAATGCCCATTCTGGAAATATCTATTTTCATGGGTAAGCAATTGAGATTGTGGAACTGATACAGGTTTTCAGCAAAACATTTATAGCCACAGTCCTTATCACTCCCCTTACATATACATAGTCCAGGATCAACTAATCTCTCATCTGTTTCTGTCTGGCAGAGAACACAAAGCTGCCAGTCTGTTACATTTGATGAGTCCAGACTTTCTAAACACTGAGAGGTTCTTGCACTAGGATCTACAATCTTACACGTTTTAGACATTGTGTATGCCGACAAAGACTCGCAAACCATGATACACTACAAAGCATAAGACTGTTCACTATGGCTAGGGCAGGTGCTGACGATGTGTAGTGCAAGGGGCGAATTATTTGAAAATGGCAGTGAGTTGATTGTCTTGTAGAGTTTAATTAGTAGTTCTTGTGCTAAATCTGCAATATACCTTATCAGATACATATTTATTTAGATATTTAAAGACTTGAATCAATTATCTGTGTATAATTGAAGCCGAGAAATTTTCGTTTCCAATATTCAAATTCAAATTTACTTTAAATGAGACTTTATAATATTACCCCGGGCACTTTATTACAAGATTGCAAGATGATGGCTCCCGATGGGCCCAATCGCGTGTGTCCTGCTTTTATATGAAAGAGTACATCACAATTTGAATGATTTTTACTTACTCTACTAGACTATAGTGGAGATCACTGTTTTGTCACGGACAATAAGCTCATATAGGTAAGGGACTTTTTTTTCCTATGTATTTTTTAAAAACACTATAGTGTGGATATTTAACACTTTAACACTTAAATTTGTTCAAGAAAATTTCAATTTTTTTCATTCAAAATGTCCATTTGCAGACCAAGAGAAGACTATTTTTGAAAATTTACCACAGGAATGACACATTCCATTGGTAAATTTTCAAAAATAGTCTTCTCTTGGTCTGCAAATGGACATTTCTCACGGCCACTACAGAAGCCGTTTTTGTCCTATTTGAGGGTTAAAGGGTTAAGAGGCTATTTTAACCACTCGAACACAGAAATTTTTTATTCCAAAATTTGATTTCATATTATGTAGTAGCTGGTGTTCACTGTGGAGAAGCTGTCTGTTGAAAAGTCTGTAATATCAGTAAAAAGACTACTTTTAAACATTTGTCATAGGATATCGATGATAAAAAAGAAAAATGTCAATTTCCTCGACCAATCTTAACCCTTTCATGGTGAAGCCAACCAAAACCGACTTCTGCAGAGGAATGTCTACTTGCAGGCTAAAAGAAGACTATTTTTGAAAATTTATCACTGGAATGACTGGCTTAATAACAGCCAGTAATTCCAGTTTTAATCTTTCAGTTAATTGTCTTCTCTTGGCCTGCAAATGAACATTCAATAAGCAAATATTTTAATTTTCTTGATCAAATTTAGCCATTAAAGGGTTAATCAGGAGGTTAGACCATTACTTATCATTTTATATTCCTTTAACCTTTGAATTTCTTCAAGAAAATTTAAATTTTCTCATAGAACATGTCCATTTGCAGACCAAGAGAAAACTATTTTTGAAAATTTACCACTGGAATGACTGGCTCGGTAACCGAGCCAGTCATACCAGTGGTAAATTTTCAAAAATAGTTTTCTCTTGGTCTGCAAATGGACATTTCTGTAGACCACTGCAGAAGCTGTTTTTGGGTGATATATGTGTTAAATGGTTAATGTATATACCATATTAGAGTCACATGTTGGAGACGTACATCACAGGCAATGTACTTCTATACCTATTGTTGTTTAATGGCAATGACGTGAAAATGCTGGTTATGACGATGTATTATTACTGGGAAAATGTTATAAAATAGTGTTGATAACCGTATAAAATTATAATTATAAATTATAATTTCAAATCTAAAATAATAAAATTGTATTAAGGGCTAATTGACACTGTCTTCAAAGTACGGCATTTGTTTCGTTTTCAAATGTGCACTATTTTAGTGGCGGTAATGCGAATGCAAATTAGTTTCAAAATATTCACCGAGATGAGTGTTACATACCGGTAATAAAGAATGTAATGCATTGGCACTTACATGAGATCACACGCTATCGCTTTAGGAGACAAAATGGTGGCGATCACTGTTCAACATTTACACGATATTACAAAGCAGTTAGTTGGAATACAAAAACCGGAATGTGACAGGATATGAATGATATGGAATCTATAAACCATAATCTATCGGTGCGGTATAACATTTGAGATGAGATTATTTTCCCTTTAAATACGATCTCATTTGGCCGTGTCTATCGCTCGTTCCTACTGAGAGCTCTTACTGAATCTCGTGACACAAATCTCATATGAAATGACATGTTTGAGATCCTGTATATGAGTTATCTCCCTTTCTGTGCATCAGCATTTACCCGTTAATCCTCAAATTTGTTCAAGAAAATTAAAATTTCCAATATAAAATGTCTATTTACAGAATAAGACTACCTTTGAAAATTTACCACTGGAATTATTAGCTGACTGGCTCAGTTAGCGAGCCAGTTATTCCAGTGTTAAATTGTCAAAAATTGTCTTCTCTTGGCCTGCAAATATACATTAATCAGTCGTTAGCAGCAGTAAAGGATTAAGAAAGGTGGTCTGGTGAGCCCCTGTGCTAATGTAGCACGATCCGTAGGCTTCATAAGCCAGTCTGTTTATTGAGCAGTTTGACTAGTTTCTGCCTGGCATATAAAGCTAGATAAGTACCGTTTTTATTCGAGGAAAGGACGCTAGCATGTATTGGACACAGGATAAGTTTTGGCCCAAACCCTCCCCAAAAATCCTTATACTCATAGAAAAGACGCATAGAGAAATTGATATCCATTCTCTAAAATGGTTAAAACTCACAGAACTTGCCGCGAAAATTGAACTCAATTTCCATACTGATGCTATGTACCACTATGTTTAATGTATGCCTCTTTTGTCGAATTTGAACAGTATGTATGGTCTTCAATGTTTATTAGGCAGGTATTTGAATATATTAATATTAGTATAGTCCTTCTAAAGGTAATCATATAATTTGTGATTTTTCAGGTCATGCATAGAATTTGTTTGCTTTATTTACATGTACAGCTATTTGTTATGCCGAGGTTCGGCTCTGGAGACGATGGTGCAATACATACTCTAGTGGAAAATTGGGTGTCATGGATTGGCTGAACCTCTCCCTCAAAACGGGAGGTGGTCTGGAGGTCCTCCCCGGAAAATGTTAAACTCCAGATGCACGTAAAGGGCATTACTTGTACTTCTAGGGTGAAATACGGCTATTGACCACCTTTTTCGTGGCACCTCAAATCTGGCATCCTAGCCAGTGCTTAGTTTGTCTTTGCCTTCAGCCGACCCTGGTTGTGCTAAATAAAGCAAAACGGAAAATGAATTATGTTGATAAGGCTTAAAAATTATAATTATAAATTATAATTTTATATCTAAAATAATAAAATTCTGTGTTTGTAGGTAAAATGTAAAATTATGACCAGAATGGACCGTTCTCGTTTTAGCTATGCCCCGCCCATCTCTAGCTAAGCTCCACCCACGCCTCGCTCGTGTTGGGATCGATCAATCTCTGTACTCCCTGACTATCAATTTCCAGAAAACTATACAGGAAAGCTGTTGGATATTTTGAAACTAATTTGACTTGGTACTATGGCGGCAACAGTGCCCAGTCAAATTAGTTTCAAAATGTTCAACGTGTCAGACTATTAAGAATTAAAGACTGGCTTAATCGAATCATTCATGACATGATTATGACGTCAGCATACACGTCACTTAGCTGATTATGACGTCAGATGATTGATGGATAAAACTTGAACGGTCCACCATTGATGTGAAGATTGGCAATAATAGCCTTTGTGATAAATAGAATATCAAACTCATTGTCATCTCATACCATAGTAGTTGTCACATTCATTTAAAACATCTCATTTTTGGAGCTCCTTAAATCTTGTTCCTACCGAGATCTTTTCATATGAAATGCCAACTGGATTGAAATCCTGTATATGAGTTATCTCCCTTTCTGTGTGTGAATGTTAACCCTTTAATCCTCAAATTTATTCAAGAAAATTTAAATTTCCAAAAGAAGCCAGCGTGGTTGTCGAGCACTTTGACTGCAGTTTTTGACTGGTGTGTCAAGGTGTTTAAGTATGCATGGTCTTCAATGTGTGTTAGGCAGTTGTTTGAATATAGTAATATTATTTAACCCCTCTTGTGTCACCTTAACCCTTTAATGGTCAAACTGACAAAAAACAATTTTGCAGTGGTCTTTAGACATGGCTATTTGAAAGGCCTAGAGAAGAGTATTTTTGAATATTTACCACTAGAATGACTGGCTCGGTAACCGAGCCAGTCATTCTAGTGGTAAATTTTCAAAAAAATTCTCTCGGCCTGCAGATAGACACTGGCTAAGTAAAAACTGTAATTTTCTTTACCATTACCCCTTTAATGGTCAAGCCGGCGAAAAAAAATTCAGTGGTAAGTTTACAAAAATGGTCTTCTAAAATTAAATTATCTTGAGAAATATTGACCATTAAAATGTTTAATTGATATATCAAGTAGTATTTTGAGTAATTTGAGGTGCTGGTGACACGAGGTGGGTTAATTAGTCCTTTTGAAGATAATGATTTAATTTGAGACTTTTCCAGAGTATGTTTATAATTCTTGTGGTTTACTTGCATTTACAGCTATTTGTTATGCTTAATAAAGCAAATTGTTTAAATCTCCACAGTGGTACTGTAAACGTCGGCCATCTTTGTGTAACAAAATTTACACCTTTATTGAGAATAGAGGAATCGAGTCTGTCAGTCAACTATATGACATCATAGTAAATTATGTCACGGGTAGGTTGATGTCACAAACAAATATTTCATGAATGGCATATATCTAAGTCTGTCAAGTTGTACGAGAGGTGTTCAGTTTATTTTGTCACAAATTTCAAATAAGTATTTAATCAACAATAATTTATCACAAAATAATTTCATTGCAGAGAATGTTCAATTTGAGACCCATGAGCATGATATATCAGTCTACAGCGCTTAGGCCAAGAAGAAAGGGCTTTATTGATCACAGTTTGACTTAGTGCATTCCATTCGGTTTTGAGAGCACGTTTTAGACTGTTAAGACTTGTAACTTTCCGCTTCTGTAGACGGCACTTGACAATTCCCCAGATACTAAAGTCCATAGGGGCAGCATCCGGCGACTTCGGCATCCATTCTTCAGGGCTAATGAATTTAACATTGTTCTGCTTTAAGTATGTTAAGCTCTTTCCTGCAGTATGAGAGGAGGCACTATCTTGGTGAAAAACCATGTCCTTCTGTTTGTTCCCTGGGAATAATTTGGGAACATCATGTTTCAAAAAGGGTCTCAAAATATGTTTGATGTAATAATCAGCATTGATTTTCACATTCCGATCAATGAATTTAAGAGTGGTCTTTCCGTAATGACTAATGCCTGTCCATACCATGAAACCAGGCGCGAAACTGTCACGTTTAATAAACTTCAACTTATCCATATCAAGTTGTCCTTTCCTAACATAACAGACTCACCGTTTTCCGTAGCTTCCACCTAGATAAAACAGCCTCATCTGTGGTGACAAAGTTTTTCCACTTCCCCGCACACAGCTTCAGGTACAGCCTCCAGCTCCTCTTCCTCCTCTTTTCAACCTGCTCTAGGGATAGTTTATGAACCAAACATTTTTTTCTCAGTTTTGCCTTGATAACACTGTTTATGGTGTTATTTTCGGAACCCAAACTAATTCCTAATAGATTGCTCATCTCACGTTGTGTCGGTGGGTTAATTCTTGCTATCATTTTCTTCACTTTGTCTATCACTTGTTTTGATACTACAGTTCGTCTTCTTCTGATTTTCAACGTAGCAGATTTTCCATGTGTTAGATTCGTCAATTGTCGTTCTTTTCCGATGTTATTCTTTATGCGATGAATGGCCCTCACACTGACACTGATATTTTCTTTCAAAAGTTCATTTCTGATCAGTGACGGCGTCATTCCCCTTCTCAAAAGATGGACAATTATACCCTCCGCTCTCTCGCTTGTTTTATGTCTTTGCATGTTGAAAACTTTTAACAAACTAAACTAGCGTGTCGGTAAGCTCGTGGGCTTTGTAAAAAGGTATTGTGAGTGAGACAATTGACCAAAAGTGTGCAGCAAGAAATCGTGCAATCTTGTGACAAAATAAACTGAACACCTCTCGTACAAATGTGTTTACTATTTAATTAACATTCTATTGAATATTTATACGCCCTGCAAAGCAGGGATATACAAGAGGCCCAAGGGGTCTGTATCGCTCACCTGGACCATAGACATTTCAACTAGAATGGTCATTAACAACTGGATCATATTTCATGAGGTTTGCATCAATCCCCCAATCGGTTTCGGAGACAGTTTTTAAAGACATTTCTAAAAGAATATGGCCCCCAGCCCAATTGGCCGATCGGCTTCATTTGAACAAGCTTGAATCTCTATGCCCTAAGGATGCTTCCTGCCAAATATAATTGAAGTCGGCCTAGTAGTTCTCGAGAAGAAAACATTAAACATTTCCCATTGCTTTGGTATGGGAGATTTTGACGGGAAAATGATCCAAAATGGCGGCCAAACCTTTCATCCGACCATTTCGGAAATTGCAAATTTAAGATCAGACTCCCCAAAAAACACATAAAACCAATTTCAGCATCAAAATCCATCAAATAAAAAAATCCAGTATGGCCGCCACACACTATATCTTGATTGTCCCCTGGCGGCCATGTTTTTTGACTGATCAGCTTACCTTGAACAAACTTTTTAGTCCCTAACCATATCTGCTAAATTTCGGCCTGATCCCTTCAGCAGTTCTGGAGAAGTCATTTCCGCTACAACTAGTTCAACCAAGATGGCCGCCGAACAATTTGACCAATTAAGTTCCCTTGAACAAACTTGGTTCAGCTCTTGCCCTAGATCATGTTTCATGAGGTTTGCATCACTCCCCCAAGCATTTTCGGAGATTTTTAGACATTTCGGCTTCATTTGAACAAACTTGAATCTCTATTCCCTAAGGATGCTTCCTGCCAAATATAATTGAAATCGGCCCATTAGTTCTCGAGAAGAAAACATTAAAAATTTGCCATTGCTTTAGTATGGGAGCTTTTGGCGGGAAAATGATTCAAGATGGCTGCCAAACCGTTTATCCAGACAGTTTAAAAAATTTCAAACTTGAGATCAGAATACCCAAAAAACACATAAAACCAATTTTGACATCAAAATCCATCAAATAAAAAAATCCAATATTTGCCGCCAAACAGTCCCTAATCATATCTGCCTAATTTCGACCTGATCCCTTCCGCGGTTCTGGAGAAGTCATTTTCGATAAAACTAGGTCAACCAAAATAGTCACCCAACCATTTGACCAATCAAGTTCCCGTGAACAAACTTTTGTTCAGCTCTTAGACTCATATTTCATGAGGTCTGCATCAATCCCCCAAGAGGTTTGTTTCGGAAGAGATCTTTAAAGACGTTTCTAAAAATTGGCCAAAATCCAAGATGGCTACTAGCCAAATTAGCCCATCGGCTGCGTTTGAATAAATTCGGATTACTATGCCATAAGGATGCTTCCTGCCCAATATAATTGAAATTGGCCCAGTGGTTCTTGAGGTCGTTTGAAGAAAAAGTTGACGGACAGACGCCGGACGATGGACAGTCGCCACGGCATAAGCTCACTTGGCCATTCTGACCACGTGAGCTAATAATAATCGCTAGTCTGTGTCTGCCAGTCCGTGTGTGTGTCCATCCCTGACATTTTGTCCAGACCATATTGTCAAAGGTTTTCATGTATAGTCACCTAACTTGGTATATGGATGCATCATGGCCTAAAGGTGTCATGTATCAAAAGTAGGTAAGTTTGACTTACTTTTCATGGTTCACTGAACATCATAGATTATTCTTGTCCTGGCCATAGTTTCAAGTTCCTTGTATGTAGTAACAAAACTTGGTGTATGGATGCATAATGGCGTAAAGGTGTGTCATGTATGAAAAGTAGGTCAGCGTGACCTACCCATCACAGTTCACTGAACATCAGAGATTATTCTTATCCAGGCTGAAATTTCAAGTTTTCTTTTGTATACAGTAACCAAACTTGTACGAATGCATTGTGGGTTACTGTTGTGTCGCATATCAAAAGTAGTCCAGCTGGCATACTTTTCACAGTTCACTAAGCATGATAGACAATTCTTGTCTGGGCTTTAGTTTGAGTCTTTTGTATACATTAAACAATCTTGGTGTATGGATGCATTCTACTTGTAACTAGTATCAATTCATGGTTCACCCACCTTTAATATTAATTGCATGCGTTCAGTGAAAGGCGGGGTTCAGCGGAAGGCAGGGTATCCTTTGTGATGCACTGAATTTTATCTGTAGTGTTCTGGAAATTGAGATTCATGGAATTCAGAGTTTGATCCCAACACATTCAAAGCGTGGGCGGAGCTTGGCTAGGAATGTGCGGGGCATAGCTAAAACTGGATTCATCCATTGAGCATGAGAAATGGAATGTGATGACCAGACCTGGGGTCAAATGCAAATGGATTTGCATTTAAATGCATTTAAATACTTTTTTTTCAAGTATTTGCATTTGAAGATTTCAAATCACAACTATGTGCATTTGCATTTAAATACTTTTGCTAAAGTATTTGAAATTTCAAATAGTTTTCAAATGATTTTTCAAATACTTTTCATATTATATATATATATATAGACAGCAGGATCTTCCAAGTAAAGTAAAATTAAAATATTCCCAAACCTTATTTAATCATAAAGAATCTGTATCTGCCTCGTGGTTCTGAAACCCCTTTGTCCACTGAAATATCAAATTCCCAAAGTCAATTTCGTATGTTAACTGGTGCACATTCTGGAAAAAAAATTGCTGTAAACTTGGGCCCATATTTTAGAAGCTTCCTTTAACACTAAGGTCTCCTTTACGTCTATTGTTCCCATGTTAAGGTGACCTTATGCTATTCCAGAACATACCTTTATTGCGCAGAAAAGGCTTCCTTTAAATCGCTTCCTAACCTAAAGGTAGCATTGATTTTAGAACGCACCTTTAGTTAAAGGAGTCCTTTATTTACGGTTAGGATTTCCTTTATTCCTAAGGTTGGTCAGACGCTCCCTTAAGACCTTCCTTACACATAAATCACCCTCATTTCCCATACAAACTTGAATCAGTAGGATGGCTAACTACTTAAATCAACTCGCTAACATCAGGAGGCTTCATAATATGAACGATATATATCTAAGAAGATTTCAGCATGTGATTTATGTGAACCCAGATGAAGATAGAGACGATGACCAGTTTTGAAAACGATATCGCTTTACTAATGAAGGATTTACTGAGCTTATGGAGATATTGCACAATGATTTGCCTGAACCACTTGACAACCGAGGAAACCCAGTGCCACCAAGTATTCAGCTTAAAGCTGCTTTGAGGTTCTATGCTACTGGAAGCTTTCAAATTGTTGCTGGTGATTTGCTGGATATTTCACAGTCTTCCGTTAGCAAGATTGTTGCCAAAGTTTCCAAGGCTATTGCTAGAAAACGTGTTCAGTTCATTCGGTTTCCGGAGGGACAAATAGTGCCAACTATGCAGAACAGATTCTGAGAAATTGCTGGATTCCCACATGTTGTTGGCTGTGTGGATGGCAGTCATGTTCCTATACAATCACCAAGTGTAGTGAATCGTGAGATATACCGGTGTAGAAAGTCATTTATGTCGTTGAATGTACAAGGTATATGTGATGCTGACTTAAAATTCACTAATATCGTGGCCAGGTGGCCTGGATCTACACATGACTCACAGATTTTTGACAACAGTCTAATCTGTACTCGGTTCGAAAACAACGAACTCACTGGTTTGTTACTTGGTGATCAAGGCTACCCATGCCGACCATTTCTTTTGACGCCCTTCAGGAATCCCGACGGCCCAGATGAAAATAATTACAATCGATCTCAGAAGAGTACACGTTCAATTGTAGAACGGATGTTTGGGGTATGGAAGCGTCGCTTTCCGTGCTTAAAGTTTGGATTACGATGTAAAGTAACAACAGCTATGGCAGTAATTGTAGTGACAGCTGTGCTTCACAATGTTGCAATCGATCTCAGGGAATGGGCATTTTTGGAAGGGGAAGTTGACCGTGGAATGGAAGATGGTGGTGAAGATGAAACTGTAAACTTGCCAAATGATATGCATGGGAACGCTATGAGAGGAACAATTGTTCAACAATATTGTTCGTGAACACATACATAACTTTCTTTATTCATTAAATTTATGACATTTGTTGATAAATATTATACAGAGAGTAATCTTGTTCATTTTGTACATCGGTCCTTGTTACTATGTTTTGATTGAGCCGTGTTATGAACTGTTGCTGCAACTTAATCAACTTCATCCGTTCGACATGCTCTTCTTCGTCGAACATAATCTGCTGCTTCAGACGTTTCACTTGAAGCTTATGTTCGATCTCGTGCATCGTAAATGCTCTGTCCAACGCAGACGAATTAGAGGTACATGTGTCATGTTCATCAGTTGATTTACGTTTTCCCTTCCCCCTTATTGAAGCACGCATAGCCGATGATTCTGCTGACTTTATTTCAGTAGACTCACTGCTGTACAACCTTAGATGTAGATGCCACCAGAGCATCTGAATCTTCAGGATTGTTTACCGGCGCTAAAATAACAGGAATGACAATCAAATTAATATTTTACTGTGAACGTGTATTATTAATGGTTGTAGAGATAGATAGATTGGTGGGCATGGGGAATGTAGTATTATCTCCCTCCCTCCGTCCCTCCCTCCCTCCGTCCGTCTCTCTCCCTCCCTCCCCTCTCTCTCTCTCTCCAAATGCCTTTCACACTCTGCAATCATAAATTATCAATTTGGTTGAATTCCATCCAATGGTTTTACTATAAGCAATTTACTGCCGACACCCCCACCCACCCTCCACCACCACTCACCCATGTGGGCGGAGTCTAATCTAAATGTTATCTTGCAGAACGTACAAATTTGGTTAATTTCCATCCAACACTTGGGGAGGAGTTAGCGTAACTGACAGATCGACAAACGGAGACAATTACAATACCCCACACGATGTTTTCGTGGGAATAATTAGTAAGATATATTTATCAAAATGTGAACCGTAAACCAGAATTGTAATTTATGCCGTGGCCTTGACATTTGACCTCAATATCACTAACTTATTATGACCTAATACATTGTTATAGGTAATATAAGACTTGAGAGTGTACTGTAGGAAACTAGGCCTGTTTAATGAGGTGCAACAAGTGTAAAAAGTAAATGTAAAAATACCTTGTAAATGATACCCTGTATCATCATCAATGTCGTTATCCAATGGCCTTAATACGTCATTACATATAGATGAAACCATGTGAGACATGTCATCAGCAGCTGATGCTGGATCCGCAGGACCACCGCCCGTTGCATGCCGATCTTTCTTCTCTTTGCTAACATCCTTCTGAGCCTTAGTTTTGATATTATCCCAGACTTTACGCAGTGTTTTTAGATCAGTTGGTTCAATGCCTTTTTGGGCATTGAACATAATCAAAATACAGAGAAAGAGACAAAAGCACTTCAAAGGAAACACCAAGAAATGTTGCCAGCACAAATAGAAGACCCAAACCACACCCTTGATCCTCCACCCTGGGAAAACAATCTAGAGAGCATAGCTATTCACACCACAGTACCTCATCTCACAACCAAAGATGAACACAGTGATGTGAGCAAGAAGGCCCTGACCCTAGCCATGCTGGAAGAAATGTACCCTCAGGAGACGGATAAGGATCTACACAGCTGGATCAGCCAAAGATGCAATTAGGAGCGGAGGTGCCGGACTGCACATACAGTATCCAAACGGACAACATGAGTCAGCTGCAATACCGACAGGCAAACACTGCACAAACTACAGAGCTGAAGTCGAAGCACTGGTCCATGCAGCTAATACCATCAGCAGAACAGCAGACCCTATTGCACAGATTGTCTTTTTATCTGATGCCCGTTCCGTCCTTGAGGCTATCACCAAAGGTAAGCTGCCACAACTTGAAGAAGCACTACAAACCATCAAATGCTTTCGGATAGCATTGCAGTGGATCCCCTCAAACTGTGGAGTCCAAGGAAATGAGGAAGCAGACAAGATGGCAAAGGTGGGTGCAGAAGAGAATCAGACAGAAAACATGGTTACGCATACAGAGATGAAGACTATCATCAAGTCACTCTATAGAACACCTCAATCAGAAGATGCCTACCGTCATCTCTCGAGGCCAGAGCAAGTGACCATTTTTCGTCTCAGAACTGGACATAACAGACTAAACCAACACATGTACAGGCGGTTCCACCTTACGACATCAGCCGCTTGTCCTTGTGGAGAAGCAGAACAGACCACAGAGCACATACTTCAATGTTGCAGTACGTATCAACTGCTGAGAGAAGAGATCTGGCCTTTGTCAACCTCTTCTTGAAAAGCTGTATGGGCCTGTGGAAGAACTGCAGAAAACCACAGATTTCATCTTGAGAACGGCTCTCCAAGTGTGATACCAGCGATCGAAAAGAAGAAGAAGAAGATCCAAATACATTCCCAGGCATCACTTTTCACTTTTAATATGTTTGCACTATTTTGTCTTTGCTCAATAACTGCTTTTTCATTGTCAATTAACTGAAGCAGTAAATGCTTTTCAAGTTCTGAAAACACCCTCCACCTCTTTATCGAAAAACTTGTTTCATCCATATTAAGCAATGATTAATACATGATGCGCTTTAGCTTTCTATAGTAAACTGTTGAATTAACTAATTGTAGGTAGTTGATTAGCATTGAATGCGATTTACCCAAGGTGCTATGTGCATGAGATAACCATTTCCCACTCTCATTCTCACATTGATTCAGTCTACTATGCTCATCTATACTATGCGATGTAACACATGTGACGAAAGCTGCGTGAAAATCAACCAACATTTGGCTGGAATGGACTCAACCAGTCAGATTGTTTATGGAATTCAACGTAGCTTTCAAAGGCCCCTTCAGTATATCGACTAGTGTACCTGAGCATTAGTACATGCGTGAATTGGGTGTATCAATTTAGACGGACTGCAATTCATACAAATGTTCATTTCACTGTGTGTATTGTCTGTACAATTATAGCATGCCGTCACAGGTGCAAATAATGAATGTACAAGAACATGATCGGTTGAAATGTACATCACCAATCTAAATAAAACGTATGAATATCCAGAGCTTACTTAGGGGAAATATGGAAAGCCAGCTTATTATTTGCAGAATGCATTTATGACACATGCCCATCTTCAGTCTCTGTCTGTCCACCTCACCCACCAGCTCGTCTGTCTGTCTGCGTGTAGCTATTTTTCGCAAACTAATAAACAAATTTGCTTCAAATTGTTGGATTAGAAATGGTGTTACACTAAACTAGAATTCACAAAATATGGGATAGATCCTAATTATGAAATAATGTTCCAGATCTCGGAAGTTATTACACAAACTTACTCCAAACTTTAGCAACAGAAATGGGTTTGCAGTCCACTAGGCCTCCCAGAGTTTATCATGAATGATGAATCGGATCTAGATATTCAGACACGAGTTCGAATCCGGATATGTTATATTATTGTTTCCCGAGCTCGGAAAACTACAACTCCGGGGCCCGTATGCATAAAGGTGGTTTAGCAAGAGGTTAGCTTACACCGGGTGTAACTTTTCATTTACACCACTGTTCATATGCATAAAGGTGGTTTAAGCTAAACTGTGGTTTAATAGTAAACTTAGCTTAAGAGATTATATGCATACGGATGGTTTAGCTTAAACAAAGGTGTAAAAATTGCAAACTTTGCCAGTTTTACTAAACCTACTCCGGAGTAGATTTAAGCGTGGTGTAACTTCCAAGATGATCTTGGAGCAATATGATGGTTGATTCTATTCCGTGAAGCAGCTAGAAAATAATGATATTTGCCAGATTAAGTTCTTACTTGACACTGGCGCTATTAGTCTTATTAACAATGATGATGGCACAAGAACGACGATGACGACGACGATGGTGGTGGCAGCAGCGGTGGTGGTGGTGGTGGTGGTGGTGGTGGTGGTGGTGATGATGATAGTGCTGGTGTTGGTAGCGCAGCAACGACGACGACGAAGCCGAATAAGGCTTGTAGCTGTATTTATTGAGGTAGCAGCGAAGGCGCTGTCGCCCGGCAGATTGGTTGATCGATTAGCTGTCGAGCATGGAATATGGTAGCCGTAGGAGGAGGCGGCGGAGGAGGAGTGTGGAGGAGGGGATGGAGGAGGAGGAAGCGGAAGGAGGATGGATGCAAAAGATGACTGGTAGAGGAGAGTGAAGAGGAGTAGAGGTGGTTGGAGATGATGGGCAGGAGGAAGAGGACAATGCAGTGTATGTAGAGTATGTTGGTTGGGGAGGGCAAAGAGGGCGAGGTTATGTTTAGCTTAAACTAGTGTAAAGTTACATTTTCTTTTTGCATATGGGCCCGGGGAACTATATAAAAGCGAGATTTGCTATAGTTTGCAATCTATGATTGCCTATTTTTATTGGAACATGAGCGCTTTATAATCGGCTAAGGAAATCCTTTTGTAAGGACTTCCTTAATAAAGGCCACCTTTACACCAATCAGCTAGCGAAGGAACTCCTTTTTAAAGGAAGTGGATAAGGTCGATTCTGAAATATAAAATACTTAAGGCCTCCTTATTAAAGGATTCCTTTAGATAAGGCTACCTTACGAAAGGAGGCCTTATGACAAAAATAAAGGAAACTTCTAAAATACGGGCCTTGGTATTTAATGTGACAGCAACAGATTTAAAAAACATTGTCAACTGTACACCAGACATTCTTCTACTGACCCTGTATCAGTTATATTTGGCATTAATGTGATAAGGGTTAATATAATAGCTATAATATGTGTCAGTTTGTGAAATCATAATCAAAACAAACAATATTAAATAATCTTTAAAATAAATAGTTACATTTTCTATATTGCTTTTTCATATACAGAATTTGAGATGTAATGGGTTAAATTGTGCATATGAGATGTTAATTCCTACTAAGCAATAGAGCTATCTAGAATCAAACCAAACAGAAAACTTATCTTGATGACAATTTGACTGGAAGCCAGCGCTGCCTTAGGCAGCAACAACTAGCATGCAAATTAGTTTCAAACCATTTGCCAGAATTTGTCCTACATCATAAAGGCTTGTGTCAGGTTTATGTACATAACTATTTGTCTATAGGGTCAAATAATTGTTTGAAGTAGTTAAGCTCATACAGGGTGTGATTATAAGTGACCAGGTCTTTGTGAGAGCTTGAATAGAAAACTGCAGGAAGGTGTTAAAGAAATAAAATTACACTCCTTGTGCGGGTGCATAAATTTAAACAGCGCTTAGCTTTTCAATGATGCCACTAATTTTTCATGAGATAGCAAACATTCTGTTGAATCTGTTGAAGGTAATTCATTTATAAGCTGCTGCTTAAGACACCAAAATATTCCAGTCAAATTATTTTCAAAGTAGTTAACTGCTTTTCTCTGTGGTTGCTTTGAAAATGTGATTTAAAGTATTCCATCCATGAAATATATGGAATGTACATTTGACAACAATTGAACTGTATTGTTTCATGTGGGAGAAATTACATTCTGTCAAATAATTTTCACAGTAACAAAATTGTATCTACAATATAATGTAGTTTATTTAACCCTTTCACAGATGAAACTGGCCGCTAACACAATTTGAATGTAAACAGACAGGAAAGCTGTTGAATATGTTGGAATTAATTTAAATGAAAGGCATTGTTGCTGTCTTAGGCAGCAACAACTTCCAAACAAATTAATTTCAAAATAGCTAAAAAAAAGTTCCCTTTAAATGGGTTAAGCAAAATTTCATAATGAAAGAAAATATGAGACGGTCAAGTATAGGTGGAGTAATGTGAGTGTAGCCAGTGAGGGCAGGTGTGATTAGAAGTGGCATTGATGTGTGTGGTAAAATGAATAGAATAGCTGAATGAATACCATAGGACTTATTGCAGCGATAAAGGAGATTTGTGGATTTAAAATATACAAATCAGTGTTTAACCATTTAATGGAATAAATCAGTAAACAATTTAGAAAATTTATCATAAGGAATGTCCATTTGAAAACAAGTTGATTGAAAGGTATTTATTCATAATTGAGAAATTACTTTCAGCGCATATTATATTATTCAAATATTTTGAAAACAATTTGCCTGGAGTGAGCCTCGGGTAGGCTAACTTTAGAATATGAAGGTCACAGTTTAAAATGTCACCAGCTACCTGTAAGGGTTTACTTTCACTAAAACAGACAATGTTCCACATGTACCTCATACAAAATACGACGTTTCTTCTGAGTTAGTGCTTAATTCCATGCAATATCATTCACAGTAATCCCTCAGATGTGCCAATAAGAGAGTTAATCTGGTATATAGATACTTTCTTCAATTTGCAAATCCAATTTAAAAGCAATACATTTGACCCTTGATGTAATAAGAGATCATGCATTAACTCTAACCCTCAAAGTTATTCAACAAATTTTCAATTTTCTAATAGAAAATGCCAATTTGCAGACCAAGAGGAAACTTTTTGAAAATTTATCACTATTAGACTGGCTCGGTTACCGAGCTAGTCATTCCAGGGGGTTAATAATTTGAGTGTTAAAGGTTTAGGTGAGAAGCTCTATTCTCCTTTGGATGGTCTGTTAATACGAGTTTGACTCTATATGGTTATATGTAACTTTTGAACAGTTGGAAATCAATTTAACTGAAAGATGCTGCAGCCTGGTACATGTTATAATACAGTGTACAACGGTTTAACCCATTCCTCTCAGAAATCATAGGTGGAGTAATGTGAGTGTAGCCAGTGAGGGCAGGTGTGATTAGAAGTGGCATTGATGTGTGTGGTAAAATGAATAGAATAGCTGAATGAATACCATAGGACTTATTGCAGCGATAAAGGAGATTTGTGGATTTAAAATATACAAATCAGTGTTTAACCATTTAATGGAATAAATCAGTAAACAATTTAGAAAATTTATCATAAGGAATGTACATTTGAAAATATGTTGATTGAATGGTATTTATTCATAATTGAGAAATTACTTTCAGCACATATTATATTATTCAAATATTTTGAAAACAATTTGCCTGGAGTGAGCCTCGGGTAGGCTAACTTTAGAATATGAAGGTCACAGTTTAAAATGTCACCAGCTACCTGTAAGGGTTTACTTTCACTAAAACAGACAATGTTCCACATGTACCTCATACAAAATACGACGTTTCTTCTGAGTTAGTGCTTAATTCCATGCAATATCATTCACAGTAATTCCTCAGATGTGCCAATAAGAGAGTTAATCTGGTATATAGATACTTTCTTCAATTTGCAAATCCAATTTAAAAGCAATACATTTGACCCTCGATGTAATAAGAGATCATGCATTAACTCTAACCCTCAAAGTTATTCAACAAATTTTCAATTTTCTAATAGAAAATGCCAATTTGCAGACCAAGAGGAAACTTTTTGAAAATTTATCACTATTAGACTGGCTCGGTTACCGAGCTAGTCATTCCAGGGGGGTTAATAATTTGAGTGTTAAAGGTTTAAGTGAGAAGCTCTATTCTCCTTTGGATGGTCTGTTAATATGAGCTTGACTCTATATGGGTAACTTTTGAACAGTTGGAAATCAATTTAACTGAAAGATGCTGCTGCCTGATACATGTTATAATACAGTGTACAACTGTTTAACACATTCCTCTCAGAAATCATGAGAGTTATATCTGATATGACTATTATAGTAATGAAAAGCATTTGAAAGTATTTGCATTTGCACTTGCATTTGAACAAAGTTGAAAGTATTTGCACTTGCACCAATGTGAAGTATTTGCATTTGCCTTTAAATACTTTTGAAAGTATTTGACCCCAGGTCTGGCGATGACAAGGAATCTCAATTAATTGTCAGAAAGCGATTCAGCCCATCAGAACTGTGGACACATTAGGTGTTTACAAACTTTATTGGGTGGTTGGTTTCCGGTGTTCACTCAACGGTGCGCAGGATGAAGAATTCTGACTCGTGGTCCCAAATTATGACTATCATTTTGGTTGTTTCAGGTTCTGGTTCTAGTGGATATAGGTGACTCAATTCATCAGCATTACAATGATCGATTTCTGGCCTGTGCTTGATTTAACAAGAGCTCCACAAACGGCGCATAATATCCCACTAACATAATAGCCCATAACATGCTTTAACACTTTCACCTACAAATCCCTGGATAAGTATCTTCTTTACGACCTAAAACTGAATCTGTTGAATATATGCCTTAGGCGGCAGCAATGGCTTCCAGTCAAATTAATATCAAAATATACAACAGTGTTCCTGTATCATTGCCGTGAAAATTAGATAGGGTGACTTCATTGGTGAAAAGGTTATATATAATTTGACAAGAAATCATTCAGACACAGTATCAGTCAGAAGCATGGCCATCTTCAGGTGGTAATGATAATACTTAAAAAGGTTGACAAGAATCACAAACAAAGTCTAGGAGTTGCGTTTACAAGAAATGATTGGCAGAGAGGGACAGACAGCTAGGGACGAACATGCATACAGACAAAAGAATTGTAACTAAGCTGCAGATGTGGACAGATGGATGGACAGACAGATAGACAGACATGCTGATCGCCTTATCCCCGCCACGTCTTTCAGATGCATATGGACAGCACATGCGCATGGTAATGATAACACTTACCAAGTTTAAAACAAATTGCCATGAGATGATATAAATCAAATGCCTAAAGCGGTTAATAAGGAGTAGCGTTTTAAATAATTTCCAGCCATTGCTCTGAAAACTCAAGATGCCCGCTGGACAAATTGACCCATCAAAATTCTGTATACAAGCTCTGAAGCATACCACTATAGGATCCTTCCAGACGAGTTTGCTTTAAATTGTTCAGGCTGTTGAGGAATAGCATTTTAATAATAATAATAATAATAATAAGTGAATTTATAACGCGCCAAACTCCACGCAAGCATGCTCGTAGCGCAAGACAATGAAATGATAATATAAACATTAATTTAAATTCTGGTACGCTTGTTTAAAGAGATGAGTTTTAAGATTTGATTTGAATGTTGTAAGATTTTTTGACAATTTTAGATGAATAGGGAGGTTGTTCCATTCAGTGGCGGCCGAGAAAGAAAATGTTCTAAAGCCGTATGAATTCATTTTGTATTTTGGGATTTTGAGCATTTTAACTGATTTATGAAAATTTTCAGAAAATCCAAGATACCTGCCAGAAAAATTGACCAATCAAAATTCTGTATACAAGTTCTGAAGCATACCACTAGGGTCTGGGTCCTTCCAACCAAGTTTACTTAAAATCGTCCAAGTGGTTAATGCGGAGTAGGCTTTTAATTGATTTCCAGAAATTTTCTGAAAATCCAAGATGGCCACCAGAAAAATTGACCAATCAAAATTCTGTATACATGTTCTGAAACCTACCAGCCTCTAATCCTTCCAGCCTAATCTGGTTGAAATTGCCCAAGCAGTTAATGACGAGTAGTGTTTTAAATGATTTCGCACCAGTTTCAGAAAACAGACCAATTAAAATTGTGTACACAAAGTTCTGAACCATACGACTCTAGGGTCCTTCCAACTCAGTTTGCTTGAAATCACCCAAGGGGTTAATGAGCCTTTTAACCGATTTCCTGAAAATTTCAGAAAATCTAAGATGGCCACCGGAAATATTGACCCATTAGAATTCTAGTTAAATGTGTTAAAGTCTACCAGCATAAAATTAGTCAGCCTATGTTTTGTTGAAATCGGGCCATTTATATTGGAGTAGCGTTTTAAATGATTTCCGGAAAATATTCAGAAAATCCAAGATGGCCATGAGAAAAATTACATGGATCCTTCCAGCCAAATTTGTTTGAAATCGGTCAACGCATAAATGAGATGCGATTTGATGGATGGATGGATGGATGACGGACAGACGACCGACATGATATACTTCATGCTACATAAAGCAAAATACTGATATCTATGGAATCATCAGCTACTAGCACCATAGGTGTTCTAAAAAACAACAGAACTAGGTATACTGACCCTCTCGTAGTAAAACTGTCAGCAGAACAGAAAGCGTTACGTCTGCGCATCTATCAAAATGGCCGAAGTGAAGATCTACGCCAGGAACGCAATAACATTCTGCGCCACATTAGCGAACGTTTAAAAGATCTTGTTATCCAACAAGCAGATGAAATCACTGCCACGGATGACTGCCACAAAATGTTTCGGGCAGCCCGAGCCCTGAGAGTTGCTGACCACACACCACCACTAACTGTACACAACTCTGAAGGACACTTTATCGGGACTGACCAGGGCAAAGTCGAGGCAATTTGAGAATGGTTCAAGGAACAGTTCACTGACCACGATGATGAGCTCTTGCACCCATTCTCAGGAGACCCCAGGCCATTACTAACACCAATTAATACAGCAGAGGTTGAGAAGGCACTTAAATCCCTGAAAAATGGATGTGCATCTGGACCTGATGGCATGAGCAATGAACTATTCAAATATGCAAGTGACATTATCTCAAAACTGATCACGCACATAATCAATTCAGCTTTTATGCACCACCTTCCCATCGACGCTGTAGGCCAAGGCACCCGTATCGCACTACCCAAGCCCATGAAGCCACCTGGCCCCCCCCAGCCAATCTGCGGCCCATTGTGCTCCCTAACAGCATACGGAAAATCCTATCCAATGTTACTCTATGCCGCATCCGAGTCAAGATCGATGACTTCACCGGATCATGTCAAAGTGGCTTCAAACATGGACGCAGCAGCGCAGACATTGTATGGGCTCAACGCATGCTTGTGTCGGTAGTCATGTCCAAACACTGGGATTTCCACAAAATGGGCATTGACATGTCACGAGCCTTCGACACAATTACACACTCAAAGATCCTGGATGTACTATGCCAGGGCCAGTTGCAATGAAGATGAGCAACAGACTGACCAAACAAAACAGTGTGCAGATCCCTACTACCATGAGTTTCGTCATGATATTCCAAGTAAAAATACAGTTATCAAACAAAAACCTGTATGTGATGGACGCAGACATACAGGCAGACGGATAGCACATGCACACATTCAGGTGCTAATGATAACACTTATCAAGTTTCAAAAGAATCGCAACTAAACTGTAGGAGTTGTGTTGACAAGAAATGACTGGTAGTGTTGGAGACACATGGACAGATGGGTGGACATGCATGCGGAGAGTACATGTAAATCTTCAGGTGCTAATGATTGGATTTACCAAGTGTCAAAAGAATTGTAACTAAACTGGATGTGTTGACGAGAAGTGGATGGATGGACAGACATGCTGATCGCCATATCACTCCATCTTCCAGACCGGTAGGATAAAGACTGAAAGCCAATTCTTAGATTTAGTATATACTTGCTAGATCGCTCGACCCTCTCAAGTGGCATTTCAGAGCAGTATTTCCTCCCTGGATATATAGTCTTCAAAATAATGTTTTTGTTAGTAGACCTATTACGTAGTCTAATAAAGTGTCAGATTAAATTCGCCAATACAATTTTATTTCTGATAAAAATATGTAAATTTGTGTCTGTTCAATTTCTCTACAAATTACCAAAAGATAATTTAGTCATTCTTGAAGGCTATATATATTGCAGCTGATTATCTGCGTTGCACGACTGCGATTTAGTGAACTCAAGTCACCGTCAGTCATGACAACTAGCCCCATGGTTAGGGTATGTGCATGAGCCATCTAGCCAATATATCAATATCTATGGTGACTACACGCTCCATGGATTGAGAAGGGAGGTAGTACAATATTGGATTGAATGCTCAAAAGTATGGACCAGGGAACATCAGGGCTGATGCATCGATTGTTTCTGCTACATCATTTGATACTATTTTAAACATTTGAAGGGGATGAGGTCTTGATTTCTGTGCAATTTACCCAGAATGCAATGCTACCCAGCGTGAAATGCACTGGCTTCATATTTGTTGTCACTATTGAATGCCATATTCGTTGAATCCATGGTCATTACAGGCCATGATTTCTCAAAGAAAGTCTCTTGACTGCACAGACATCTAGTCATCTGTCTGCCAACCCTTGAGGTGTAACTATGTATGACGTATTCACGGCAATGCACTCAACAACTGACGTTTCAATACTGTTAAGCGGTTTCAATACTGTTCAGTGCACGTGCATTATTTTCTAGAAAATATGAGAAAGCTGTTGTATACTAACTTTGTGCATGAAGGTTCTTGCTATCATGGACAACAAAATTCAGTCAAATTATTATCAAAATAATTAGTAGGCAATGAGTGCTACTTGCTACAGATAGATTTGATACAAATTTGAATGAAAATTGTTGTTGCAACAGCCTTCACTTTATAACCTAAAATAATCTTCAGAAATTTCAGTCGACACTTGGCGCGGATTTGAAGAGCAATTTGACTAAGATGTTGATTACTAAAGCACCAACAACATTGCCAAACTGTTCACAATACATCAGCTAGCATTCACTATCTTACTATGTGGGTAGAGTGGGTGTACGACTATATACACTTTCTTACCAAGAATGAATGATTAGCAAAGACTGTGTACATTTTGTTGGCAGATCGTGCATTGGTTAGAAATGCATTGATCGAACAGAAATGTACACACGCTGGAAAGCATATCTACACATATACTCACTCTACTTAGATAGCAGTATTGAATGTCAGCTGATTGTGTAGATAACAATTTAAGAAAGTTGTTGGTGCCTTGTCAGCAACAATGTAAGGTCAAATTACTGTTTAAATCTGCAACAAGTTTCAACTGAAAGCCATGATGATTATTTCAGAATGTTTAGACTGAAGGCTTTTGCAACAACAATTTTGTAACAGATCTGTAACAAGTAGCAATCACATTGCCTACTAATTAGACAATGATTTGACTGAATGATGTTCTGTCAATTGCACAGAAATCAACAGGCATCTCATATTTCATGCAAAAGTTTCTCTATTTAATGGGGCATGAGAACTTTAAACACGAGAGGAGGGATACTTACTATTTTTAGTTCGCCTGGTCCACAAGACTGTGAAAGCCAATCAGAAGCCACCGTAGAGTTGCCTTAAATGAGTGACTACACTTTCCATGGATTTGAGGAGGCGGTAACCAGCACAGATTCGAAACCGACGACCCTAGAATCTCATCTCTGCTCAGCCAGCAGGCGATCGCTAGAGCCATAGGCAACGCTCCTTCATGCCTCGTCACCATTCACCACCCAGGAGTACAAATGGGTAACAGTGTAAAAGCTGGGGAAGTTACAAATAATAGATTGAAATAAAAACAACATGGCATGAATGGGACCTGGATTCAGGGACTTGATATACACCAACCAAATAACTTCCATGGATTGAGAAGGGAGGTAATCTAATATTGGATTGAATGCACAAAAGTGAGGATCAGAGAACAATAACTCTTACCACACTGATGTCAATATTCTATCTTGTATTGTATCTATATCACAGAAACTGGTGAACATTTTTCAACAATTTTGGTGGAAGATGTTGCTGTCTACGACAGCACCATCTCCCACCAAATTTGTTGAAAAATAAGCGCCACAGCTCATCTTTTAATTTAATTTGAAAATTTCAAATTTTTGACACCAGAGTGCTAAGGATTAAAGTTGATGCATTGATAGTTTTGAAGCATGCGTGTGAATGCGTATGCATGTTTTGTGTCCGCGATAGCTCAGTTAACTGACAAGGGAGCGGAACTAAGAAAATGTGACCGGATAGTCTTCATTCACTAACCGATCTTGTTGAACAATAACTGGAGTAAACAGCAGTATTTTTACCATTGGCCAAATGATTGCAATGATGTTGATCATAACACTCATCCCTGTAAAGGTTAAAATAACCATGACCAGTCTATCCCAACAATAAAACGATATGCAACAAACACAAAAGTTCATTTTAATGTACATGTTTTTTAAAATTTATGTGTGTCAAAAGTACAGAAATAATAATTTATATTTGTATATAGTTTCTGGAGACTTAGCCACATTATTTGTACAAGATAACTATAAGTATAGATTATTCTACAGTATATTTGTACACGATAATGACCGCACACAAAATACAAAAAATTCTAATTATGTAGCAGATACAAATACTTGCGCACACTTTGAGAATGGCTGTGGCAAAAACAATTGCTGCTGATTTAGAAACACCTTTCAGCAAAATCATGTTTAAACTGAATGTTTGCGCAACCATGATAAATGGAACTGAATAATGAAAGGCTATGCACTAATGGAGGGATCTGATCTGTCGCTCAAGTATCTGCAATAAAGTATCATAATCAATTACGTCTCTAGTTAGCTGACATCGCAATGTACCTTTCCTGTTTATCCATCCATCATATCATATCATGTCATAATCCACTACGTGATGCGTAGGATGATATCATAATCAACTACAGCACGAATGACTCAATTTAGTTTGTCTTAAACGTTTAATAGTTTGACACGTACAAGTTGTATGTCTTTACTATTTAATAAACATTCTGTCAAATATTTTGAAACTAACAGCCCCCAGTCAAATTAGTTTCAAAATATTCAACAGCTTACCTGACAATGTACAGTTACTTTGAAATTTAGATTCTGCGTATTCAAGTTATAAATCGATTCCACCATGTGTGAAAAGGTTACCGGTGCTTAGCTAGAGATGAGTGGTGCAGCAATAGAAATGGATCACTATATTGCGTTTGCAAACATAATACAGCAAAGGTTCCATGAAGCAAGAAATATGAGTTGGGATATTTTGAAAAAAATCGATTGAATCCAAGAAGACATCAATCACACATCATCATCCACTACTGGGTCAGCTTGAACGTTACCAGCTCTATGCTCATTTACATTCCTCAGGTGAGGAGAAACTCAATAAACTTTAAAAACGCTTTAAAAATTGACTAGTGCTTGAGAGAAACACTATAATAAAATCTTTTAGCAAATCCAGACCAGTAGTTTATACAAAATCCGTAGATCTAGAATTTCATCTGACCCAGATCCAATTATTTATTCTGGATCACAGTCAAAGACTGGAAATACTCTTGGATGGTACCATTGTTGTGTTAAGATTTGAGCCAAATCAGATCAATAGTTTTACCTCTTACCACTCTAATGTTAATGTTCTAGCCTTTACTATGTCAGTAGCAAAGAAACTGGTGTACGTACACTGGTCAACAATTTTGGTGGACGATGTCGCAAATTTGTTGAATGAATCAAATGAACACCACTTCATCTTTTAATTTAATTTGAAAAGTTTAACATCAGATCAATAGTTCTATAATCCATCTCCGGACAAACAGACAGAAGTACTCGATTGCAATACCCGCTTCCCCTGAAGTGGCGAAAGGTAATACAGTTAGTCTTAACCCTTATAAGCCTCAAATTTGTTCAAGAAAATGTTACGTTTCCCATAGAAAATGTCCATTTGCAGACCAAGAGAAGGATATCATGGAAAATTTACCAATGGAATGACTGGCTCGGTTATCGAGCCAGTTATTCCAGTGGTAAATTTTCCAAAAATACCCTTCTCTTGGTCTGCAAATAGACTTCTCAAGACCACTGCAGAAGCTGTTTTTGGCTGATATGAGTGTGAAAGGGTTAAAACATACCCCCTCTCAATCATGCTAACACAAGTGTTTTTAAATGCTGCATCAACAACTGAAGGCAAATGCAAATACTGACTAGATATAATCAACACAATTTATGTCTAAAATAAATAACATTTATTATAAGCAATTACTGTTTAACTTTTTAACAATCAAGCTGGCCAAAAATCGCTTCTACGCTGGTCTTGAGAAATCTATACTTGCAGACTAAGAGATTATTTTTGAAAATTTACCACTACAATGACTGGCTCGATCAATAACCGAGACATCAATAACTGTTTCCAAAATGTGCATCATCCTTTCTTCTACTGGCTCCTAATAAGAGATTTCTGTGTGATAATGGTGAAAGAATGACACACAGTGAAGGCCTCTCTTATATAAATAGCTAACATTTTAATAGTTATGCTGTCCAAATATGACCTCAGCAGTGGGTTGGAGAAATGACGATTTGCAAGTCGAGTATACTATTTTCGAAGATTTACTGGCCAGAATGGTAGGCTTGATGAGAGAGGCCATCATTACAGGATACCAGTCCTTATCACACTAATGTACCAATGTTTAATTGTTACAGAAAGAAGAAAGGCTGGTGTACATTTTGAAAACAACCTTGCTGTCTCATACACCAACAGCTTACAACAACTTTGTTTTCAAAGTAAACACAAGTATCGTATGAACGCCGAACAAATTTCGGCATCTAAAATTTCAGAATTCAAGGTGTTAAGAGTAGTGAACAATTCAGTCATCACAATGTTCTGACCACAGAGAATGAGATAAAAAAACCAATACGTGAAGGAATGTTACAAAAATATCACAAACCCAGGCAGTATAATGAACTCTCTGTTCATCAAAAAAGGAACGTCTCATGAATATATATTTACAATCACACAATTTGGTATAATGTAGATTACATAAGGACAAATTTATTTCTGAGATCCCATGGACTCACAATTAACGTAATTTAATTATCAAGATTTGTCAAGAAAATTGAAATGTCTGTACGGTGAATGTTCATTTGCTGGCCGAGTGAAGACATCGTTTTAAAAGTTACGCTGGAATGACTGGCTAAATTATCGAGCCAGGCATTTCAGTTGTAAATTGTCAACATAGTCTTCTAATTACCTGTAAATGGACATTCGTCAACATCGCTGCAAAAGCAGATTTTGTCCGCCTTAACTATTACTAAGTTAAAGCATATATACAGCCAAGCTGTTGAATATTTTGAAACCAATGACTGGAAAGTTCAACAACAGCTTGCAGGCATATTTGAAATATGCAACAAAATAATGAACACAATTATGCAGTGTTTAGTTTCTGTAGCATAGATTACAATTCTTATATTATTTAACCCTTTAGTACTTATATCAGTCAAAAACGGCTTCTGCAGTGGTCTTGAGAATGTTCATTTACAGATCACGAGGACTTTTTGAAAATTTACCACTAGAATGACTGGCTTGATGACTATGAGAAAATTTCAATTTCTTTTAGCAAATTCGAGGGTTATAGTGTTAACTCTTTCACTGATATATTCCCCGTATCTCAATCTTATGGCAAACAAAAAAGAAAGCTGTGGAATACTTTGAAATTATTATGTCTGGAAGCTATTGGGAAGCGACAGCTCCCAGTTATAGTAATTTCAAAATATTCCACAGACTGCTATATATTGCAAAGAATTTACCTTTTCAAGGATTTGCTGCTGAAAGGGTTAAATATGCAGTTAATAAAATACAATTCGACCAAAACAATTTGCGGATATCTAGATCAAATGTTTCAGCTTAGATTTCTTAATGGATGCAATGGTTAGCAATATAGAAGGCATTTTGGAGATTTAGAATTGATGATGTTTTGGTAAATTTCCTAAGTAGGGTTATCTATTAAATACCGGACACTTGTCACAACCATGAGAAAGACTGCTTTTAAGACTTCAGAAAAAGGATAACAATAACGTACACATAATGAAACAAGAGGAATCAGAGATCAGACAGTAATACATTACATTGTCATCATATTTAATCATTTAATGTGTAATTTCTTGGGAAAATTAAAATGTACTTATTGAATGTCCATTTGCAGGCCAAGAGACTATTTTTGAAAATTTACAGTCATTTCAGTGGTAAAATTTCAAAAGTAGTCTTCTCTTGGCCTGTAAATGGACATTACTCAAAACCACTACAGAGGGCGGATTTGTCCGGTTTTGTCACGAAAGGGTTAACCGACTAGAGGTTATATTTTGGAAGCAGTTTGGCAGAAAGGCGTTGTTTTCTTGTTGAACTTAGTCTACAACTACGACTTTCAGTCAGTGTTTCCAAAGTAGCCAGCGGAATTCATATTTACCTCTGTGGATACTAGTTTTCAAAGAATACAGAAGGAAGAGGGTTAAACAGACAACAGCTAACAAAATGGCAACATTTGGATTTCATTAATCAAATTATCACAACAAAGTGTACTTGTAATATTATTTACTATGTGATGAATATATTTCCGAGAGACAGCCAGCCACGTACCTACGTATGTAGGTAGGTAGGTAGGTAGGTAGGTAGGTAGGTAGGTAGGTAGGTAGGTAGGTAGATAGATAGATAGATAGATAGATAGATAGATAGATAGATAGATAGATAGATAGATAGATATATAGAGGAGACAGAAAAGGAGGAGAAAGTGAGAGACAAAATTGAGAGTATAATACAATACATTAATCACAGTATGGTAGCTAACACATATTGTATTGTATTTAATAAGTACACAACTGATTATTACTATTATTATTATTATTATTATTATTATTAACAGAGTAAATATCAGCGCGATCTCAAACTTAGGCGCATAGTTGTATGTAATAAATGTTAGAAAGACAAAGAAAGAACATGTGTGATGGGCTATAGCTGGGACTTAGGCAGCTTTGTTAGAAATGTTAAAAGATTTGACAGACTGACTCACAGACAGACTTATACTATTTGCGAGTCACATCTAAAAAACAGTTTCATAACACTGCTAACAGTTTTTATAAATATATTCTAGTATATTTATGAAAATGATATCATTAAAATCCAGCTGATAAAGTGGTAATTCACCTCCAAATAGACCACGCTAAACAAGTATATTATACTCCCATATTCGATATATACAGCTAGATATTACTTTGTGACTGAACTCAAGTGTAGAATATAAAATATACAATTTATTACAATTACAAAAAGGATATATTCATGTCCAATCATCAACCTTTGTATGTAATGAAAGACATTAAAGTACACAGAATATTACTATACATGGATTTCTCATGGTGATTATGCTAGCTTTATCTAAGCTTTTATGGTCAAGAGTGATAAAACAACTTTAATTCTGGCTCACAATATGACTGTCCACTTGCAGGCTAAGAAAATTATATTTAAAAAAAATTGCCACTGAAATTTACTGGCTCAGTTGTCAAGTCAGTCATTCCAGTGCTAAATTGCCAAAAAAAGTATTTTCTTGGTCTGCAAATGGACAAGACCATTGCAAAGAACAGTTTTGGCTGACTTGACCATTGAGTTGAATGTTAAACGTACTCAATTCTATATGGTCCCTGTCTATACTGACCAGCACAACAATGTATAGTTAAGATCATGATTATTTTGAAAACAATTTGTCTGAAAATTATTGCTGCCTTTCAGTCAAACTGTGTTTATAATAATAATAATAATAAAATCTTTATTTATAGAGGGTAAAAACATGGTCAGCAATACAACTGTTCTTCCCTGAGGCCCTCAACTTATTTATAGATCGTTTGCCTATTTGAACTCGTGCTTCATGGGACTTCTGAATGAAGTAGGTTAAGGTGTACATTTTAACCTCTTATTGAAATAAGTTAACCATCCTGTATATGATAAATAGATAATTTATACACGAGGCCCAAGGGCATGTGGCACTCACCTGGACCATTGGCATTTAAACTATTTGCATTTAAATAGACATGATGGGTGATTTTTGGAAAATCCAAGATGGTTATCAGAAAAAATTGACCAATCAAGATTCTCGTTTAATATGTTGAAGCCTACTGTCATCGGATCATTCCACCCAAGTTTTGTTTAAATCAACCTATTGATTGAAGGAGTACCATTTTTAAATGGTTCCGGAAAACTTTCAGAAAATCAGAGATGGCTGTCAAAACATTGACCTATTAAAATTCTGAATAGAATTTCTGGAGGCTATGACAATAGGATCCTTCCACTCAAATTTGGTAGAAATTGCGCAAGTGATTGACGAGGAGTAGAAGTTTATACAAATTCCCATATTTTCAAATAATCCAAGATGGCGACCATCAAAATCAAGCTGTCAAAATTCTGTATACATTTTCTGAAGCGCACCGGCCTAACGTTCTTTCAGCTAAGTTTGGTTGAAATCGGCCAAGCTGCTAATGAGAAGTAGCCATTTAACTGATTTCCCAAAACATTCAGAAAATCCAAGATGGCTGTCAGAAAAATTGACCAATCAAAATTCTGTATACATGTTCTGAAGCCTACCACCCTAGGCTCATTCCAGCCAGTCTGGTTGAAATCACTCAAGTAGTTAATGATTTTCAGGCATTTCGGAAAATTCAAGATGGTCACCGAACAAATTGACCAATTAAAATTCTGTATACAAGATCTGAATCATACCACTTTAGGGTCCTTCCATCCGAGTTTGCTTGAACTCGTTCAAGTGGTTAATGAGTAGCCTTTTAAACGATATCCAGAAAATCCAAGATGGCTGCCTGAAAATTTGACCCATCAAAATTTTGCATACAAGGTCTGAAAGAAACCACCCTAGTATCCTTCCAGCCAAGTCTGGTTGAAACTGCTCATGCAGTTAATCACTTAATGAGTAGTGTTTTAAACGATTTCCCGCCATTTTTCGGAAAAATGAAGATGTCCGCCAAAAATATGGACCAATCAAAATTCTGTACATTCCGAAGGATACTATGCAAGGGTTCATCCATCTGAATTTGATTGAAATCGGCCCAGTGGTTATCAAGTAGCCTATTAACTGATTTCCAGAAATTTAAAGAAAATCCAAGATGGCTTCCGGAAAAATTGACCTATCAAAATTCTGTATACAAGTTCTGACGCATACTACAATAGGGTTCTTACATCACAGTTTGATTGAAATCGTCCCAGTGGTTATCGAGTTAGTTTTTAAGTGATCTCCAGAAATATTCAGAAAATCCAAGATGGTCAAGCTTCGTATGAACAAACTTGGATCCCTATGCCCTGCCAAATATAATTGAAATCGGTCGTGGCTCTCAAGAAGACATTTTAAATTTCCCATTGCTTTAGTATGGGAGTATTGGGCGGGAAAACAATCCAAGATGGCCACCAAACTGTTTATCCGACAGTTTCGAAAGTGGCAAATTTGAAATCAGCATACTCAAAAACATATATAAAACTAATTTCGGCTTCACAATCCACCAAATAAAAAAATCCAAAATGGCTGCCAAACACACTACATTTCAATTGGTCCAGGGAGGTCATGTTTTTTCCCGTATCAACTTCTCTTGAACAAGCCTTAATGACCCTTAGTCCCTAATAATATCTGCCAAATTTCGGCCCGATCCCGTCAGCGATTTTGGAGTCGTTTTGGGAAAACCAGGTCATCCAAGATGTCCGCCAAACTATTTGGCCAATCAAGTTTTCTTGAACAACCTTGGTTCAGCTCTTGCCCTAAATGATATTTCATGAGTTTTGAATCGATTCCCCAAGCAGTTTCGGAGATTTTTAGAGGTTTCAAAAAAAAATCAGCAAAGCCAAGATGGTCGCTGACCAAATTGGCCAATTGGTTTCGTTTGAAGAAACTTCGATCCCTAAGACCTAAGGATGCGTCAAGCCAAATACAATTGAAATAGGCCCAGCGGTTCTCGAGTAGTCATTTAAGGAAAAGTTGATGGACGGACACACGACGGACAGTCGCCACAACATAAGCTCACTTGGCCTTTCAGTCCAGGTGAGCTAATAATAGTGGATATTAATAAATTTCTCAAATATATTATACATTGTTATTTTACAAAGAAAAAAATCCTTTGACATCTTATTATTGTACAGGAATGATCTGAGTAACACATATCTATATATTAGACTTATATTAACAGTTTAACACTAATATCCGCCAAAAACGGCCTCTACAGTTGTCTTGGGAATTGCCCATTTGCAGATCAAGAGGAGACTATTTTTGAAAATTTTTCACTGGAATGACTGGCCAGTCATTCCAGTGAGAAATTTTCAAAAATAATCTTCTCTTGGTCTGCAAATGGACATTTTCTGAGAAAAAAAAATTTCTTGAATAAATTTAAAGGGTTTAAAGGGTTAAGGATATACATACATGAACACGCGCACGAACATACGCGCTTAGTCGCGCAGCGCATGATCCCACACACACACACACACACACACACGCACGCACACACACACGCACACACCACACACACACACACACCACACACACGCACACACACCACACACACACACATACATGAACACGCGCACGAACATACGCGCTTAGTCGCGCAGCGCATGATCCCACACACGCACACACACACACGCACGCGCACGCACGCACACGCACACACACACACACCACACACGCACGCACACACACACACACACCACACGCACGCACGCACACACACCACACACACACCACACACGCACGCACGCACACACACACGCACGCACACACACACACGCACGCACACACACCACACACAACTGAAGCATAAGTTACAATATATCTCTATCATATAGAGTATGTATCTCACATATATACCGATAGCCTAAATCTTATGCACAGTCCAGCTCAGAAATAAGTTAACATGTTTCAAAACAAAACCAGTGGCAGTTAGTAAGAAATGATTTTGTGAATATTTTGAACATAATTGGATTGGAAGATATTGCTGCAGAAGGCAGCAATGTCTTCCAATCCAATTAGGTTCAAAATATTCAACAGTACATTTTATTTTGTTTTGAAAACTTGGAAGTTATTTCTGAGCTGTACTGTATAGCATAAGAACATACAACGAATAGGTGTAAATTTGTGTCGATGAACAAAGGATGGGCCGCTATGATGGTCAAGAAGAATATTATATACTTTTAACTCAGATAACGAATTTACACTATTGCAATGAGATTCAAATTAGCATTTACACACATACATAGTTACATACACATCTATGGTATAATCCTAAATTTTTCATTTCTGTTGCCGTTACCCGACCATCTGACTAAATGAAAATACAACAAACACTTTCAGGTATATGAAAAGCAAATTTCAGAAAGATCGCAAAACGTGAACACATACCGTTATAAAGCTTAACCAAAACTGGGAAATAAATCCATTTATTTTCAAAATTGTAGATCTGCTATGTCCTATATTATAGACTATAAACCATGCCAATTATTTTGTACAGTTTGATTGACAGTTCTAAATATTTTCAAAATATTCAGCTGGTTTCATACCAGCCCTTAGTAAAGCTGAAACAAGGCTTCCGAGAAAAGACAAGTGATAAAAAAAGAATTAGATATCCTTAACAAGAGGCCCAAGGGCCTGTGACGCTCACCTGGACCAATAGCATTTGAACCATTTGCATTTAAAGACATAATAGATAATTTTCAGAAAATCCAAGATGGCTACTAAAAGAATAGACCAATTAAAATTCTATATATATAGATGTTCTGAAGCCTACCCACCTAGGGACCTTCCAGCTGAGATTGATTGAAATCTGCTAAGCGGTTAATGAGGTGTAGGCTTTTATCTGATTTAGCAAAACTTTTGGAAAATCCAAGATGGCCACCCAAAAAATTGAGTAATCAAAATTCTGGATACTAGATTTGAAGCCTGCCACCATAAGGTCCTTCCATCCAAGTCTGGTTGTAATCGCCCAAGCAGTTAATGAAGAGTAGCATTTTAAGCGATTTCAGCAAAATTTTCATAAAATTCAAGATTTTCACACACATATTTGCCAATCAAAATTCTGTTTACAAGGTCTGAAACCTACACCCATAGGGTCCTTCCAGTCAAACTAGGTTGAAATCCGCCAAGCAGTTAATGAGTAGCATTAATTTTTTAAAACAAAATCTGAGATTTTCACCATAAAAATTGATCAATCGAAATCTGAATAGAAGTTCTAGAGCCTACCACCATAGAATACACCTAGTCAAATTTCGTTGAAATATGTCAAGCAGCTATGGAGTAGTAGCATTTTGACCATTTCAGGTAGATTTTTCACAAAATCTAAGATTTTCACCCAAAAAATTGACCAATCAAAATTCTGAATAGAAGTCCTAGAGCCTACCACCATAGAATCCATCTAGTCAAATTTGGTTGAAATATGTTTAGCAGCTAAGGAGTAGCATTTTGACCATTTCCGGTAAATTTTTCATAAGATCTAAGATTTTCACCCAAAAAATTGATCAATCAAAATTCTGAATAGAAGTCCTAGAGCCTACCACCATAGAATCCATCTAGTCAAATTTGGTTGAAATATGTTTAGCAGCTAAGGAGTAGCATTTTGACCATTTCCGGTAAATTTTTAATAAAATCTTTTTCACCCAAAAAATTAATCAATCAAAATTCTGAATAGATATTCTAGAACCTATCACTGCAGAATCCATCTAGCTGAATTTGGTTGAAATATATCAAGTGGCTATGGAGGAGTAGCATTTTGACCATTTCCGGGAGATTTTTCATAAAATCTAAGATTTTCACCCAAAAAATTGATCAATCGAAATCTGAATAGAAAATCTAGAGCCTACCACCATAGAATACACCTAGTAAAATTTCGTTGAAATATGTCAAGCAGCTATGTAGTAGCATTTTGACCATTTCAGGTAGATTTTTCACAAAATCTAAGAGTTTCACCCAAAAAATTGATCAATCAAAATTCTGAAGAGAAGATCTACAGCCTGCCACCATAGAATCCATCTAGTCAAATTTGGTTGAAATATGTCTAGCAGCTAAGGAGGAGTAGCATTTTGACCATTTCCGGTAGATTTTTCATAAAATCTAAGATTTTCACCCAAAAAATTGATCAATCGAAATCTGAATAGAAGTTCTAGAGCCTACCACCATAGAATACACCTAGTCAAATTTCGTTGAAATATGTCAAGCAGCTATGGAGTAGTAGCATTTTGACCATTTCAGGTAGATTTTTCACAAAATCTAAGAGTTTCACCCAAAATATTGATCAATCAAAATTCTGAATAGAAGTTCTAGAGCCTGCCACCATAGAATCCATCTAGTCAAATTTGGTTGAAATATGTCTAGCAGCTAAGGAGGAGTAGCATTTTGACCATTTCCGGTAGATTTTTCATAAAATCTAAGTTTTTCACTGCAAAAACTTGACCAATAAAAATTCAGAAAAAAAGTCTGGAGGGTAGCAGCATAGGATCCTTCCAGCCAAATTTGGTTGAAATCGATCAAACCGTTAAGGAGAAGCGATTTGATGGATGGACCACGGACGGCCGCCATGGCATAAGCTCACTTGGCCTTTCAGGCCAGGTGAGCTAATAACTGTCATTTGTGTATTCCTTATTTGGTCACATTTAGCAAGGAAAATCCAAGGAAAGACTACTATGATTTATACCTAATCAGTTTGAAACATTCTTTTTTTTTTTACAAAATTCCACTGAATGTGACCAGCAAGGGCTTGTTTACCGCTCATGCTTACAAATACATGCCATTAATGAGATAATCGGCTTCGTGAGAGTGAAGTAGTTTTCCACGTCGGATTCTGCGCTTCACTGTCCGTAATCGACACACTACACCCACCAATAGAATTAATGAAATAGCAAGCCCTAATGCCAGAGCAATTATAGGGCCTTGTGCACTGTCTGTAATGCTTGATACAACAACCTTTTTAACGTGATAAGATTGACCACCATTATCTTCTGGGTCAGATGGAGAATTAGCCGCCTCTTCAGGTACCTCATCCTCTGGCTGTATTGGCTCTTCTGCCTCATTATTATTAGTTTGTTTTGTATCAATTCCGCTATTGAATTTTGCAACCGGTTCAGGTGGTTCATTTGCACCTGGTATTATCTCCCCATGGTTTTCATAATAATCTTCACCTAAATTCTCATCTTCCGTGTTATCAGGGGTATTACTATCACCTTGCTGTGGTTGCCGTTCTTTCTGCTGCTGCTGCTGTTGTTGTTGTTGTTGTTGTTGTTGTTGTTGTTGTTGTATATCATTCATGTTTTTCCCAGTTTTCTGTGACGAAGCATCTTGGGAATCTGCAAAACATGTTAGAATATATATCAACATTTTTATAATGCACATGAATAGAAAGTGAAACTTGTTTCATAATCTGCCTTCCTTACCAGTCTGCCAGCTGAGTTTCTACAGGCGACATTCTCCATGTGGTTTAACTCTGGATATGTTGAACATTTTGAAACAAATTTGCCTGAAAATTGTTGGTGGCTAAGCCACCAATAACATTCAGTCAAATTGGTTTCAAAATATTCAGCCGGCCCAGAGTTATTCCACGTTGAAATTATTGTCTGGTGGCTTGCAGCAGTCAGACAATTACTGGGCATTTTGGGCATAATAGGGAAATTCTTAGCAAATCCTAGCCAATCAGCTTAACCCTTTAAGCCTTAAATTTTTTCAAGAAAATGTTAATTTTCTCATAGAAAATGTCCATTTGCAAACCAAGAGGTTAATTTTGATAATTTATCACTGGAATGACTGGCTCAGTTATCGAGCCAGTCATTCCAGTGATAAATTTTCAAAAACAATCTCTATACAAATGGCCATTTCTCAAGACCACTGCAGAAGCCGTATTTGGCTGATATGAGTGTTAAAGGGTTAAGCCTTTATGGTGAAGCTGATCAAAATGCCTCTGTAGTGGTCTTGATGATCAATGTCTATTTTTAGGGCAAAAGAATATTTTTGAGAATTTACCACTGAAATGACTGGCTCGATAACTTAGATTATGTTGCATCATATGTAATCAGTATTCATACACTATTGGCACAATAAAATTCCATGATGTTTCATGACCTCCAATCAATATTCCATGACTTTCCTTGAACTTTGGTGATGTAGTACACCAAATAATTTCTATATGCTTAAGCATCTTTCGGCAGATGAGCTAAATATTCTTCTCCACAGTGGTATTCGATGAATTTAAATGACCTTTGAGAAAATAGTTGGGTTTTCATGTCTTTGAATGCCCTGAAATTTTATTTTAAATTTCTGTGACTTTCCAGGATATCCATGACCCATGCGGATGAACTATGGATAATGCGCGACATCGGCAAACTGCCGACAACCATTGTTAAATGAGGCATCCATTGCAAGCTATGACCTGCCTATTTCAAGCTAGTGACCTATTTCTAGCTAGCCACCTATTTCTAGCTAACCTCCACTTAGGCACATTTGAATCAATTTCACAGCTTTTAACCATGAATTCCCAGAATCCCAATTTCAATGTAACTATATTGGTAAGCTGCTGAATATGTTGAAAATAAATTGACTGGGGCTGTTCCTGGCAACAACAGCTCTAAGTTAAATCAGTTTCAAAATATTCAAAAGAATGTCTATTAAATTGTAAGTTCATAAAATGCATCCAATTCAGACACTTTCATGACAGACCATTTGAGGCTTTGTGATAGATGTTAAAGCTACATCATGTTGATTGTGACATCAGCTGAGATTTGATTATGACATCAGGTACTTGAGTGACAAATCAGATCCCTCCACTACATGTATCCAGATTGGAAGATCTTTGTCTTCATCGATATTGTCTGAATATTCATTACCAAAATAAGCAAATACAAGAGGCCCAAGGGGCCTGTGCGCTCACCTGGAGCATTATGCATTTTTGTCACAATTGTTGGTGGGTGGTTTAGTAGTCGTCTTCTAAATGAGTTTGCGGACATTTTTGCAATTTCAATATGGCCACCAAACACGCTACATTTTGATTGGTTCACTGCAGCCATTTTTCTGATGTGGCGCCTTCCCCGTGGAAAAAATTTAATGGCACTCATATCTCCCAAATTTCGGCCCAATCCGCTCAGTGGTTCTGGTCATTTTGGCAAAAATTAGGTTATCCAAGATGGCCACCAAACCATTTGGCCAATCAAGTTCCCTTGAAACAAACTTGGTGCAGCTCTTGCCCTAGATGATATTTCATGTGTTTTGGAGAAGATTTTTAGACATTTTAAAGCTGCCAGTTTTTTTGATGGATCAACTTCTCTTGAACAAACTTTAATGGCCCTTCTTAGTCCTTAATCATATATCACAAATTTCGGCCTGATCGCTTCAGCGGTTCTGGGGAAGAATTGTTTTTGCGAAAACGAGGTCATCCAAGATGGCCGCTGAACCATTTAGTCAATCAAGTTCCCTTGAACAAACTTGGGTCAGCTCTTACCATAGTTCAGATTTCATGCGGTCTGAATTGATCCCTCACGGTTTTGGAGAAGATTTTTAAAGACATTTCTAAAAATCGGCTGAAATCCAAGATGGCCATCGACCAAATTGGCCGATCGGGTTCATTTGAATAAACTTGAATCGCTATGCCTTAAGGATGCTTCCAGTCATATATAATTGAAATCGGTCCAGCAGTTCTCGAGAAGACATTTTAAATTTCCCATTGCTTTAGTATGGGAGCTTTTGGCGGGAAAATGATTCAAGATGGCCGCCAAACAATTTATCCGACAGTTTCGAAAATTGCAAATTTCAAATCAGAATACCCAAAAAACTATATAAAAACAATTTCAGCCTCTAAGTCTATCAAATAAAAAAATCCAATATGGCTGCCAAACATGCTATATTTTGATTGGCCCATGGTGGCCCTGTTTTTTTTTTACGGATCAACTTCTCTTGAACAAACTTTACTGGCCCTTAGTCCCTAATCATATCTGCCAAATTTTGGTCTGATCCCTTCAGCGGTTCTGGAGAAGTTATTTTCGCTAAAACTAGGTCAACCAAGATGGCCACTAAACCATTTGACCAATCACGTTCCCCCGAACAAACTTGGTTGAGCTCTTGCTCTGGATCATATTTCATGAGGTTTCCTTCATTCCCTCAAGCTGTTTCAGAGATTTTTAGATGTTTCTAAAAATCGGCTAAAATCCAAGATGGCCACCGGCCAAATTGGCCAATCGGCTTCGTTTGAACAAACTTGGAACCCTATGCCCTAAGGATGCTTCCTGCCAAATATAATTGAAATCGTCCCAGCGGTTCTTGAGAAGTCGCCTTAAAGGAAAAATTGACCGACGGACGGATGGACGACAGACGGACGGTCGCCACGACATAAGCTCACTTGGCCTTTCAGGCCAGGTGAGCTAATAATCTATATATCGCATGTAAATGAAGAGCAAAGTATCCACAATGGAATCAAATGCATTAGATATTATGAATTTTGAAATGCCATAAAATTCAACTTATGACTTCTTTGTGTGAATGGTCAACAATGTGGATTCAGACTATGCAACACATGTTTTCAGATTAGAGGAAACTAGCGTCATATAGTTACGAAGCTGGACATAAGCTCTAAACAAAGTTTTAGTTTACCGAACACTAATGTTTTCTTGCATCTCAATAACCATTGGTCTGTAGCACTCTTAAGCAATGTTCATTTGCAGGCCAAGAGAACTTTTGAAAAAAATTTACCACTGAAATGTCTGGCTCAATAAATGGAAGTCATTCCAGTGGTAGATTTTCAAAAAATAGTCTTCTCTTGGCCTGCAAATGAACATTGCTTAATAGGGTGGTGTTTGAATGAAATTGAAGAAAACTATTTTCTGTAGCGAAATTTACTACTAAGGAATTCGAAAATATGCAAATAATATATTTTATACAAAGTATAGAAAAGCATCATTTAGTGTGATGTAACCATTATTGGTGTGTGTTCCCCTTTAAATAACTTCCTGAGTCATCATGAATGCCATGTCTATTTCATTCACAATCAACATCATGATCAAAACTGAGAAAAACAAGCGGCTAAGGAGGAGTAGCAATTTGACAATTTCCAGTACATTTTTCATAAAATCTGATGAATCAAAATTCTGAATGGATGGTCTAGAGCCTATGGCCATAGGATCATTTCAGCCTGATTTGGTTAAAACCGGTCAAGATTGTAAGAAGAAACAATTTGACAATTTCCAGTACATTAAAAATAACATCTAAGATTTCACCCGAAAAAAATTGATGAATCAAAATTCTGTAAGGAAATTCTAGAGCCCATCACCACAGGATCCTTTCTGCCAAATTTGGTTAAAATCGCTCAGAATGGTAAGGAGAAGAAGCAATTTGACAATTTCCGGTACATTTTTCATAAAATCTAAGATTTTCACCCCCAAAAATTGATGAATCAAAATTCTGAATAGAAATTCTGGAGCCTACGACCATTGGGTCCTTTCAGCCAAATTTGATTGAAATCGGTCAAATGGGTAAGGAGAAGAAGCAATTTGACAATTTCTGGTAAATTTTTAATAAAATCTAGGATTTTCACTCAAAATATTTATGCAACAAAATTCTGAATGGAAGTTCTAGAGCCTATGACCATAGGATTCTTTCAGCCCAATTTGGTTGAAATCGGTCAAAATTCTAAGGAGAAGAAGCAATTTGACAATTTCCGGTAAATTTTTTAATAAAATCTAAGTTTTTCACCCAAAATATTTATGAATCAAAATTCTGAATGGATATTCTATAACCTATGACCATAGGATCCTTTCAGCCATATTTGATTGAAATCGGTAAAAAGGTAAGGAGAAGAAGCAATTTAACAATTTCCGTTAAATTGTTAATAAAATCTAAGATTTTGACCCAAAAAATGTATGAATCAAAATTCCAAATGGATGTTCCGTATCTGAGCGCAATAGCATCCTTTGACCAAAATTTAGTTCAGATTCGGCCATTGGTTAAGGAGTAGCGTTTTAAAGCAAAAGTTGACGGACGACGGATGGTCAGCACGGCGTAAGCTCACTTGGCCTTTCAGGCCAGGTGAGCTAAAAATCAGTCAGCATCCCAATGAAAGGATTTGTTAACAGCCAATTAGATTATTAGCATATGTCCGATGCTATACAGAGATGAATACTATAGTCACTAATACAGCCTCTACTATGGAAGCACACTGATACTCGTTCCTATGTGATCTCCAAAGTGGAGTTAACTAATGAATGGCAACCTACTAATATAATTGGCAAATGCATCTCTTTATCGATATTAGTTAGCATGCTATGCAGGTGTACAACATACCTCTGTAAGGAGTGTCAGTATCCTGAGGCACTGTGTCTGCTGTTGCATCATTAGCCTCATTTGCTGGTGGCTTGCCATCTCTGCCATTTGAGTCTGAAAATTGTTTTGGTTTGTATTAATTTTGTAAAAAGTTTTGATCAATATTAACCTTTTAATGGTCAAATTTGGTCAAGAAAATCAAAATTTTTGATTATTGAATATCCATTTGCATGCCAAGAGCGGATTATTTTTGAAAATTTAACACTGGAATGACCGGCTCGGTTATCGAGCCAGACATTCCAGTGGTATATTTTCAAAAATAGTCTTCTCTTCACCTGCAGATGGCCATTCCTCAAGATCACAGCATAGGTCAGTTTTGGCCGGCTTGACCATTAAAGGGTTAATGTTGTGATAGCTTTAACCATTTAACACTCATATCAGCCAAAAAGGGCTTCTGCAGTGGTAATGAGAAATGTCCATTTGCAGACCAAGAGAAGAGTATTTTTGAAAATTTACCACTGGAATGACTGGCTCAAGCAGCATCTCTGCATTTTTGATTAATTGTTTAACATGGAAATATATTTTCAAGATGGCCATCGAGTGTCCATACTAAATTTCGTATCCGGATCAACTTTGATAGGGATCCTCTCTGTGTAACACCCTAGCAGACATTCAATGACCTGAGTCAGCTAGTCAAAGTTACATAGAATTAACTTAAGGCCGTATCTCACTGGGTTTGGTGGCGAATGAACGACTGCTTATTTTCACTAACTTGTCTCTAACTATTCTCTAACTATTCTTTTTGCTCGCCAAGGAGTCTTCAATAGACCGCTACCAAGTCGCCCCCCCACGGTCTGTTTCAGTCGTCTCCTAAAAATTACAGGCGACTGTTGGCAAACAGTTAGCAACCAATTGGAGAATGGGAAGACTAGTTAGAGATTAAATTCAAACTGAATTAAGAGTGTCTAAAGAATCTTTAGCGAACGTCGTCATCCCCCTTGATTCCCCTACAAAATGTGCAGACTGCGTGACGACTTGAGTTGTGTTACTGAAGTCAGACAACTGAGAAGCGATTAAAACGACTGTGTAGCGACATAGAGACGACCAGCAGATGACTGACTAATGAATGCGTAGCGACCAATTAGCGAACGAGACGACTATGGACACGACTCGGACGACTGGTTAGCGAACACATAACAACTAAGTAATGACTAGATAGCGAATCGTTATCTGGTCATTAGTTGCTCACTAGTCAGTCGTGATCTGGGTATATATAAGCGCGCGCGCAACGACCGAGGTCAGAACACAGACAGACTTATCAGCGAGAACGTGACGACAGCGATTACTTCACAACATCTTCAGATGACTTCAGCGATAGCATGGGACCCAAGAAAGGAGGAAAGCGGACGGGCTCGGTCAAGCGCAAGGCTAGTGTTGAGCGGTCCTTGCAGGACACCAACCCAGAGAGCCAGGGGGAGCAGCCAGAGACCCAGGGGGAGCAGACCCACCCCAGCCCGCGAGTCAGCCCAGGAGCACGAGCCTTCACCTGGCCCCAGTAGCATCCAGGCCAGTGACCAGGACTCCCCTGACGACTCGGAGAGTGTGGCTGGCACCCAGGACTCCCACACCCAGGAACCAGGAAAGAGGAGGAAGAGAGGTGGCGGCCTCTTACCCATGGACTGACGTGGATGACAAACTGGCGGCCTTCCTGGAAGCCCACCCGCCTTCTATGACCTGCGGGACAGACTACAAAAACAGGGAGGCGAAGAAGGCCCTAGTGGCAGACTGGGCCCAGAGGGGTAAACTAGGATTTACGTTTTACAATGATACGTATCATATATCCGGATGAAGATCCGGATCAAAATATTAACATATGCATTTCTCGGAACCTAATGATCCGATTTAGCTCAGACTTTAACAAAAGAAAGGTTGTGACAATACAAGAGAATTTCAAAATGTAGGGCATGATCTGGATCCAAATCCGAGATCCGGATTCGAATCAAATTCCGGATCTATGGATATTTCGGATACTAATAATCCGATTTGGCTGGAATTTTAAGAGAAGAAAAATCATTGCTGTAAAATATGATGTCCAAGTTTCGGTCATCATCTGGATCAAAATCCTGGATCTGGATTCAGATCAGATTCAAAGAAAGCGGAGAGGGCGAGGGGTTTGCGATCTATGACCGCTTTTGTTGTGCATGCTTTTGTGTTATTGTGAACTCAAAATTGGAAATTCACATACTTAATCAATGAAAACAATAGTGATCATTTTTGTTCCATCTTTAATTTGATAATTTACAATTACATTTGGATTGTATATATGCAGATGAACAGGTTCACAAGGCCCTGAAGAATTATAGAACAAGGTATACCAAGCTGGTCAGTGGGAAGAAGTCTGGCCAGGCCACCCCTATGCTGACACATGTTGAGGATTGGGTTGTGAAGAAATTTCATTTCTTCCATCAATTCATTCGAAAAAGGGCAGGCCGGACCACTCACACTGTAAGCAAATACAATGTGCTCTAAGAATATTTGAGCATTTTCACAATATACAATGTGCTGTGAAAAATATTTGTACATTTTTAGCTCACCTGGGTGAGCTTATACAATGGCGATTTCTTTGATAATTAAATGTAAACATATTTGCAATCCATCTTCAGCCAGGTGAGCACTATGGCCCTTGGGCCATTTAAGATAATGACTTCTGCTCGTCTGCAATTTTACAAATTTTGCCATGGTAGTTATATTATATTTGTTATGTTCTATCTGTTATATTTGCAGTTCACAGACCTGGAACCAGAGGAGGAGCAGGAGAGTGTGTACCCACACGCCCACTCCAACCACTCCTGACCCTGGCCCTCGGAACAAGGGTGTTGGCAAGGGGTCATCGAACAGTGATCCTGCCCCCGGCAACTCAGGATCCCAGCCAGGGAGTGTAGCGAACCAAGCTGCAAACCTTTTTGACAAGGTAACACATAGGTCTTTTTGCATTAAATCCTCTTCCTCTTCTGCTGCATATTTGTAATTACATTTTCATCAAGAAATGTTTATTGTGTATGCGGTTTTGTGTATGCAGCCACTTCCCTCCTCTCTTCATCTTCTTACAGTGATGTGTGCTGTTGCAGCTCCTGACTCGTGCAAACGACCTGGCACAGCAGAGGGTGAAGGAAGTGCAGTCCTTGTCCTTACAAGAGAATGTGGTGAAGTCATTCGCCCAGTATCTCACCAGCCTGATGGCCCAAATCCCACAAAGGCCACTGTGGGATGACTACACAGACCAGGTGATGGCCCTGACACACAGCTTCAGAGCGAGGGCCAGGCACCAGTTCCCAGGTCAGCAGTACCAGGGCCAGGGTCAGCAGCCACACTTCCAGGGTCAGCAGCCACACTTCCAGGGCCAGCAGACACAGCAGTACCAGGGCCAGCATACACCGCAGTACCAGGGCCAGCAGACACAGCTGTACCAGGGACAGCAGTGGTCACAGCAGCAGACCCAGCAGCAGTCCCTGTCAGGGGTGTTGAGTGACTCGTTGATGGATCAGAGTTTTGAGAACTTCTGTCCCTTTCATGGCTCTGGCCTTTTGTCCTCTTCACAGCTCCACACCCCTTCCTGCCTGGCCCGTTCTCCATCAGAGCCAGCTGGACCCTCTGCTACTAGAATTCTACCAGAACTATTTATTTCATATTTATTGATTTGTGTGCAATCATGACCAGTAGAGAGAAAAATATAATTCTTTCGTTTTAAAATAATACGAAACACAACAATTTATAGTTATCAAGTAGTCATACGAAAGTCTTTCAATACTTGAGTTATATACAGTCACATGAATCACTTGGTATTCTTTCCTTTGTGAAGTAGTATGGCCTGGTCCTGCCATGGCACCCTCACAATGGTATTGTAGTAGTTCTTGAGGTAGTCCCTCTGAGCTCTTGCTCCTCCTTGATTCCCTCCCAGAGCTCCCATAGAATAATGGTTGTCATTTGTCCTCCAAATTCCATCATCCCACTGATACTGCTCTCCATCAATTTCTTCATGGTCGGCCACTCTTTCTATCTTGGAGACAGTTTCTGGTTTCTGCATCATGGTGGACAAGACATCTGAACCTATGTGAGCGTACTCTGAAGGCATTTTCTACAAGCTTGCGTGCCCTGCACAGTCTATAGTTGAAAATCCTATCTGCCTTTGTCATTTCCCTCAAGGCATATGGCTTCATCATCCACTCCTTCAAGGCAAAGGCATCGTCTCCAACTAGAAAATACGGCACAGGATGATCATCACCAGGCAAAGGTTCAGGGGGAGGTAGGCGGGCCTTTCCCTGGTCTAAGGCTCTATACAGGTCACTGTCTCTGAAGATACCAGCATCAGAACTGCTACCATTAGCCCCCACATCCACATAAAGAAACTTGTAGTCTGAGTCCACCACTGCCAGCATGACAATGGAAAAATGGCCCTTGTAGTTGAAGAACAAAGAGCCAGAGCGACGAGGACCTTGTATTCTCACATGTTTGCCATCAATTGCCCCCACTGTGTGATGGAAATTCCACCTGTCAGAAAATCCCTTGGCCACATTTCTCCATTCTTCAGGTGTTGTTGGAAACTTGATGTGCTCAGCATAAAGTTCTTCATATATAGCGTCATACACTTCAGGGACAATGTTCACACTGGTGTTGGGTGCAACCCTGAATCCACATGACAAGAACATGTAGGAGACGCCACTGCTAGGTACCTGAGAGTTATTGCCACCTTCAAGCCAGGTTCCAGAGATTTTCTAAAATTTGTGTCCCGTTTCTTGATTCTAGGGGTCAGTCTGTTCACAAGCTCCCAGAAAAGCTCAGGTTTAATCCTCTTGAAGTTCTTGAAGCTTTTGGTATCACCATCCTCCAGGTGCTGCATCAGCTTTTCATACTGCCCATAATCTGTTCTGTTCAGTAGCCACTCCCTGACCCAGACACTCTTGGCTTTTCTGGCTTTCTTAACTTCTCTCTCATTTTATTCTGGCTTTTCCTTCTGCTGGGCCATGTCCCTGACTACAAGGGTAGCTGCAGCAAGCAAACAGCATTGGGCTTCCATGGCAGCAGCTTCTCTGTTGGCTTCTTCCTGGCTCAGGTTCATTTCCATGTCCATCTTGATTGCTTTTTCCT
>CM067373.1:135557038-135752038 GCA_034401795.1 Chaetoderma sp. LZ-2023a
TGTCATACGTCTATTAACTGTTGGACTGCTGGAAGCGGACAATAACTCCAATTGGCAATGACTCTGGATTGGCTGAGTATTTTAGAAAAAATTTGACTGAAAGTTGCTTGTGGCTTAGCCACCGACAACGTTCGGTCAAATTGTTTTAGAGGTACTCAGCATACCCTGAGTTAGGCTCCATGGAAAATGTAGACTGCAGAGGCTTGGCAGCGAGACAGTTAACTATATGTATATATAGGACTATAACATGTTAACCGTATGTATTCAGTATTCTCATGTCCTATATTGTTGTTGTTATATGTTATATGTAGGGGTCCACCGCCACATAGGCTCTGCGTTTGGTGGACTACCTGTTGTGAAACTGTAAATGTATATTCTATATCAAAATAAATAATCTTGAACTTGAGATAGGGCTATTGCTTAGTAGGAATTAACATCTCATATGCACAATTTAACCCATTACATCTCAAATTCTGTATATGAAAAAGCAATATAGAAAATGTAACTATTTATTTTAAAGATTATTTAATATTGTTTGTTTTGATTATGATTTCACAAACTGACACATATTATAGCTATTATATTAACCCTTATCACATTAATGCCAAATATAACTGATACAGGGTCAGTAGAAGAATGTCTGGTGTACAGTTGACAATGTTTTTTAAATCTGTTGCTGTCACATTAAATACCAAGGCCCGTATTTTAGAAGTTTCCTTTATTTTTGTCATAAGGCCTCCTTTCGTAAGGTAGCCTTATCTAAAGGAATCCTTTAATAAGGAGGCCTTAAGTATTTTATATTTCAGAATCGACCTTATCCACTTCCTTTAAAAAGGAGTTCCTTCGCTAGCTGATTGGTGTAAAGGTGGCCTTTATTAAGGAAGTCCTTACAAAAGGATTTCCTTAGCCGATTATAAAGCGCTCATGTTCCAATAAAAATAGGCAATCATAGATTGCAAACTATAGCAAATCTCGCTTTTATATAGTTCCCCGGGCCCATATGCAAAAAGAAAATGTAACTTTACACTAGTTTAAGCTAAACATAACCTCGCCCTCTTTGCCCTCCCCAACCAACATACTCTACATACACTGCATTGTCCTCTTCCTCCTGCCCATCATCTCCAACCACCTCTACTCCTCTTCACTCTCCTCTACCAGTCATCTTTTGCATCCATCCTCCTTCCGCTTCCTCCTCCTCCATCCCCTCCTCCACACTCCTCCTCCGCCGCCTCCTCCTACGGCTACCATATTCCATGCTCGACAGCTAATCGATCAACCAATCTGCCGGGCGACAGCGCCTTCGCTGCTACCTCAATAAATACAGCTACAAGCCTTATTCGGCTTCGTCGTCGTCGTTGCTGCGCTACCAACACCAGCACTATCATCATCACCACCACCACCACCACCACCACCACCACCACCACCGCTGCTGCCACCACCATCGTCGTCGTCATCGTCGTTCTTGTGCCATCATCATTGTTAATAAGACTAATAGCGCCAGTGTCAAGTAAGAACTTAATCTGGCAAATATCATTATTTTCTAGCTGCTTCACGGAATAGAATCAACCATCATATTGCTCCAAGATCATCTTGGAAGTTACACCACGCTTAAATCTACTCCGGAGTAGGTTTAGTAAAACTGGCAAAGTTTGCAATTTTTACACCTTTGTTTAAGCTAAACCATCCGTATGCATATAATCTCTTAAGCTAAGTTTACTATTAAACCACAGTTTAGCTTAAACCACCTTTATGCATATGAACAGTGGTGTAAATGAAAAGTTACACCCGGTGTAAGCTAACCTCTTGCTAAACCACCTTTATGCATACGGGCCCCGGAGTTGTAGTTTTCCGAGCTCGGGAAACAATAATATAACATATCCGGATTCGAACTCGTGTCTGAATATCTAGATCCGATTCATCATTCATGATAAACTCTGGGAGGCCTAGTGGACTGCAAACCCATTTCTGTTGCTAAAGTTTGGAGTAAGTTTGTGTAATAACTTCCGAGATCTGGAACATTATTTCATAATTAGGATCTATCCCATATTTTGTGAATTCTAGTTTAGTGTAACACCATTTCTAATCCAACAATTTGAAGCAAATTTGTTTATTAGTTTGCGAAAAATAGCTACACGCAGACAGACAGACGAGCTGGTGGGTGAGGTGGACAGACAGAGACTGAAGATGGGCATGTGTCATAAATGCATTCTGCAAATAATAAGCTGGCTTTCCATATTTCCCCTAAGTAAGCTCTGGATATTCATACGTTTTATTTAGATTGGTGATGTACATTTCAACCGATCATGTTCTTGTACATTCATTATTTGCACCTGTGACGGCATGCTATAATTGTACAGACAATACACACAGTGAAATGAACATTTGTATGAATTGCAGTCCGTCTAAATTGATACACCCAATTCACGCATGTACTAATGCTCAGGTACACTAGTCGATATACTGAAGGGGCCTTTGAAAGCTACGTTGAATTCCATAAACAATCTGACTGGTTGAGTCCATTCCAGCCAAATGTTGGTTGATTTTCACGCAGCTTTCGTCACATGTGTTACATCGCATAGTATAGATGAGCATAGTAGACTGAATCAATGTGAGAATGAGAGTGGGAAATGGTTATCTCATGCACATAGCACCTTGGGTAAATCGCATTCAATGCTAATCAACTACCTACAATTAGTTAATTCAACAGTTTACTATAGAAAGCTAAAGCGCATCATGTATTAATCATTGCTTAATATGGATGAAACAAGTTTTTCGATAAAGAGGTGGAGGGTGTTTTCAGAACTTGAAAAGCATTTACTGCTTCAGTTAATTGACAATGAAAAAGCAGTTATTGAGCAAAGACAAAATAGTGCAAACATATTAAAAGTGAAAAGTGATGCCTGGGAATGTATTTGGATCTTCTTCTTCTTCTTTTCGATCGCTGGTATCACACTTGGAGAGCCGTTCTCAAGATGAAATCTGTGGTTTTCTGCAGTTCTTCCACAGGCCCATACAGCTTTTCAAGAAGAGGTTGACAAAGGCCAGATCTCTTCTCTCAGCAGTTGATACGTACTGCAACATTGAAGTATGTGCTCTGTGGTCTGTTCTGCTTCTCCACAAGGACAAGCGGCTGATGTCGTAAGGTGGAACCGCCTGTACATGTGTTGGTTTAGTCTGTTATGTCCAGTTCTGAGACGAAAAATGGTCACTTGCTCTGGCCTCGAGAGATGACGGTAGGCATCTTCTGATTGAGGTGTTCTATAGAGTGACTTGATGATAGTCTTCATCTCTGTATGCGTAACCATGTTTTCTGTCTGATTCTCTTCTGCACCCACCTTTGCCATCTTGTCTGCTTCCTCATTTCCTTGGACTCCACAGTTTGAGGGGATCCACTGCAATGCTATCCGAAAGCATTTGATGGTTTGTAGTGCTTCTTCAAGTTGTGGCAGCTTACCTTTGGTGATAGCCTCAAGGACGGAACGGGCATCAGATAAAAAGACAATCTGTGCAATAGGGTCTGCTGTTCTGCTGATGGTATTAGCTGCATGGACCAGTGCTTCGACTTCAGCTCTGTAGTTTGTGCAGTGTTTGCCTGTCGGTATTGCAGCTGACTCATGTTGTCCGTTTGGATACTGTATGTGCAGTCCGGCACCTCCGCTCCTAATTGCATCTTTGGCTGATCCAGCTGTGTAGATCCTTATCCGTCTCCTGAGGGTACATTTCTTCCAGCATGGCTAGGGTCAGGGCCTTCTTGCTCACATCACTGTGTTCATCTTTGGTTGTGAGATGAGGTACTGTGGTGTGAATAGCTATGCTCTCTAGATTGTTTTCCCAGGGTGGAGGATCAAGGGTGTGGTTTGGGTCTTCTATTTGTGCTGGCAACATTTCTTGGTGTTTCCTTTGAAGTGCTTTTGTCTCTTTCTCTGTATTTTGATTATGTTCAATGCCCAAAAAGGCATTGAACCAACTGATCTAAAAACACTGCGTAAAGTCTGGGATAATATCAAAACTAAGGCTCAGAAGGATGTTAGCAAAGAGAAGAAAGATCGGCATGCAACGGGCGGTGGTCCTGCGGATCCAGCATCAGCTGCTGATGACATGTCTCACATGGTTTCATCTATATGTAATGACGTATTAAGGCCATTGGATAACGACATTGATGATGATACAGGGTATCATTTACAAGGTATTTTTACATTTACTTTTTACACTTGTTGCACCTCATTAAACAGGCCTAGTTTCCTACAGTACACTCTCAAGTCTTATATTACCTATAACAATGTATTAGGTCATAATAAGTTAGTGATATTGAGGTCAAATGTCAAGGCCACGGCATAAATTACAATTCTGGTTTACGGTTCACATTTTGATAAATATATCTTACTAATTATTCCCACGAAAACATCGTGTGGGGTATTGTAATTGTCTCCGTTTGTCGATCTGTCAGTTACGCTAACTCCTCCCCAAGTGTTGGATGGAAATTAACCAAATTTGTACGTTCTGCAAGATAACATTTAGATTAGACTCCGCCCACATGGGTGAGTGGTGGTGGAGGGTGGGTGGGGGTGTCGGCAGTAAATTGCTTATAGTAAAACCATTGGATGGAATTCAACCAAATTGATAATTTATGATTGCAGAGTGTGAAAGGCATTTGGAGAGAGAGAGAGAGGGGAGGGAGGGAGAGAGACGGACGGAGGGAGGGAGGGACGGAGGGAGGGAGATAATACTACATTCCCCATGCCCACCAATCTATCTATCTCTACAACCATTAATAATACACGTTCACAGTAAAATATTAATTTGATTGTCATTCCTGTTATTTTAGCGCCGGTAAACAATCCTGAAGATTCAGATGCTCTGGTGGCATCTACATCTAAGGTTGTACAGCAGTGAGTCTACTGAAATAAAGTCAGCAGAATCATCGGCTATGCGTGCTTCAATAAGGGGGAAGGGAAAACGTAAATCAACTGATGAACATGACACATGTACCTCTAATTCGTCTGCGTTGGACAGAGCATTTACGATGCACGAGATCGAACATAAGCTTCAAGTGAAACGTCTGAAGCAGCAGATTATGTTCGACGAAGAAGAGCATGTCGAACGGATGAAGTTGATTAAGTTGCAGCAACAGTTCATAACACGGCTCAATCAAAACATAGTAACAAGGACCGATGTACAAAATGAACAAGATTACTCTCTGTATAATATTTATCAACAAATGTCATAAATTTAATGAATAAAGAAAGTTATGTATGTGTTCACGAACAATATTGTTGAACAATTGTTCCTCTCATAGCGTTCCCATGCATATCATTTGGCAAGTTTACAGTTTCATCTTCACCACCATCTTCCATTCCACGGTCAACTTCCCCTTCCAAAAATGCCCATTCCCTGAGATCGATTGCAACATTGTGAAGCACAGCTGTCACTACAATTACTGCCATAGCTGTTGTTACTTTACATCGTAATCCAAACTTTAAGCACGGAAAGCGACGCTTCCATACCCCAAACATCCGTTCTACAATTGAACGTGTACTCTTCTGAGATCGATTGTAATTATTTTCATCTGGGCCGTCGGGATTCCTGAAGGGCGTCAAAAGAAATGGTCGGCATGGGTAGCCTTGATCACCAAGTAACAAACCAGTGAGTTCGTTGTTTTCGAACCGAGTACAGATTAGACTGTTGTCAAAAATCTGTGAGTCATGTGTAGATCCAGGCCACCTGGCCACGATATTAGTGAATTTTAAGTCAGCATCACATATACCTTGTACATTCAACGACATAAATGACTTTCTACACCGGTATATCTCACGATTCACTACACTTGGTGATTGTATAGGAACATGACTGCCATCCACACAGCCAACAACATGTGGGAATCCAGCAATTTCTCAGAATCTGTTCTGCATAGTTGGCACTATTTGTCCCTCCGGAAACCGAATGAACTGAACACGTTTTCTAGCAATAGCCTTGGAAACTTTGGCAACAATCTTGCTAACGGAAGACTGTGAAATATCCAGCAAATCACCAGCAACAATTTGAAAGCTTCCAGTAGCATAGAACCTCAAAGCAGCTTTAAGCTGAATACTTGGTGGCACTGGGTTTCCTCGGTTGTCAAGTGGTTCAGGCAAATCATTGTGCAATATCTCCATAAGCTCAGTAAATCCTTCATTAGTAAAGCGATATCGTTTTCAAAACTGGTCATCGTCTCTATCTTCATCTGGGTTCACATAAATCACATGCTGAAATCTTCTTAGATATATATCGTTCATATTATGAAGCCTCCTGATGTTAGCGAGTTGATTTAAGTAGTTAGCCATCCTACTGATTCAAGTTTGTATGGGAAATGAGGGTGATTTATGTGTAAGGAAGGTCTTAAGGGAGCGTCTGACCAACCTTAGGAATAAAGGAAATCCTAACCGTAAATAAAGGACTCCTTTAACTAAAGGTGCGTTCTAAAATCAATGCTACCTTTAGGTTAGGAAGCGATTTAAAGGAAGCCTTTTCTGCGCAATAAAGGTATGTTCTGGAATAGCATAAGGTCACCTTAACATGGGAACAATAGACGTAAAGGAGACCTTAGTGTTAAAGGAAGCTTCTAAAATATGGGCCCAAGTTTACAGCAATTTTTTTTCCAGAATGTGCACCAGTTAACATACGAAATTGACTTTGGGAATTTGATATTTCAGTGGACAAAGGGGTTTCAGAACCACGAGGCAGATACAGATTCTTTATGATTAAATAAGGTTTGGGAATATTTTAATTTTACTTTACTTGGAAGATCCTGCTGTCTATATATATATATATAATATGAAAAGTATTTGAAAAATCATTTGAAAACTATTTGAAATTTCAAATACTTTAGCAAAAGTATTTAAATGCAAATGCACATAGTTGTGATTTGAAATCTTCAAATGCAAATACTTGAAAAAAAAGTATTTAAATGCATTTAAATGCAAATCCATTTGCATTTGACCCCAGGTCTGGTCATCACATTCCATTTCTCATGCTCAATGGATGAATCCAGTTTTAGCTATGCCCCGCACATTCCTAGCCAAGCTCCGCCCACGCTTTGAATGTGTTGGGATCAAACTCTGAATTCCATGAATCTCAATTTCCAGAACACTACAGATAAAATTCAGTGCATCACAAAGGATACCCTGCCTTCCGCTGAACCCCGCCTTTCACTGAACGCATGCAATTAATATTAAAGGTGGGTGAACCATGAATTGATACTAGTTACAAGTAGAATGCATCCATACACCAAGATTGTTTAATGTATACAAAAGACTCAAACTAAAGCCCAGACAAGAATTGTCTATCATGCTTAGTGAACTGTGAAAAGTATGCCAGCTGGACTACTTTTGATATGCGACACAACAGTAACCCACAATGCATTCGTACAAGTTTGGTTACTGTATACAAAAGAAAACTTGAAATTTCAGCCTGGATAAGAATAATCTCTGATGTTCAGTGAACTGTGATGGGTAGGTCACGCTGACCTACTTTTCATACATGACACACCTTTACGCCATTATGCATCCATACACCAAGTTTTGTTACTACATACAAGGAACTTGAAACTATGGCCAGGACAAGAATAATCTATGATGTTCAGTGAACCATGAAAAGTAAGTCAAACTTACCTACTTTTGATACATGACACCTTTAGGCCATGATGCATCCATATACCAAGTTAGGTGACTATACATGAAAACCTTTGACAATATGGTCTGGACAAAATGTCAGGGATGGACACACACACGGACTGGCAGACACAGACTAGCGATTATTATTAGCTCACGTGGTCAGAATGGCCAAGTGAGCTTATGCCGTGGCGACTGTCCATCGTCCGGCGTCTGTCCGTCAACTTTTTCTTCAAACGACCTCAAGAACCACTGGGCCAATTTCAATTATATTGGGCAGGAAGCATCCTTATGGCATAGTAATCCGAATTTATTCAAACGCAGCCGATGGGCTAATTTGGCTAGTAGCCATCTTGGATTTTGGCCAATTTTTAGAAACGTCTTTAAAGATCTCTTCCGAAACAAACCTCTTGGGGGATTGATGCAGACCTCATGAAATATGAGTCTAAGAGCTGAACAAAAGTTTGTTCACGGGAACTTGATTGGTCAAATGGTTGGGTGACTATTTTGGTTGACCTAGTTTTATCGAAAATGACTTCTCCAGAACCGCGGAAGGGATCAGGTCGAAATTAGGCAGATATGATTAGGGACTGTTTGGCGGCAAATATTGGATTTTTTTATTTGATGGATTTTGATGTCAAAATTGGTTTTATGTGTTTTTTGGGTATTCTGATCTCAAGTTTGAAATTTTTTAAACTGTCTGGATAAACGGTTTGGCAGCCATCTTGAATCATTTTCCCGCCAAAAGCTCCCATACTAAAGCAATGGCAAATTTTTAATGTTTTCTTCTCGAGAACTAATGGGCCGATTTCAATTATATTTGGCAGGAAGCATCCTTAGGGAATAGAGATTCAAGTTTGTTCAAATGAAGCCGAAATGTCTAAAAATCTCCGAAAATGCTTGGGGGAGTGATGCAAACCTCATGAAACATGATCTAGGGCAAGAGCTGAACCAAGTTTGTTCAAGGGAACTTAATTGGTCAAATTGTTCGGCGGCCATCTTGGTTGAACTAGTTGTAGCGGAAATGACTTCTCCAGAACTGCTGAAGGGATCAGGCCGAAATTTAGCAGATATGGTTAGGGACTAAAAAGTTTGTTCAAGGTAAGCTGATCAGTCAAAAAACATGGCCGCCAGGGGACAATCAAGATATAGTGTGTGGCGGCCATACTGGATTTTTTTATTTGATGGATTTTGATGCTGAAATTGGTTTTATGTGTTTTTTGGGGAGTCTGATCTTAAATTTGCAATTTCCGAAATGGTCGGATGAAAGGTTTGGCCGCCATTTTGGATCATTTTCCCGTCAAAATCTCCCATACCAAAGCAATGGGAAATGTTTAATGTTTTCTTCTCGAGAACTACTAGGCCGACTTCAATTATATTTGGCAGGAAGCATCCTTAGGGCATAGAGATTCAAGCTTGTTCAAATGAAGCCGATCGGCCAATTGGGCTGGGGGCCATATTCTTTTAGAAATGTCTTTAAAAACTGTCTCCGAAACCGATTGGGGGATTGATGCAAACCTCATGAAATATGATCCAGTTGTTAATGACCATTCTAGTTGAAATGTCTATGGTCCAGGTGAGCGATACAGACCCCTTGGGCCTCTTGTATATCCCTGCTTTGCAGGGCGTATAAATATTCAATAGAATGTTAATTAAATAGTAAACACATTTGTACGAGAGGTGTTCAGTTTATTTTGTCACAAGATTGCACGATTTCTTGCTGCACACTTTTGGTCAATTGTCTCACTCACAATACCTTTTTACAAAGCCCACGAGCTTACCGACACGCTAGTTTAGTTTGTTAAAAGTTTTCAACATGCAAAGACATAAAACAAGCGAGAGAGCGGAGGGTATAATTGTCCATCTTTTGAGAAGGGGAATGACGCCGTCACTGATCAGAAATGAACTTTTGAAAGAAAATATCAGTGTCAGTGTGAGGGCCATTCATCGCATAAAGAATAACATCGGAAAAGAACGACAATTGACGAATCTAACACATGGAAAATCTGCTACGTTGAAAATCAGAAGAAGACGAACTGTAGTATCAAAACAAGTGATAGACAAAGTGAAGAAAATGATAGCAAGAATTAACCCACCGACACAACGTGAGATGAGCAATCTATTAGGAATTAGTTTGGGTTCCGAAAATAACACCATAAACAGTGTTATCAAGGCAAAACTGAGAAAAAAATGTTTGGTTCATAAACTATCCCTAGAGCAGGTTGAAAAGAGGAGGAAGAGGAGCTGGAGGCTGTACCTGAAGCTGTGTGCGGGGAAGTGGAAAAACTTTGTCACCACAGATGAGGCTGTTTTATCTAGGTGGAAGCTACGGAAAACGGTGAGTCTGTTATGTTAGGAAAGGACAACTTGATATGGATAAGTTGAAGTTTATTAAACGTGACAGTTTCGCGCCTGGTTTCATGGTATGGACAGGCATTAGTCATTACGGAAAGACCACTCTTAAATTCATTGATCGGAATGTGAAAATCAATGCTGATTATTACATCAAACATATTTTGAGACCCTTTTTGAAACATGATGTTCCCAAATTATTCCCAGGGAACAAACAGAAGGACATGGTTTTTCACCAAGATAGTGCCTCCTCTCATACTGCAGGAAAGAGCTTAACATACTTAAAGCAGAACAATGTTAAATTCATTAGCCCTGAAGAATGGATGCCGAAGTCGCCGGATGCTGCCCCTATGGACTTTAGTATCTGGGGAATTGTCAAGTGCCGTCTACAGAAGCGGAAAGTTACAAGTCTTAACAGTCTAAAACGTGCTCTCAAAACCGAATGGAATGCACTAAGTCAAACTGTGATCAATAAAGCCCTTTCTTCTTGGCCTAAGCGCTGTAGACTGATATATCATGCTCATGGGTCTCAAATTGAACATTCTCTGCAATGAAATTATTTTGTGATAAATTATTGTTGATTAAATACTTATTTGAAATTTGTGACAAAATAAACTGAACACCTCTCGTACAACTTGACAGACTTAGATATATGCCATTCATGAAATATTTGTTTGTGACATCAACCTACCCGTGACATAATTTACTATGATGTCATATAGTTGACTGACAGACTCGATTCCTCTATTCTCAATAAAGGTGTAAATTTTGTTACACAAAGATGGCCGACGTTTACAGTACCACTGTGGAGATTTAAACAATTTGCTTTATTAAGCATAACAAATAGCTGTAAATGCAAGTAAACCACAAGAATTATAAACATACTCTGGAAATAGTTTTCTCTTGGTCTGCAAATGGACATGTTCTATGAGAAAATTTAAATTTTCTTGAAGAAATTCAAAGGTTAAAGGAATATAAAATGATAAGTAATGGTCTAACCTCCTGATTAACCCTTTAATGGCTAAATTTGATCAAGAAAATTAAAATATTTGCTTATTGAATGTTCATTTGCAGGCCAAGAGAAGACAATTAACTGAAAGATTAAAACTGGAATTACTGGCTGTTATTAAGCCAGTCATTCCAGTGATAAATTTTCAAAAATAGTCTTCTTTTAGCCTGCAAGTAGACATTCCTCTGCAGAAGTCGGTTTTGGTTGGCTTCACCATGAAAGGGTTAAGATTGGTCGAGGAAATTGACATTTTTCTTTTTTATCATCGATATCCTATGACAAATGTTTAAAAGTAGTCTTTTTACTGATATTACAGACTTTTCAACAGACAGCTTCTCCACAGTGAACACCAGCTACTACATAATATGAAATCAAATTTTGGAATAAAAAATTTCTGTGTTCGAGTGGTTAAAATAGCCTCTTAACCCTTTAACCCTCAAATAGGACAAAAACGGCTTCTGTAGTGGCCGTGAGAAATGTCCATTTGCAGACCAAGAGAAGACTATTTTTGAAAATTTACCAATGGAATGTCTGTCATTCCTGTGGTAAATTTTCAAAAATAGTCTTCTCTTGGTCTGCAAATGGACATTTTGAATGAAAAAAATTGAAATTTTCTTGAAAAAATTTAAGTGTTAAAGTGTTAAATATCCACACTAGTGTTTTTAAAAAATACATAGGAAAAAAAAGTCCCTTACCTATATGAGCTTATTGTCCGTGACAAAACAGTGATCTCCACTATAGTCTAGTAGAGTAAGTAAAAATCATTCAAATTGTGATGTACTCTTTCATATAAAAGCAGGACACACGCGATTGGGCCCATCGGGAGCCATCATCTTGCAATATTGTAATAAAGTGCCCGGGGTAATATTATAAAGTCTCATTTAAAGTAAATTTGAATTTGAATATTGGAAACGAAAATTTCTCAGCTTCAATTATACACAGATAATTGATTCGTCTTTAAATATCTAAATAAATATGTATCTGATAAGGTATATTGTAGATTTAGCACAACAACTACTAATTAAACTCTACAAGACAATCAACTCATTGCCATTTTCAAATAATTCGCCCCTTGCACTGCACATCGTCAGCACCTGCCCCAGCCATAGTTAACAGTCTTATGCTTTGTAGTGTATCATGGTTTGTGAGTCTTTGTCGGCATACACAATGTCTAAAACGTGTAAGATTGTAGATCCTAGTGCAAGAACCTCTCAATGTTTAGAAAGTCTGGACTCATCAAATGTAACAGACTGGCAGCTTTGTGTTCTCTGCCAGACAGAAACAGATGAGAGATTAGTTGATCCTGGACTATGTATATATAAGGGGAGTGATAAAGACTGTGGATATAAATGTTTTGCTGAAAACCTGTATCAGTTCCACAATCTCAATTGCTTACCCATGAAAATAGATATTTCCAGAATGGGCATTGGTCAAAGTGTATTGAGACAACTCTTCGGACAAACAAAGCACGATGGCATAAAAGCTGTCGAAATAAAATTGATAAGCAAAAGCTTCTGCGTGCTCAGAAAAGAAAAGCCAAAAGAAGATGAGGAACTCGAACAAAGTCCAGTCAAAACTAGACATACTTCTGTAGCAAGTTCAATGAAAAGGATATAAAATTGTTTCTTCTGTGATGAAGATGGCACTAATAAACACCTTTGCAGTGCATTGACATTAGCAGTTGATCACCGTGTTCGAGACTATGCCTACATATTACAGGACAGAAAACTTCTAGGCAAGCTTTCAGAAGGGGATATGCCTGCTTTAAATGCAAGATACCGTTTCAGTTGCCAGACTGCTCTGCACCAGACAGAAAGCACCAATACTGACCTAAATATGGCAGTGGACGGGCAAATATTGAAACGGTTGTAGAATCAGATGTCACCCCCCCCCCCCACCCACCAGGACGAGCTGACACAATACTGAGAGTCCCATGTAACTAGATCAAGATATGTTCATCAGGTAATAGCAGCAGCCTTACATTTGTTGCAACTCTGCATACGATACATATACGAAGTCTCTTCCTTGTCCTGGCCAAGCCATTGATTTCAGCACATGGTGTAGTTTGAATTCTAAGATTCCACAATTCCAATACTGGGCTATGGTTTTGGAAGTTGAACTACTCGCTATGCAGTTTATTAACTCAGTGCATGAGTGCAATTTTAATCTATGTTCAGTGCCTTAGGAAGATAGTACCATGGATGTTCTCTTTGAGCCACACAAATTATGCCAGATGGCTGCCAATTCACATACAAGATATGGTTCAGCTACAGCAACAAGAAACATCAGTTCATGCAGAATTCATGAGGACATTTTGCCCTACAGAAAACAGCACATCTTTTCTGCTATGTCTTTAGACCACGCCCATGAAAAGATGAATGAGAAGATCAAAGGTGATGGTGGCATAATAGGAATAACAAATAATCCATCTGCCCTGATAAGATGGATCACAGCTGGTCCAGAAGTGGCTAGAATTGTTCACGAGTTTCAAAATTCATTTCAACTGCCTACTAAGATAATAACACAACACCATGATCAGAGTGTCTCAATTCAGACTGTTTGTAGAACATGTCAATGCTGTGGTTGCTAAGTCTGAAGAATATGGTAACCCCTTCAGTGAGGACAGCAAAGATTTGATAGTGTTGCACACCAAAGAGGTAATGGGAGAGAAGTCAATATCCACTCTTCAAAGCATCAGACAAGTAGGACAGTCACAGTATGAAAAGTATGTTGATGAAAGACTGGTCAAATGTTCAACCACCATTTCTGACATCATCGCAAAAAATGACATGCCTCTTTTCCAGAAGACACCTCCCAGAAGACTTCAAATCAAAAGAGCACTCTAAAGAGTAATTGTGAATTGTTCTCCAGAACGTATATATCGTGCCAATCCAGAAATGGAGATATGGAGATGAATTTTTCAGGCACGAGAACCAAGCAGCTCAACCTTCTTTATCAGATGTGGGACAACTGAGAGCATGCACCAAGTCGGACCTTATTGCATGCTTTGAAAGAGTGATCCCTACTACCAGTAGTAGTATCCCTGAAGCTGATGCAAAGATTTTTGATGGTTTTGTTGTCATCAATATGCTGCTCCCCAAATCATGTTCTACTTTTAGTGACTATGCCGAGAAAGTATTCCATATCTAATGAGGAATCTTGAATCTTCAAAGCGTCTGGACGTGGTATGGGATCAGTACATTGACAACAGTTTGAAAGGATGTACCAGGCTGAACAGGTTCAGGAAATCGAATTGTTGTTAATGCATCCTCACAGATCCCGAAGAACTGGCAAAGTTTCCTTCGTGCTGATGAAAATAAGAAAGAGCTGCACAATTTCTTAGTAAAATGTGTTGCCAAGCTGGTTACTCCAAGAAAACAGCTGAATAGCACATTCGAAAATACATTTTTGTCTTCTCATGAGTGTGACAATGCACTTAATCTTGCACCATGTAATCATGAGGAAGCGGATACAAAAATACTGTTACATGTACTACATTGTGCAGAACATGGCTACTGCAAAGTTTTTATCAGAACAGTTGACACAGATCTGGTTGGCCTAGCTATTGCTACATTTCATTCTCTACCACTTGATGAATTATGGATCGCTTTTGGTATGAAGAAAAATTATAGTGATACCAGCCCATACCATTGCAACCACACTTGGGGAGCAGAAGACTAGGGCATTGCCCTTCTTCCATGCCTTCAGTGGCTGTGATACCTCATCCTCCTTCAGCAGCATTGGGAAGAAAACGGCTTGGGACACATGGACATCATCTCCTGAAATCATGTACGCATTTGTCAACCTGTCGGCCTCACCCGTTACAATCTCTAATGACATAATTGACAAGCTCCAACGTTTTGTCATTCTACTCTATGACAGAACTAGTGAGTGCAACCAGGTAAACCAGGCAAGAAAACTTCTATTTGCAAAGGGAAGGCAGCTAGATCACATACCCCCAACTAAGGCTGCGCTAACTGAGCATATCTGATCGGCATATCAAGGACACTGTTGGGGACAGGCACTCAAGGCTCAACAGCAGTTACCAAACCCATGTGATTGGGGATGGACAAAGGATGCAAATGAACACAGGGTACCTTACTGGTCAGCCCTTCCTGAGGCTGCAGTCTTGCAAGGAATTCATGTGGCTACAAAAAAGCTTGTAAGCCCCCTTGTAAATGCATTAATTCTTCCTTTCATGCACTGAACTTTGCACTTGTGGTGGCTCATGCTATAGATAGAATGGTATTAATATACAACGAGTGCACAGATCAATTGAAATATGTGATCCCGCCAATGAAATTCAAACTATAACAATTTCATTGTAAATCCTGCTTTTTGTTTGTGCCATATAGAATATTGATATAAGGAAATAAGCTATGTATTCATAAATAATCACATCAGCTTCTTTGGATAGTAAAACATATAGTCACCTTATTCATCTATATATGTGCCCTAGAAGGTAGGGTATTATATAAATACGCTTCGAAAGCAGCCATGATGAAATTCAAAATGGCGGCTAAAATATGTGTCTGATCATGTGTGTCCTGCTCTTATTGGATAGAGCATACAAAAATCTATAAGTAAGCCAATTTTCATGCTTGTTTAACATTTTGAACGATTTTGGTCAGTTTTCGACAACCTACTAGACTACTAGCAGATGTGACCGGAAAAAGCTTAGACTAGCAGCCAAGTTAGTTTTAATTTTAAAAGAAACAATATTTAGTAACTATAGTAACAGACTATATATGTTAACAATTGTGTTAAAGCTGTATTTAGCTATAAGAGCAATACCTTTATCGATGACCATCTTCAAACCTATAAAGACTGTGTGTAAGTATTGATAATTTGGTACATAATACACACCCTATAAAACAGCAAAATAAGCAACAAGAATAACAATAGTCAATCATTTTCTAAAGAAATCAAAGCAAACCAAATGAATATGCTTCACTCCAGTTTAAAAATATTTATATCATAAAATAACAAATAACAAAGCATTATATATATTTATATATATATATATATATATATATATATATATATATATATATATATATATATATATATTCCTTTGTAGACCAAGAGAAGACTACTTTTGAAAATTTATGACTGGAATGACTTGGCTCCCTTATCGAGCAAGTCATTCCAAAGGTAAATTTTCAAAAATGTCTTCCCAAGACCTACAAATGGTTATTTCTCAAGAATACTAGAGGCCACGTGTGGCCCAGCTTGAGCATCTACCCTTTAATGACTAAATTTGGTCATGAAAATCTAACTATGTCCTTATTTAATGTCTATTAGCAGGCCAAGAGAAGAGTATTTTTGAAAATTTACCACTGGAATTGCTGACTCGGTTATCAAAACAGTCATTTCAGTGGTAAATTTTCAAAAATACTCTTCTCTTAGCCCGCAAATGAACATTCCTGAAGACCACTGCAGAGGCCGGCTTTGGCCGGCTTCGTCATGCAAGGGTTAAAGAGCGACCTATATAAGATAAATAATGATTTGTGCATCAGTATTCATTTGCTCAACATACGACACCAGAACGGCTGGCGACACAATAATACAAGATAAACCGAGTCTTTCAGGGGAGATAACTAATGAATATGAATGAACTTAGCTGAAATGCATGTCCATATCAGCTCTCCTCACATGGACTAAATTTGAAATGAATCCACCCAGGCTTTCTATATTAATACTCAGGAAATCAAATTTCTAATGAATTCTTCCCTTTCTTCACCAACAATATATCACTGACCAGTGTATAGAGACCAGTGTATATAGCTTATTTTTTACACTACCGTCATATATTTGCATATAGTGTCATACAACATTTTACTTATCACGCCAGCCACACACAGCGTTTATAGTAGCCTTGAGAGGTGCCCATGGCAAAGAGAAGACTGATAAAATTAATACATGAGCTAGTCAGTCCGGTGGTAAATTTTCAAACTGTCACACATGTACTGAGTGCCAGGCTAAGTGATATAAAATCAAGCTCAAATTCATCATTTTTCAAATACATGATGAATTATATGGATGAAAGAAACATCCACAAAGTGGTTCTACCTAGCAAATAGGTTACAGGGAAATGGTTTGATCAAGTGTGAATAATGTACATCAATAAATAAGACTGCTGTTCACTTTTGTAACGCTTGCAATGCAAATATTATATTAACCCTTAGCACTCTGATGTCAATATTCTATCTTTTACTGGGTCAATATCAAAGAAACTGGTGAACATTTTTCAACAATTTTGCTGGAAGATGTTGCTGTCTACGACAGCACCATCTCCCAGCAAATTTGTTGAAAAATGAACACCAGTTCATCTTTTAATTTAATTTTTAAATTTTAAACTTTAACACCAGAGTGGTAAGGGTTAAAACCAGGTGTGAGACAAGTGAATAAACCATATATTTATTGGTGCTATGACAGCTAGATGCGCTACAAGATACCTAACTCACTGATGGCACGCATTGAAAAAATCTTAACTGCTTTATTTATAAAACAATAACAAAGTAAACTTAAATTATTATGAACACCATTAACATATTACTACTATCACAGTAAACAGTTTGCTTAATTAGTTTAACCACTTAATGGCCAATCTAGTCAAAACCAGACTTTTTGCGCTGGCCTTGAGAAAGGTCCATTTGCACGCCAAAACGCTTTTTGAAATTGTACCACAGAAATCACTGGCTCGATAACCGTAGCAGTCATTCTAGTGCTGAATTTTCAAAAATAGTCTTCTTCGTCTGCAAACAGTCATCCACTAAGTGACCAAACTTTAAATTTTCTTGACAAATCTTGACAATTAATTGCTTAAGCTGTATCACTATAATATGTAATCGGATCAATAGTAACCCTTTTAAAACCTCTACTTTAAAATTGGACACGGAAAAAACATTTCATCTCAAAGGTAAAGTTCATCTTCAGGCCAGCTCTGGTCAAGTGGATATTTTAGAAACATAATCCTGTACTAGAATGCCTGGTGGTGCGAATTTGACAACAAACACATTTCTAAACACTACGACTGACAGTCATCTTAATAATAGGATATATTTCCAGCTATGCTCCACCCATTTCTAAGCACCCCCCCCCCCCTTGTATACGTGCTGGCATCGATTTGAAACTTGAACTCCCAGAATCTAAATTTCAAGTAAGTATACAAGTAAGCTCTTGAAGATTTTTTGAAACTAATTTGACTGGGAGCTGTTACTGCCTATTACTGCCTATAGTTTCCAAATATTTGACAGAATGTTTCCTTAAATTGTAAATTCATCAAAGACATACAATTCGTTAACTTTTTGATGAAGCTACTTCATTTTGATTGTGATGTCAGCTAAAATATGGCGTATTTGATTATGATGTCAGATACTGGAGCGACTGATCAGATCTCTCTATTAGAGGATTACACTTTTCATTGAAAAATTACTGAAAAGTAAATTATTTCCATTGCATAACATATTCTGTTGAATATTTTGAAGTTAATATTACTGGAACCTGTTGCTGCCCAATCGCTTCGTCATATTAATATCAAAATATTTAACAGCTTTCCTGTACTATTGTCTTGAAATTGGGGAATTCATTGATGGAAGGGTTAATACAAGACCTATGACACTGGAGATTCCATTATGGAGGGAAGAACATAATAGTGCGTTGTCAAATGCTCTAACCCTTGGCTGCCTACCAAATGTGTTCAACCTTATCCCTCCAACCTTAAAGTGGAACACAAACAAAAAGGGGCCAAAGAGCGCAAAATAATGCTTTTGTATAATTTAAATAAAATAAAGGATTATTTGCATATTTTTGAATTCCTAACAGGGAAATTTCAACATGGAAAGCTATTTTTTTCAATTTCACGAGAATCACTGAGTGACGTCATCATGTGAACGATTGTTGTGGTATGATGTCATCGTGTGAATAATATTCTCTTGAGCATTGAAAGCTCACAACAGCTCATTTATACACCAGTATGTTAATGAGATGAAAGAGAAACACTAGCGTTTGTTAAACTAGAACTTGATCCGAGTTCATCGCCAGCTTCGCATAACCATTTTAGATGCCAGTTTCGCCTTTCTGGAAACACGTGTTACGCAATCTGAATCCATACAGTGGCCAGCGCTATAAATGATCTTCAATGAACATGACACGCGTGCTATCGGTGTAGGGCTCACAAAAAATCAGCACAAATCAACAAAGCGGGGTTTAAGTTAGGTAATATTCAGCATCAAGAACAGCAAGTCTTTGTCATTAAATGACGAACTGACCACCACTTTCTGCTCTCCATAGATGCTCTCACAGTTCTCCCTTGCGACTGCCACTGAAAAATAAATCACACTATTTTAAACACCTTAATGGATGCCATATAATGATGGGTTCTGCAGTCATCATGAGAAATATGTATTTGTGAACCTGGATTACAGATTACAGACCCATACCATTCCTTTTTTGACACATTGATAAAAATATTTCGGATTTTCTGGATTTTCCACATTTTTCGGATCACATGTAAAATTGTGGAATCCTAGTGTATGGTAGCACTTCTTCGGATTTTCTGGATTTTCACAAATTTTTTATATTTCTTCAGATCAACACACACACACACACACACACACACACACACACACACACACACACACACACACACACACACACACACACCACACACACACACACACACACACACACACACACACTAAGGGCGAGGGTAATTACTTTAGAGGCCTTACTAGCAGAATGACAGGATCAGTAAATGAGCCAGTCACTCCAGAGACAAGTATTCAAAAATTTTCTTTTAATCATTAATCATCAAAATTGGTATTCTCTCGGAGATAATTTATACTTTACTTGACCAGAAATAAATGGCTAAAGGTGAGCAGCATCAGACAAGCTAGCGATCACCTGCCTTTCGGTGCCAAAATACAGGTGTCTGTTAAAACATATCTTTTATATATTAAAGATATCACAAAGTATCTTAACCATAACTGCAAGGTGCATAATAGTTGTGAAGAAAAATCATCATTTAACCATTTATCAGTCACTATTAGTACAAATATCTAAATCATTGCTTGTGAATGTCCATTTGTGGGCCAGCAGAACTCATTTTGAAAATATAAAGATAGACTGAATGGCTTGATTACACTGACCATAGAGTTGTGAACAGGCATGTGTAAGATGAAGTAAATTTTATCTGATCATGAGCTGAATATTCAATAGCATTGCATAGCAGCATTGTCATTGACACATAGTACATTTAAAAAGAATACCTAGGCATAATGTATTATTCAAATAGATGACATACGGCTGTTATATACTGATCATGTCATTTAATGAAAACCGATATCACACAATGACAGGTAAACATGCTGTTAAAATTTAAACAAGAACACTGAAGCATGCAATGTTTCACCTACATAGACAAAGATAATGTACCATGCCAACATGTCTGCAAAGTTTTAATGAAATCTAAAGACGATACGCTAACATCTCTTCAGGCCACGAAAAATTACATGTTCCTGTGGGCCGGGGCAACACCTTTTTACTGCAAGGCAACCAAATTTTAATACACTGGTTGCCCTGGGGGAGGGGGGGGGGGGACAATCTAGATATTTTGTTATTTTCAGGGCTTGTATTTATGTTATTTAGTCTTAACCCTTTAACATGCAAATTTGTTCAAGAAAATTCCAATTTTCTCATGGAAAATCTCCATTAATTGCAGACCAAGAGAAGTGTTTTTGAAAATCTACCACTGGAAGGACTAGCTCGGTTATCGAGCCATCATTAGTGATAAAATTTCAAAAACAATCTCTTGGTCTGCAAATGAACATTTCTCCCCACTGCAGAAGCCTTTTTTGTCTGATATGAGGGAGAAGGAGTTACTATAATGGTTGAGTTGGTATTTAATACAAGGATTCTGTAGTCTGTATAGCTTAACAACAATAAATATTTTCAACAAAATTTACAGAAATGAGGCAACCTGGAAATAAAGTCGGGCAACCTAATTTAAATGGCATACTTGTCCCTGGGGGCAACACAATATTTTTCTAATTTTCGAGCCCTGCTCTTCATTTATTTATCTGAAAATTCACACAAAATCCTAAGAATTTTATTCTAATTATATGATGTATAAGACTTGGTCAACAGGTTGCCATAACCACATTGCTTTTTCACCACACATAACATTTAAAATAACAAGATACTAAACATGCTACATTAGAACGTGTTTTAAATCTGTTCTGTTGTTTAACTAAGTTCCAGCTGGCACAAAACCTGTAATAATGTGGGCATATGATTGAATAAGAACATGTTTAGTAAGTGATATAACGAGTTAACTTTGCTTTTACTAAGTAGCTGTGGAGCAATATACTGATTTATACTAGCTCAGAGTCGCAACTAAAGATGACATGCTCATTGCAGCTAAAAAGATATTTTGTTAAAATAGCATGTCATATCAAAACTAAATTTACTGTAGATAACACCATACAGCCAATCAAAGGTGAACATCTGCAATGAATGGCTTGGTTATTTAGTCATGTCAGTGATCAATTTTCACATATACTCTTCTCTTACCAATGGACATTCTTCTAGATGCTAGACCACTGCGTTAAATGGTTAAGGCTATATCAGAACATTAAATTTTCTAATTAAATTAAAAGATGAACTGGTGTTTTTTCCAGCCCCGTCACTCATATTCGCTGTTATTTGTTGTTTTTCTGAAACTGGTGAGCAGATAAGTTTTTCAATTTAGGGAAGGATTATATTTACGAAACCAATCCAAATGAAAAGAAACTCAGACAATGTTAAACATGTCTAGACAGTTCGTCGGCCTCGGACAATATACTAGCGCTACCACACTCGACTCTCAAAAACATCAAAGCCTTACATGCCAAAGAGGACAGAAACCGCAAAAACTATACCATGAGATCAAACAAATAAGTTGCATATTTTTTGTTTATACACGACTAGCGATAGACCTCTAAGAAGCAGATACAATCGGTCATCAGATAGGTTTGTATTTTTAATATTTGTGGAATTTATAATTTGCATCTTCATGGATATAGAATGGCCGTATAAGAATTGATGGCAAAATGATAATATTGAACAAGGGGAAGCGTTTTATGGACATGGTTTCGTATGTTAAATTTATAGACTTATCAGCGATAGCCTCTTTAAAGAGATGCATACACGTAAACTGTTGTATATTCTGACAAAAATTTGACAGGAACCTGTTTCCGCCGTAGGAGTAAACAGCACCCAGTCATATACGTTTCAAAAAATTTAACAAAATATTAGTTACCTCATAAAACATTTTTCATATTAGGTTTCTCGGAGTCAAACAGTGAATTGTCAAACTTGGCTGATAAAAACACATGTTCTTATGGAGGATGGACAAACCCTTAAAATGTCTTTCATTTTATTCACCCTGCATAGTCAGTTTATACAGTACACTCAAATTATTCCTTTTTATTCATTTTTACATTTCGATTCAGACAATCAAGGGCAGCCACTCCTCTTACAAGAGATTAACAGATTTTCAAAATTACCTCCCTTGATCTGAATACATTCATTGGATTGGCAAAAAGACATGAACTGAATCTTGTAATTCTTCTTCATCAAAAATCGAAGTGTAGTAGGAAGTCTGATTAGCTTGTTATGATTGAGAGATTTCACAAAAAAATTAGTAAAATAGTTTTAAGAATAGATAAATCTGGCATATTTGAGGCAATGTAGTGGGAAAACATTTATCCTAAATGTATTTATGTAATACAACAGCATTACTGAGAAGAAAGTTATAAATAAACTTTGGAAATATTCATTACTTTTGCTGCAATATAACAGTTTTAGTGCATTATTACCACATACTAATTTTTATACAACAAGAGGCCCAAGGCTTGGGGCCTGTATCGCTCACCTGGAATTATTGGCCACTGCCATAACCGAACAAAACGAGATGACCATCGGAAAAATTTACCAATCTAATTTCTGTGAAGAAGGTTTAGCCAAGTTTTATTAAAACTGGCCCAGTGGTTAATAAGTTGTCTCTATGATTTTCTCAGAAATTTGCAGAAAATACAAGATGTCCGCCAAAAATGCTACAGTTTGAGTGGTCCATGGTGGCCATGGTTTTTTTTACGTATCAATTTCCCTTGAACAAACATTAATGGCCCTTAGTCCCGAATCATATCTGCCAAATTTTGGCCCGATCCATTCAAAATCTCCAATAGAGATTCTGTCGAAGTAGTTTTCGCTAAAACTAGGTCATCAAAGATGGTGGCCGAACCATTTGGCGAATCGCGTTGAACAAACTCGGTTCCGCTCTTGCCCTAGATCATATTTCACGAGGTTTGCACTGATCCCCCAAGCGGTTTCAAAGATTTTTAAAGACGTTTCTAAAAATCAACCAAAATCCAAGATGGCTGCTGGCCATATTGGCTGATCGGCATCGTTTGAACAAACTTGGATCCCTATGACCTAAAAATGCTTCCTGCCAAATGTAATTGAAATCAGCCCAAAAGTTCCTGAGAAAGTCATTTAAAGGAAAAGTTGACGGATGACGGGCGGGCACATGACAGGTGGGCTAAAAATAGAGGAATCCAGTTTATCCATCAATCATATGATGTTATAATGTTATATATGATGTGTAGGATGACGTCATAATCAATTACATCAAGAATGATTTGAGTTAGTCAGTCTTAAACGCTTAATAGTCTGATACATTGTACGAATTGTATGTCTGTACTATTTAATAAAAATGCTGTTGAATATTTTGAAACTAATTTGACTGGGCGCTGTTGATGCCAGAAAGTGCCCAGTCAAATTAGTTTCAAAATATTCAACAATTTACCGGTATAGTTTTCTTGAACCTGAGATTCAGAGAATGAAGGGATTGATCGATCCAAACACAGGCAAAGCATGGGTGGAGCTTAGCTTGAAATGGACAGAGCATAGCTAAAACTGGCTTCCTCCATTTCATCCATGTCACCTATATTTGTTATTATTTGGGGATGTTTCTACGGTAACTACAACACACATCTGATTTCATCAACATAGGACATCAAATGGCTGCAGATAATGTACCAGCGCCACAATACCGTATGAGCATAAACATCAGAGACTAGAGGTTGGGAGAAAAAATACACAAATTATACCAATAACATCAAATAAATCAGTTACATAATAATATTTGTTTTTAAAACTGGCTGAGAGAGGAAGCATAAACACCCACTAAATAGTAAATACTTTTGTTTCTCTATGAAAAGGTGATAAATTCCTCTGCCACGATTACGTTTGCAATTCTAATATCTATGAAATTTATAATTTGCATCTTTTTGGATATCGAATGATTGATGTCCTTTGATGTTAAAAGGACAGTATCGACCACTGAGAAGTATTTTATGGAGTTGGTTCCATATATTAAATTTCTTGATCTATCAGATAAAATCTCTAAGGCATCCAAATGTATTTCATGATAAACTAATTTTTTTTTGCAAAAATGGCAATCATAAAAACCGTGTCTCCTTCATAAGAGGAATGGCAACCCTTGATTAGAAGTCAGAATCTCTTTATTTTGTTAAAACTGACTTGTTACACATGCTGCCAAAGGCTGGTTGAGTGCTGCCCTTGGTGCCATCAGTCTGTCTGTCTGTCTGTCTGCCTGCCTGTATGCCTGTCTGCTTGCTTGCCTGCCTGCCTGCCTGCCTGTCTGTCTGCAACTTATCTCAGAAACGCAAGATCACCAAATTTGGCACATACAATTATATTTGGGATGAGTAGAGTTGAAATTTCAGGTCAAAAGTTCAAATATCTAAGTCACAGGTTAACACATTTTGGGCCCTAACTTGGGAATGTAAGACGGTAGCATCACCAAATTTTGCACATCTATTCATATGATGGCTAGCTATACTTTAAGATTAAGGTCAAAAGGTCAAATATATTGATCACTAGGTCACTAAATGCATTTAGGAATAGGAATTTTGGCATAACTTTATCTCTGGCATGCAAAAAGGTAGAATCACCAGATTTAGCGGAATCCATTCATATTGGAGCAGTTGGCCTAGACAAACATTCAGGTTCAAGTCAAAGGTCAAATATCTAGGTCACAGGATCACTAAGCACATATCAGAATGCACAGTTTTTGGCCATAACTTGGCAATACAAGGCGATAGATTCACCAAATTTGACATATCCATTAATATTTTGCTGCACTAGATTGATCTTCAGGTCAAACTGTTTAATCTGTAGGTCATGGGATTCGCCTCATGTATGTGCATATCGAAATATGCATTTTTGGACATAACAGTGGAATGCAAGATAAAATCACCAAAATAGGCACATCTTATTTAAATTGTAATGGGGCAGAAGTACTTCGAGGTTCAGCTCAAAGGCTCAAATATATAGATCATAGGGTCGTTAAGTGCATTGGCAGAATAGACCGTAAATGCGTGAGTTAGCACCTCCTCCGAGTAGTCCAATTTTTAAAGCGATAGTTTGAATGTGCAGTACGTACAACATAAGCCGAGTTGAAATGAGAAAAACAGTTCATTTGCGGGGAAAAGAGAAGAATATTACAAGAATATTAACAAGTACTGAGCCAGTTATTCCACAGGCAACCTTTCTAAAATATTCTCCTCTGGCTCTTACAAAGGAACTGGGTCTTTTCATCTCAACTTACTTTATAAGTGTATAATAGCCATTAGTCTAATAGTGTACATGGGAAGCTGGGCGTGCTATAGCTATGGACATCTCTCAAGACAGATGCTGAAGCAACTTTTTACTCTTACTGGCTTAACCCTTCCATACTATTGACAAAAATGACAAAGATCAAAGAATGACAGATTTACTAATATTTACCATGTATTGAAGGTGGACTCTGCCATTGTCATGTGACATAGCAACCTCTGTACCTGTGCAACACAGAACAATGGACGGTTACCATGATCAACCCAGCACTACAGATCACCTCCATTTAAAGGACACATATTATTCAAAAGACCACTCTCAATTTAATGATTCAACCTTTAAATAAAGGCAACATTATGAGACCGACCCTATTCCTACCCCAAGAACTAGCCAGCACACCAAAAACTTCCAACTGAGTATTATTTACCCACGCCGTAGGATAAAATTTCTATGTGTGAATGTTAAATGGGATTGCTAATCAGACATGTCTGCCAATATGGGACGTCACAAAGCAGTAATGAAGATTGTCATTCACCATGCAGTCTGGAAACTATCTGCCTGCCTTTTTTGGGTTGAGGTGAAAAAGACGGGGCTTCTTTATTTCTTTAATGGACAAGTTACCCAAACCGGCCCTGCAAGGGTGTTCAGAAATGCCCATTATAAGGAAAAGGACTATTTTTTGACAATTTATCGCTGAGATGCCTGGTTCAATAAATGGGCCAGTCATTCCAGTGGTACCGTTTCGAAAAGTCTTCTCTTGGCTTGAAAATTACCATTTCTTAAGACCACTACAGAAACCATTTTTGGCTGATTTAACCATAAAAGGTGAAGCATTATTATCATATATATATATTCCTTTCTTGGCCTGCAAATGGCCATGTACATGTAGAGAACAGCTCAGAATTATGTTAACAGAAAAGGCAATAGAAGAATAAACAAAATCTAGGATTTCTTTTTTCATGCGAGAATTAACACTTACCATCACAAAGATTCTTGATATATGCTAATATATCCAACTTGCTGAATTATACATAGAATTTAAACTAAAACTGCCACAATTAGGCAGGTTAACAATTGTCATATCTCGGCGTGTCTGGAAGCCCAACTGCACAAGCGCACCACATGCGCCAAGTGACACATCAAGATAGAAAATCATTGGCTTAAAACTAGCACCTGCGTATTATGACCATGCAACTGTCGGGCTGCATCATGATGCTAAGTATCAACTCTCTCATAAAAAATGAAATCCTAGATTTTGGTTATTTCACTTCAAGAGTATACTTACCATCACAAAGACTCTTGATATACCCAGAATTCGTAAAAGAATTCGGAGGGAGGGAGGCGTGGTCATCAAGTTTGTAGTTGGAGGCAGAATAATGTCTGACGATGCTAAAAATAGCAACCAGGAAATGAAAACACGATCAGCTGTTTTGGCCGATGCAGATGAGAAAACTGCTTCACAAAACAGGCTCCCTCCGCTATTTTTAATAGAAGGGAATGCTAAATGTATTGATGAACTACACACTCGCTGTACTAGTGCCAAAGTACTATAGAACATCGAATGAATGGGCTTCACATTTGAACTCTCAATGTAAGAGTAGACCGATATAAAACATGAACCATCACCAGATTAGTTAAATGAAAGACAAATACGTGACAACACTGAACAACACAGACATTGGACTGACCTTGGAGGGTAAAGGTTCCATTTAGCCTAGCTCTATCACAATCCTATTGTTCTAAGGAAATTTGTTTAGCAAAGGGATGCGTCACTTGGCGGTGGTGCTTGCACAGTTGGGGTTTCGATGCAACAAGATATTGAACTTGTTAACCTGACTGAGAGGGACAGTTCTAGTTTAAATTCTGTGCATAATTGAGACAGTTGGCTATATTTAGCATATATCAAGTCTTCGTGATGGTAAGTATGAATTAAAAAAAATGTGCGTGCAAAAAGCAAAACACTGCATGCAAAACACGAATGCGAGAAATATAAAACATGGGCACGCAAATAGCAAAGCATGGCATGCAGGATGAGAAACACAAAGGGATAAGATCAAAATGTTATGCGCATCATACCTGCACAAACGTGATTTATGTGTTGTACAGGAATTAATTACGCACTGGATGAACATAAATGTACCTAAATATTTCCCGATGAGATTGTTTTTCTAAAACGTGGTCATGTTTTCTCTGTCCCGATCAGCCTATAAATATTAATGCGTCGAGAACGCCATTCTCAATATTACGTAGATTTAATGGTGGAGCTAGCATACTTGTCGTAGTTTCGTACATGTACAAGCATGAACTATTCAAGTAAATTTGTACTTTAACACAATAATATTACGGGAATTTTGCATTTGTTGTTTTCAAATTTGTATCGGAAAGAGCATTTGTTAAAAATGTCATCCATTGAATTTACTAATAGAGATTCCGATTTGTTAACCACGATGAATATAACCAATTACGATCCGTGTTACATATTTAGAGAAAAACTAATTAAAAGGAATCACCAGTCCACATGATTAATCCCTATGGGGATTAATCCCTGTTCTTGTTCTTTTCTGATATGTGTTTTATCTGGATCCTCAGAATCGTGAAGTAGAACTTTAATGATCTTGTAACTTATATTTTGTCCATCGTGATTTGGCAAATTAAAATGTTGTGCTACTGGTGTCTGTGTTTTTTGATATCCCTTAAATGTTTTTTAAGATGTATCTGAAATTCACGTTTGGTTCCCCCACATATTGTTTAGCGTTACATATTTACTTTGCAACTTGTCACAAGTTGCCAACCGATTATCATAATGTAATCAAGTGACCCCAAACTAAATCACCCTGCCCATGTGCAACAAAAATCTTGGCAATAAATATAATGTCGATTGCATTGGCCAAATAGGATATAACGAAATTATTACTCAAACTGTTTTAAAAACATTCTCTTCTGTACATATCATATTTCTTTGCGACATTCACCTTCGCAATGTTAATCTGTTCATATTTGTGAGGTCTTCCAGTCCATTATATAGTTTAGTAAAAAAACTCCAATTACAAAAAAGGTATATTTTTCCAAGGGTCTGCCAACATAAAAAGCCATCTACTGCATTTTAATTTCTCAGGCGTTCCACCAATTTTAGTCGATTGTCTGATTCCATTTGGATCATTTTATGTTGGTCACTCACATTTACTGTCAAAATGGATGTGCTTAATTTTCTATGGAAACATTACTTATGTACTGGTACATGTATGGAAGCGGTTGCAAGATCTGGTGGCAAACAGTCAAGAAAACTTCATAATTCTGAATAACACCTGGTGAAAGACCAATTTAACCCTTACCACTCTGATGTCAAAATTTTTAATTTTCAAATTAAACATGAACTGGTGTTCATTTTTCAACAAATTTGGTGGAAGATGGTGCTGTCGTAGACAGCACCATCTTCCAGCAAAATTGTTGAAAAATGGACATCAGTTTGTTTCCTATTGACACAGTAAAAGATAGAATATTGACATCAGTGTAATAAGAATGGTATTGAATGAATGGTAGAAATGTTTAGAAGCAACATTAGCCTTTTGGCATTATTTGTTTTACCAGTTTAGAGTAGTGTGAATGTGAAAACTACTGATTGTCATGTGGAACAAACATCAGATTGCATGTATGTAAAATCCCCTAGAGGGCATAACCAGCCATTGCTATAGAGATGACAAGGCGTGATGGCAGAGAAATATGCGTAGATGCAAAACTAATTTAATGACCAATTCCGATTAGTCATTTCAGACCAAAATTAGTAATCGGAAGGCTATCAATGAATAATAATTAACTTAAATAGTGTAGCTGTTCTAGTGAGCAACAGTTCGCCGTCATGTCAATTTGCCAATCTCATGCAAACGCACCCATGTTTTTCATAAATATGCCTAATATTTTTGAAGACATGACTCTCTTTAGCGCAGCGTATATTTTGTTTCAAATCTATTCCAAATGTATTCCGATATTTTATGGCAAGCTTAAAAAAAATTACCCTATAATTTGTCATCTGATTTTTGCGTTCTTCCTGCCACATATTTGCTTTCTTCCTGCCGCATATTTGTTTTCCTTCTGTCCCGGTATTGTTTTCCATCATCCTCATTTTTGTTTTCGTCTGCTGCGTTTTTGTTCACGGGACATGTTAACTTAATTCTGAGCTGTACTATATTGAACAATCACTTAGATTTTCTTGATCAATCTTCTCCAGTAAATAGCTATGACAGGCTTCTGAAAAAGCCACCATCTTGAGACAACAGGAGCTATTTCCTATGGTAAATGGCTTGTATTATGAGACCACCTGTCTTTAGTAACAAAATAGTTCCCTGATGGGTTCTTTAAAGAGAACACAAACCGAAACCATCATCTTGAGACCACATCAGATAGTTCCTATGGTAAATAACTTGTATTATCAAACCACCTGTCTTTAGTAACAAAATGTTTCCCTGAGTGATGGGTGCTTTAATATTTTAACCCTCGAATTTATTAAAAAAATTTCAATTTTCTCAACTTGTAGACCAAAAGAATATTTTTGAAAATTGACCACTGGAATGACTGGCTCTTTTATCAAGCCAGTTAATCTAGCAGTAAATTTTCAAAAATAGTCTTCTCTAGATTTGTAAATGGACATTTCTCACGACTACTCTAGAAGGCCTTTTTGTCTGATACGAGTGTTAAAGGGGAACAGAAACATAAAAAGCTCAAAGCATGCTCCCAAATGATGTTTGTGTATAATTCAAATACAATATAATATATTATTCACATTATTTTCACATTCCTAAATAGTAAATTAAAGCATGTAAATCTCAGAACAGGTCATTCATACACCACCATGTTAATGAGATGCAAGAGAAGCACTGTGGTCTGCTAAAAACTAGAACTCGATCAAAGCTGATGCTCAGCTTCCTATAACTGTAATAGATGCCAGTTTTGTCTATTCTGAAAACATGTGAGGCATAACCTGAACCCACATAGTTGATGATTCACACGATGATGTCATAACATGAATCTTATGCTGAACCCACATAGTTGATGATTCACACGATGATGTCATACCATGAATCTTATGCTGAATCCACATAGTTGATGATTCACATGATGATGTCATACCATGAATCTTATACGGAATCCATGTGGTTGATGAGTCACACGATGATATCATACCATGAATCTTATGCTGAATCCACGTGGGTGACGATTCATGCGATGATCTCATACCATGAATCTTATACGGAATCTGTGTGGTTGACGATTCATGTAATGATGTCATACTGTGAATCTTATATGGAATCCATGTGGTTGATGATTCACATCATGATGTCATACCATGAATCTTAAGCGGAATCCATGTGGTTGATGATTCACGCAATGATGTCATCCCATGAATCTTGTGGAATCCACGTGGTTGATGATTCACACGATGATGTCATACCATGAATCTTATGCGGAATCCAATCCACGTGGTTGACAATTAACATGATGATGTCATACCATGAATCTTATAAGGAATCAAAATTCATGACATTAACCAATGTTTTAACATGGATAGTGTGTAAACATTTGTCAACTTCTTTTTCATTTAGAAAATGTCATAGAAGACTTAATTTTGGCAGTTTTTATTGCAATCTAATTCTCATTTGTGATCTCCTTTAACACATATCTAACTAGATGTATCCTGCAGCAAATTGAACTTGAGAAATTATCAGGATTAAAGCCTTGAATTGATATAAATACCCTCACGACATAGGTGAAAGACCATATTGCATTCAAGTGTATCCATTCAGTGCGTGCGTGCGTGCGTGCGTGCGTGCGTGCGTGCGTGCGTGCGTGCGTGCGTGCGTGCGTGCGTGCGTGCGTGCGTGCGTGCGTGCGTGCGTGCGTGCGTGCGTGCGTGCGTGCGTGCGTGCGTGCGTGCGTGCGTGCGTGCGTGCGTGCGTGCGTGCGTGCGTGCGTGCGTGCGTGCGTGCGTGCGTGCGTGCGTGCGTGCGTGCGTGCGTGCGTGCGTGCGTGCGTGCGTGCGTGTACATGTACATATGTCTATGTGTATATAGGCATGTGTGGGTGAGCGAGTGCCTATAGTAAGTTATCATAACTGAATTAAAACAATGCCACAGAAAATATAACAGGATTTTACTATGAAGAAATAAGTAATTGCGACAACATTTACTAATCAACACCATACAAGAATGCACCACATTATCAGGTGAAAGAAGAGACACAAGGGGCCTGTATCTCTCAAGTGGAATATTAGTATTTGAGCCCAAAACATGAAGGTAGGAAATACAAGTAAACAAACATTAAACTTAGGGTCAGACTTTTGTTCCAAAGTCACTTACACGACCCACTGAGCAGATTGAAGTGTCACCTTCCTATTCAGTACACCGCCAATCTGATAACTATTTTTGCTATCAAAATCCATCGCCTAAGTAAACCTCAATTACCGGTATGATATATCGATGGTGGCCATGTTTTTTCCATATTAATTTCCCTTGAATAAATTTGAACATCCATAATCACATCCGAGTCTCAATAATTTTGAGTTTCACATCAATCGGCCAAGCAGTTGCAGAGATGCTTTTAAACGTGTTTGTAAAAGTAAAACAAAATTCAAGATAGCCAACAATCACATAGACTAATCAGATTTGTTTGACCAATCTTGAAATATGGTTGAAATCATGTACTTTTTGAGAAGGCATTTAAAAGAAAAGGTTGACAGTCTGAAGATAGACAGACACCAGACATGACAGACAGTCACCAGATGAACTAAAAGCAAGAGCCTTAACCTTTAAGGTGGCCAAAAAATGGCTTATGCAGTGGTCTTGAGAAATGTCCATTTGCAGACCGAGAGAAGACTATTCTTGAGGAATTATCACTGGAATGACTGGCTCAATAAATGAAACTATTTGGAAGACTGTACATGTTCTTTGGAACTCTTGAGAAATGTCCATTTGCAGACCGAGAGAAGACTATTCTTGAGGAATTATCACTGGAATGACTGGCTCAATAAATGAAACTATTTGGAGGACTGTACATGTTCTTTGGAACTCTTGAGAAATGTCCATTTGCAGACCAAGAGAAGACTATTCTTCAGAAATTATCCCTGGAATGACTGGCTCAATAAATGAAACTATTTGGAAGACTGTACATGTTCTTTGGAACTGTTTTTAGCAAATTAGACAGGATAGAGGTGAGCGGTAACATAGAAAATTAAAGTAATAACTGAGATACGGATAACAACAGCGACAATCATCGACACAGATGAATAGGGGTTAATAACAACGTACTGGGCGTGTCCGCCCGTGGTGGGCGTGTTGGTCCAGGGTAGAGGCATCCCTTATCCGGCTTGTTTTATGCCTATAGGCTCCACTGTGTGGAGCTGGTGCATCCAATGACATTCCTTCTGTTTTCTCCATGGGGTGGAGTTTTCATCGTCCGGGTCTGATGAGAGTACCTGGATAATTCTAAACTGCATGTCAGTTCTAGAATGTCCATGTTTATTGAAATGTCTGGATAGAGGTGTGTCACGTCGTTCATTCCTATGGAGGTTTCATATCGATCTCAGATGTTCTTGGATTCTGATTTTGAAGGTGCTTATAGTTTCTCCTACATATTGTTTCTTACATTTGTTGCAAGTTAGTAGGTAGACGATGTTCCTCGTCTGGCAGTTGCCGATGATCTTGGATCTGTATGTTAGGCCTGTGTGTGAGTTAGAGAAGAATCTGTGTTTTTTGCATCCATTGGCAGATGTTACAGTTCTTATTGGTGCATGCTTTTAGAGTGTTTCTGTGTTGTACAGGGGCGTTATCTGATGGAAGTTTAGCCCTGACAATCATATCTTTGATTGTTTTGTTTTTTCTGTAACCGAAGAGAGGCGGCTCTGGGAAGGCTTTTCTGCATTTGCTGCTAGCTTCCAGAATTGGCCAGAACTTCTTGATGGTTTTATTCAGAAAGATGCCAGTTCGTGTGAACTCGCAGACAAAAATGGGCCTCTGTAGTGTTTGTGGGGGTATCTTTCTTGGTGGGCGAAGGATGCTGTGTCTGTCTTTTGATCTAGCTTTTGCCATGGATTTGTTGAGAATTTTGATAGTAACCCCTTGCTTCAAAGTATCCTTGTAGAATGATATTATTTTTGTCGTAGTCTTGTATTTGACTACAAATGCATCTCAGCCTGAGGAATTGCCCATATGGGGAGGAATCCTTGCAGGAGGAGGGGTGTGCTGAATCATAGTGGCGGTAGCCGTGGGTGTCTGTTGGTTTTGTGTAGAGGTCGAAGATGTTCTTCTGTTTGTTTGCCCATGGTCTCAAGGAAAGAAACATGTGTTTTTGAAGACTCCATTGTGAATTTGATGCTATGGTGCTCTGTATTCATGTATGTGACAAATTCATCTAGGGCGAGTTTGCCATGTTCCCAAAACATGAATATGTCATCTATGTATCTGACATAGAAGGCTGGCTTGTGGGGAGCCGCTTGTAGGAGTTTTTCTTCTAAGTCCGCCTTAAAAATGCATGCAAAAGTGCATGCAGCTTTGCTTCCCATGGCGGTGCCTTCAACCTGTAAGTAATGTTCACCATTGAACTCAAAATTATTGCATTCTAAGACAAGTTTTAGGAGGTTGAGAAGACCGCTGATTGATAGATCACCTGGTACTCCACACTTATGGCAGAATCTGGCTACTGCTCTAAGTCCCTCGTCGGACAAAACCGCCAAAAAAGGCACAACCGGTAAAAAAGTCACAACCGGTAAACCTGACCCCAACCGGTAAAATACAGGTCAACTGGTAAAAATGTTGGACCACACCGCCAAACCTTCAAAAAATGTCAAACGGGAGAACCGCCAAACTGGTTTTTCTCTGTCCATTTATGGTCAAGATCGACTCAATCCAAAGGCTCGCCCAGAAAGGGTATAAAAGGGACGAAAATTTCAGTCCAGATCATCCAGACTTTTGGTCTCACATTGCGACCAAGCGTCAGGCTAAATAACCTTCTACAAGTAGCTCATATTACTGACAACGTTGTTATTTACTGACACAGATGAATACCCTGGAAACCAATAATGTGCACGAGATGGATGCAAACTCTATAGATCTATTGTATAATAAAACCTATAACACAGACATTAGGGATGGGTGGGAGGGGAGCATCAAATGTGGTCACTAAAGATAGGCGTTTGCTCAATAGAATATACATGTACTGTACGTGGGAAATAGATTTTGGGGAGAGATGGTGGCTTAGTAACACTGATTTTCATGTTGACCAAAAATTTCCCTCTACAGGGCTTGTGAGACATGTTCATTTGCAGGGCAAAAGAATATTTTTCAAAATTTACCACTGAAATGCCTGGCTCAATAACCTACAAGTATAACCCTTTCCCTGACAAACTACTGGAAAAGTACATTCTTTACGATATAGAACTTATTCTGTTGAATATTTTGAAATTACTTTGACTGGAAGCCGATGCTGCCTAAGGCAGCAACGGCTTCCAGTCAAATTAATTTCAAAATATTCAACAGTTTTCCTGTATGGTTGCCTTGAAAGAGATATGAGGAATTCATCGGTGAAAGAGCTAACTGCAGTGAATGCCTGAACGCGTTCGCGTGGAGGTTACGCAAACACGATTTTAGGAGACCTATATCCGTTCTCCATAAAATACCTATTTTCATTTGCCATAAATAAATTCAGCACAGTAGGCTCTCGGTACTAAGTACACTTAGTATATTAATTGTTTTCATATGATAGACATAATAGTTACATGAAATAATTGATTCATGTCGTCAAGATATGTTCGGCGAATGGCTTTTTATTGCGGCAGACATGCGGGTTATTGTGAGTCGCAAGTCCGCCGCAATAAAAAGCGTAACCAGCTCTCACGAATTTAGTAGATAGCTTGACCCTTCTTAACTTGCATGCTTTAAACTGACAATTTACTGGAAATGCGATTTACTGGAAATAAGAGTTACTACGCATCGGTTTTCCTGACATACAGGCCTGTTTTCATGGTCGCTCCAAAGTAATGAACTACTTAAATATCGGGTGGTATTACTCTCGGAACCTTCCAGTAATAATATATATACCCATCAAAGTGGGCGCTAAGATATATTGCTTTACTGTATTTAGAAGCGGCACAGTGACTAGATTTTTTGTTCTGCCATTATCCGTCAATGTTGATCGTGAGAGTCGCACAGCGATTGGGTTGAGATAAATCATGTGATTAATTCGTTATGAATGACAATGAGTCACATGATAAAAATTTTACTACGATAGTAATTTTTCATTCATGCCTAATGACATCGGATGGCCTGCGAGCCAATCATAAAATATGACTGCGCATTGTCGATTATTATTAACTACGACTGCGCAGTCGTGCGACACATTTCTCATTACTGGTGAATTAGTAGACCCCCTCCCCCTCCCCCCCCCCCTCCCCCCCCCCTTCTAGGCTGATTCGTGACAGAATTTTTACTGTTGAAATTAGTAACCGGGATCGCGCCTTTCTGTAAGAATGGAATGTTTACGTTACCAGACATCTGTACCAGAGCTGATAATGCAATCTACTGGCCATTGACAAACAGAAATAGCACTAGAAAAAAAAAATTTCTGAAAAATAAGTTGCCCATAAGTGCAACCGATATACTAGACAGTGTATCTATCTCTACCAGCAAGTAATATAGGTAGCGGGAAGGGAGACCTACAGTTATACCTACAGTCATGGGACCAATGTTGTCCCAAAAGGGTCTAAATTTAGAAATCAATTTATATATATATATATCTATATATATATATATATATATATATATATATATATATATATATATATATATATATCTATATATATATATATATATATATATATATATATATATATATATATATATATATATATATATATATATATATATATATATATATATATATATATATATATATATATATATATATATATATATATATATATATATATATATATATATACTGAACCAAACAAGTTTAGCAACACTGAGAATATTACTGTATAAATGTTATTTAACAAAAACAATAAATTGATTCAAATATATTATTTAATTGATAGGTCATTTTCCAATTTGAACAACAGTCTCTTGTTACTGTAATGCTAGCATCGCGCCTTTAACACAGCATCATTCAACGGAAGGGTCCAATTTAAATAATGACACTGAGCTGTCAATACCGGTTGTGACCACTGCGCGCATTAACCACCGCCGTTCATCGCTTTCTCATGCTTCGAATTAAGCACTCGATGTCACGAAGAGGAATCGCATCCCATTCCTGGAGCAGTGCAGCTTCCAGCTCCCGCACGTTGTGAAGATGTGGATGGTTCTTACGCACAATACGGCACGTTGTGAAGATGTGGATGGTTCTTACGCACAATACGGCCAAGAATGTCCCACACGTGTTCGATAGGAGACAGGTCCGGTGATCGCGCTGGCCAGTCCAACACCGGAACGTTGTTAGCCTCAAGGAAATCACTGGTGACCCTAGCTGAATGAGAACGGGCGTTGTCTTGCTGGAACATAAAGTCTGCATGATGCTCCATAAAAGGGATGACAACAGGGGCGACAACTTCTTCACAGTAACGTTGACACGTTAAATTTCCGCGAATCACAATAAGATCTGTTTTGCCATTTTCATGGATTCCAGCCCACAACATGACACTGCCGCCACCGAATCTGTTGTGCTGAATGATGTTGGCTGCATCATACCGTTCTCCAAAATGTCACCAAACCCGTTGCCTACCATCAGCCACATCCACACAAAACCTCGACTCATCACTGAACAAAACGTGGCTCCATTGTTGAGCACGCCATCGCTGATGAGTTCTTGCCCATGCAAACCGATTCTCGATGTGACGCTCTGTAAGCGGAACAGCAACAAGTGGACGACAGGCATGCAGTCCATCATCATGGAGTCTGTTTTGCACAGTTTGTGCATGCACTGTAGTGCCGGTAGCGGTGTGCAAATTACGGGACAGCCGCGGCGCAGTCTCAAAGCTGTGACGTTGTGATGACATCACTAAGTAATGGTCTTCTCATGGTGTTGTTGCTCTCGGTCTGCCAGATCGTGGTCGGTCATTAACATGTCCAGTTTCCTGCTCACGTTGGCGGAGACGGGAAATGTTTGAGGCATGAACATTAAAATGTTGAGCAACAGCGGGAACGCTCTGCCCAGCAGCGAGTCTTCCCATTGCTTCATGGCGCTGATTTTCGGGTAGCCCTGGGCGGCAGCCCATGTTCGGTAGGGTAAACTTTTTAAGTGTTTTCTGTTAATGTTCGTTATCTGCTTTTACAATATGGTGAATTTTTGCCTTCGCTACCCGCCAATGTGGGCCAGTGCATGAAAAATGCATTTTCACATGCACTAAGCGTGTGGCCGAGAAATACAAGAAATGATTTGCATTTCTTCATGATCAGCGAGACATTACATTGACGAAATATGCCTGCAAATTCGGTTATAAATGGACGCATAGTTTTAATACAACAAACCAAACTTCACTATTGCTAAACTTTTTTGGCTCAGTATATATATATATATATATATATATATATATATATATATATATATATATATATATATATATATATATATATATATATGAGATTGACTTGCGCGGCATATTTTTTACTTTCCCCGGACAAGCGTTAAGTTCATCATCATCATCATCATCATATTCTTGGGACATAAACCACCAGAATACTGCGGTATTACATGTTATCGTATGCACAATATCATTCTCTATCTACTGGCCGCTCAAGTTCAATATTATTTATTTCATGATTTAGTACAGATTTACTGCTCAGCGGGTAGCCTATATATTCATAGTTTCACACATTCGGGAATCTTGAGATCGGCTGCCATTAAAGTTGGGGCAAACTTACTACATGCTAAAGAGGACTGCCCAAAGCAATGCATTGTTTACATTTTCCATGAAGCTCAAACCATTAAATCATGTATCTGAGTATCTGTAATAAACCCGACGGTATCAGAAAACATCAAATCAAGTAAAGAAAATGTAATTAAGGTTTTATGGCCCATTGCTCGTAATGTTAAATTAGCCCCTCCATAAATGGCGTCGTTCCCAGAGTACTATGGGAAATTTGATTGTGATGACGTTATCGCGATTCTATGAATTATTAGGTTACCAAAGGTTGCCAAAGGTTACCAAAGGTTACCATGGGTTACCTAAAATTTATTATAGCGTAACCTACCATGAGGTTGCCATATGTGCATTTGCGAGACCTACTGTAGGTTACCACAAAAAATCTAACTTTACACCCCTATTATTCAGATTCACACCAAAAATATTGTATTAAAACCATTTAAAATTACATTTTATTAAGACAATTAAATGTAATAATTTGAAATTAATTTGAGTGAATTCTCTATCTATGGCAACAATTGTGTCCAGTCCATTTCATCTTGAAAATTGTATACAGGCTGCCAGTCTTAGAATTGCCTTGATTTATTGATACTGTGATTTGTGTGATGCAAGAGTTAATGTAATGTTTGCTGAAATGCCTGCCAAGACGCCAAGTGAGCATATACTCCAAAAAAAGATAATGCCTATGATTTATATATAGTCAAATACAGGGGAAAGCATTTTTAATCAATCGCTTCTGACAGGACAAGCCCCATACAATTCAGTCAAAACAATGGAAAATCTAATCTACTTTTGTTCCTGTTTGTAGATGGTTATCTTGTCACCAAGACTTGCCTGTCTTGGAGCATATGACGAGTAAAGGACTGAGCATTAAGTCTACAGAACATCTCTTAACCTTTTAACTCTCAAATTTCTTCAAGAAAATTTCAGTTTTCTCAGATTAATAGTCCATTTGCAGACCAAGAAGTCTATTTTTTTCCAATTTACCACTAGAATGACTGCCTCGAGCCAGTCATTTCAGTGGTAAAAAAGAAAAATAGTCTTCTCTTGGTCTGCAAAGTGGCATTTCTCAAGACCACTGCTGTTTTATTCAGCTTGAGTGCTAAAGAAACTGGCATTTCTCAAGACCACTGCTGTTTTATTCAGCTTGAGTGCTCAAGGGTTAACCATTTTCAACTTTGCATTGTAGATGCTAGTTTCTAGGTAAGGATAAACTGATAATAATTATTCTAAAAATAATTTGATTGAAGGTTGTCAATTTATTTTCAAAACATTTAAAATGTTTAATATTTACCACCAATATAATTGTAATTAAGAAAGAAAAAAGGGTACCATGATAGTGACTAAATATTTGTAAGTAAATAATCTAGTGAAAAGTAAATTGAAACAACTGACCAACCAACTTTAAAATCATGCAATTATGAACCAGAGGACAGAACGCTTACACTAAGTAACATACAAACAACAGTTATCTCCACCTTGGCCATTGTCTTTCTTTGCTCGTCAACGGCACATAAGTAACACCCATAAGACTTGTTTTCACTACGCTTCCATCAGCCTGCTTGTCAAACTGCTGCAAAACCTGGTTTGAACCTTGTGGTCCGACTGGAACAACAAGGCGACCTTCTGGTTTCAGTTGATCTATTAACTGAAATTCAAAACAACAAGGTTAAAATGCATAGCTGTAGGTGTATTACTATTATAAAACTTGATGATGCACCGGTGTATCTAAAGACTTGCAGTGTCAATGCCCAAGCCTGAAACAATTGTCAGTTGCTACTAGTAACTAGCATAGATATCTGTCCATCACTCAAATTTTTGACATTTCTTAGCAAGTCACCTTTGTCGCATCTATAGTGTATCAGTGCTGTAACTTAGTGAGTGCCCTGATGCAAATGTAATTGAAAATCACTGAGGGCATGTGGATCTCAACAGTCAGATACCCTCATGAGCATGCCACTCTTTCATGCTTAGAACAAATATCAGTGATTTGAATATTTATACGTCCATAGTTTGTTGATTTTTTTCTCATATCACTGTGCAATACAAATGCAATTTCAGAATGATGGTCACTTTGAATCTTGATAAATAGCAACTTCATATAACATTTTATAAAAAGACAAGTATGTGTACCGATTTATTATATGACATACAATGCGGGCAGCTTAAGTTCAATGAGGGCACTCTGTTTTAATCTTTAGCATGCTCTGATGGCATTCATCTCTAAATGTTAAGCTACAGCACCGGTCCATGTCCACGCTTGCTTTTAGCTGCAGAAATCAGTCGGTCTGTCATCTGTCAATTGACAAAAAAGGTCTTAGCTATATATGAATCGATCCCATAAACCTTGAACATAAATTCTTAGCCAGACTCTGTATATCTTTAATATGAGATCTTAACCATACCCAATAAATCATTGAAAGGAAACCTTATCCTGCCATGATAACAATTTAGCGTAGAATCACATATGGACACTATATACATGGAACAAGCACTATTACCCTGCTGCCAAATGGAAAGCATAATCCATATATCGCATCACATTCTCACATGTTGTGATTGGCAAATTGTAAATGCTTAAATATCATAACCACGAACTGAGTGAGATAATATGGATTTGTAAACCAACTCATACACCTACACAGGTAATTATGCCCACACATTTTGAAACAATAGGCCCAAGGGCTTTATCAAGATTCATCATGCTCCTGAAAACTTATCATGGTTTACCTCGTATCACATTTAATTCTGTAATCAGAACCAAACTTTAATAACAGGTAGACCAGTCTCTTAAACCTTACCACTCTGATGTCAGAATTTTAGATTTTCAAATGAAATTAAACGATGAACTGGTGTTCATTTTTTAGCAATTTTGGTGGACAATGTTGCTGTCGTAGACAGCAACATCGTCCACCAAATATATGTTGAAAAATGTACACCAGTTTCTTTACTATTGACACAGTCAAAGATAGAATATTGACATTAGAGAGTTAAGAGTTAAGTAATACAAGCTAGCTGGCATAGGAATGTATGCCCGATATTGATTCTTTGACTATGTACTATAAGGAACAAGTACCGGTATCTTGGGCCATGTCGCCAAAACTCAATCCTTTATTAAGTTGTTCAAAACAGTCTCTGAAATAGTCTCAAGAAATCACTAATTGCAGGCAAAGTGAAGCCTATTTTAAAAAAGTTACCACTGGAACAGCTGGCTCAACAAGCGAACCAGTCATTTCCGTGGCAGATTTTCAAAAATAGGCCCAAGAGCCTGTGACGCTCACCTAGATCATTATCATTTGAAACATTTGCATTTAAACATATATATATATAATATTTGAAATTTAGAAATAACACACCAAATACAAAAGTAGAATGAGGTTTTAAAGGCTCCGACAAATAGTAATGAATTTGTTATATGTAAACCAATTTTCAAGATGGCCACCAGTGTGTGACATCCATTTTGGATGTTGGATCAACGTCAATTTCAATACGGCTTCTTCCCCAGACCTAGTCCGTTCAAACCCCCCACAGACCCCCCTTGTGGGTTGGTCTGTTGTTTTATTAACCACTATAAAAACATACTTACCATTCAATCACTACTTGCTAAATCAATTATCTACATTTAGCTATCAGAATAAGATTTTTATGCTTGCCTACACACCTCCCCATGCCTATTCCTCTTAATATGGACCTTCAACCAGGCTACTGGTTAAGTCCATCTCCCGCATACTGACAGATATAGACTGGCACCAGTCTATACTCAACCCATAATGACGCCTGTCACTAAGCGTGCTTGCGCATGCGCACTGGAGCCCAAATAGGAAACAGATTCACTTTTCTAAATTTAAGTGCTAAATATTAAAGGCCAATTCTCAAATCTTACCACGCGGGGTGGCTGTGGCCGTGTCGTAGTGATTGAATGGTAAGTATGTTTTTATAGAGGTTAATAAAACAACAGACCAACCCACCGGGGGGTCTGTGGGGGGGTTGTTATTACACCACAAAAACATTCATTACCGTTCAATCACTACTTGCTAAACCCGTAGATTTGGTCAGTGCCCCAATTAAACATTAGGTGGGAGGAGATTTGAGAATCAACAAACAAGGATAAAAATCAAACCAATCTTATCCAAATGTTAATAACATAACATAATAGTGCATTTAACTCGATCACACCGTGATTAACAAATAAGGAAAACATGAACTTAAAGAAATAAATAAAAACCAAAAGAAGATTCTCACCATTTCTCACAGACGCACAGTCATAATGAAAATGGTGGAAAATGCTTGGTAAATAGTCTTCGGCTTTTTTAGTTAAAATAGTAATGTTATGAAAGAAGGAAGCTGCTGCACTCTGGTCTTTGAGATAAAAGGATGTAAAAGTGGATTCAGATTTCCATCCTGCCACCTGCATGACCTCATCTAAAGACGAACCGGCAAAAAGAGCGAAAGAGGTAGCCATACCTCTAATGTCATGGGCTTTAATATGGGAGAAATTAATTTGAACCGGTGAGGCTATCTCATAACAAAGCTTAATTGTCTCACAAATCCTTCTGGCAATCGTTGACTTTGAGACCGGCTTACTTCCACATAAGAAACCCATAAATGGGATGCATCGACTCTTTTAAAATCGGTTCGCTGTTTGTAGGTTCTTAATGCCCTAATAGGACACCAAAATTTATCGGATGGCGAAAAAGATGATAAAGATTTTTAAATAATCGGACTAGCAGGAAAACGGTTAGACTGAGTTTTAGATAAAAAGTTCCTTCTGGGATATAAAACCAAACCGTCTCCTGAAACTATAAATCTATCCTTTCCAGCAGAAAGCGCATGAATCTCTGAACGCCTTCTAGCAGAGGCAGCAGCAACAAGAAAAACACCTTTGAGAGTTAGAAGCTTAATACTGATAGAAGAAACAGGTTCAAAATGGCGACCTGCCAAAACTTGAAGAACCAAAGCCATATTCCAGGAAGGTAAAGGCTTAGCAATCGGAGGACGAATATTACCTAGACCTCTAATAAAACTATTAAGTCTTAGTATCCTTGACATCGGCATTCAGAAGACAAGGAAAGGAAGAAGCCAGAGAAAATCTATACCCCTTGACCGTATTAGCTGACAAATGTAAAGAATCAAACAGATAAGATAAAAAAATCTAATACAGAAATCTAGTATAGAAACAGAATCGGCCACAAAACTTTGATCTGAACACCATTCATCAAAAATTTTAAGTTGACCCTTGTAAACTCGACGGGTCGACTTTGTTCTGGGAGAATCAATAATTTCCTGAGATTTTGAAGAAACCTTATTCTCAAGGACCTCAGACTCGAGATTCTCCAAACACACAGATTGAAAATTTCTGGATTTGGATGAACACAAAGACCTCTTACTTGAGATAGAAAATCCTGGGGTACTGGCAGAAGACGAGGGAAGTCTACCAGAAGATCTAGACGGTCTACAAACCAAATCCTCCTGGGCCAAAAGGGAGCTATCAAAAGAATCTCGCAATCTTGGTCCTTGACCTTCTTCAAGACTAACGGAATCAAAATTGTTGGAGGGAAGGCCTAGGCGAACATTCCTGTCCAGAACTGAGACAGAGCATCCACCACCAGGGCTTGACTGTCCGGAAAAGGAGACATGTAAGAGGAGATCTGAGCATTCAGAGAGGTCGCGAACAGATCTACTAGAGGACGATCCATAAGACTGAAAATCGCTCTGACAACCGAATCTTTAACTGCCACTCTGTGTGGGCGAACTTGCTGGGACGTGACAGTTGGTTCGCCAGAAAATTCAGACTGCCTGTGACATGGGAGGACACTAGAAAGATCTGCCTCTTGCGGCACCACAAGAGAAGATTCCACACCTCTAGACAAAGGAGAGACGACCTTGTACCTCCCTGCCTGTTGATATAAGACACCACTGTTGAATTGCCCGACCGCATCGAGACTTTGAGACCTATCACAAGATCTGACCATGAAAGGAGAGCCTTCTTGACAGCCCACAACTCCAGAATGTTGATATGGGCTGTCGACTCCTCCGGGGACAAAAGGCCGGAAACTGACAGGGAGTCCCAGACTGCTCCCCATCCCTCCTGGGAAGCGTCTGTGAAGATAATCGCCTGAGGGGAGGACTTTACCAGTGGAGCACCCATCAGAAGCAGAGAACGATTCCCCCAAAAATCTATATGAGGGATCAAGTGTTCTCTGATGGGAATCTGATGGTAAATAGAGTGGACTGACTGCTTCCAAAGGGACATTAAATACATTTAGGGTCTTCTCATCAGCGCTGCCCAAGGAATTACATTCTCTACGCTGACCATCAAGCCTATCACTCTTAAAAAGAATCTTGCTCTTACCATGGGAGAAGAAGACAGGATTTCCATTGCCACTGATAAAGCCTCTATCCTTGGATCTGAGGGGAAGACTAGACCCCGGGCCAGGTCGAAAGAAATGCCTAGATGCGTAAAGATTTGAGAAGGAACTAGGCTTGATTTCTTTAGATTTAAGATCCACCCTAGGTTGCATGGCGGACTGCAAACTTCTGGAAGAATTCCTGAGAGAATTGAGGATGACCTTGCTTTTACCAACCAATCGTCTATATAAACGTGAGGATGGATAGAACGACGGTGTAAAATTCCTGCCACGGCTGAAACTAGACGGGTAAAAAGAAAGGGAGCCGTGGTCAGGCCAAAGGGCATGGCGTGGAACTGCCAAACTCGATCCTTGTAAGCAAACCTCAGGAACTTTCTGAAGGAAGGGTGAATAAGAACATGAAAATAGGCATCCTTTACATCGATGGAAGACGTCCACATTCCCTGATCCAGACTGGAAATGATCTGGGAGATCGTCTCCATCTTGAACTTGGGGGTGAGAATCATAAGATTTAGCTTTTTCAAATTTATGATGGGACGCCAGCCTCCTGTTTTCATGGAAACTAAAAAGATGATCCAGTAGTAGCCCGGATCTACTCTCCAGTGGGGAACTGCTTCTATTGCCCTCTTTACAATCATGGATTCCAACTCCTCTTCCAAAGCCACCAGTTTTTCCGGATTGGAGGGAACCGGAGTCCAAACTGGGAACAAGAGCTCCGCAAACGGCGCATAATACCCCGCCATGCTGACAAACTAATAAATGACAGCTATCAGAAAATATGTATTTCTTCCTCAAACCAGTAATCCTTATTAAGTGTCAAAGCAATCCGCTAAACGGTCAAGGAGGTATCATCCGGAAACCAATTTTCAAGATGGCTGCCCCTGACTGGTGGCAGTATTGGATTTCGAATTATTGTAAATTTCGATAGGTTTCTTCACCAGACATATTCCAACGACCCTAGGAAGTGATCGGATAAATGTTAACGGAGATATCATTCAGAAACCAACTTTCAACATGCCAGCCTGTGGCTGGCAGCCATCTTGGATTTTGGATCAGTGTCGATTTCTATAAGTTTCTTCCTCAGACCTAGCTCAACCACTCTATGAAGTTTCAAAGCGATCCGATAAACGGTAACGGAGTTATTATCTGGAAACCAATTTTCAAGATGGCCACCGGTGGCTGGTGGCCATCTTGGATTTCGGATCATTGTCAGTCTAGATAGGTTTCTTCACCAGAGGTAGTCAAACCCCCTGATGAAGTTTAAAAGCGATCCGATAAACGATAACGGAGTTATCATCTGGAAACCAATTTTCAAGATGGCCGCCAGTGGCTGGTGGCCATCTTGGATTTTGGATCATTGTCGATTTCCATAGGCTTCTTCCGCAGACCTAGACCAACCACTCGATGAAGTTTCAAAGCGATGCGATAAACGATAACAGAGTTATCATCCGGAAACCAATTTTCAAGATGGCCCCCGGTGGCTGGCGGCCATCTTGGATTTCGGATCATTGTCAGTTTCGATAAGTTTCTTCCCCAGACATAGTCTAACCACTCCATGACGTTTCAATGTGATCCGACAAACGGTAACGGAGTTATAATCCGGAAACCAATTTTCAAGATGGCCACTGGTGGCTGGTGGCCATCTTGGATTTCGGATCATTGTCAATTTCGATAGGTTTCTTCCCCAGACCTAGTCTAACTACTCCATGAAGTTTCAAAGCGATCCGATAAACAGTAAAGGAGTTATCATCCGGAAACCAATTTTCAAGATGGACGCCGGTGGCTGGCTGCCATCTTGGATTTCGGATCATCGTCGATTTCGATAGGTTTCTTCCCCAGACCTTGTCCAACCAACCTATGAAGTTTCAATGCGATCCAACAAACAGTAACGGAGTTATCATTTGGAAACCAATTTTCAAGATGGCCACCAGTGGCTGGTGGCCATCTTGGATTTCGGATCATCGTCGATTTCGATAGGTTTCTTTTCAAGACCTAGTCCAACCACCCTATGAAGTTTCAATGCGATCTGCCAAACGGAAACGGAGTTATCATCCGGAAACCAATTTTCAAGATGGCCGCCAGTGGCTGGTGGCCATCTTGGATTTCAGATCAGCGTCGATTTGACGGATGGACGGATGGCAGCATTACATAATAACCCGACAAATTTTTGGCGGGGTATAAAAAGGAGGGAAGAGGAGGATGACGGATCCATGATGGTGCATAACCCCAACGTATCTGAGACACTAGCTAGGAGTCCTGAACGAGGGCTTGCCAATTGTCCCAAAACAGAGAAAGGCGCCCTCCTACTGGCACGTTGGGTAACAGGCACTGGACCGACTGATCCGAAGGGAGAAGAGGGGGTGGTATGAGGAAGGGAAGAGAGAAGTTTGGGCCTACCCGGGAATAGTCCATACCCTCAAACTCTCTTTCCTTGAAAGCCTCTAAAGGAAGAACGACCTCTGGACCTGGAACCAGCACAGCGAGAAGGGGTCTGACCACCCCCCCTCGCCCAAGAAGAAGGAGACCTTGAGACCCAGAACGATGTGAGGAAATAGAATCGAAACGATCCTCCTCCATGGATCGATCCTGACGATTGGGCGAAGAAAGATTTGAATTATGAATAACCCTAGAAGGATAAGTCCCAAATTGGTCGGGTTTGAGGCTCTTTCTTCTAGGAGAAGAATTCTGACTCTTCACCGAAGAAACATCTCTCTTCAAGGAAGGATTAGTGAAAGAAATCTGAGCCTGAAGCTCCCTAGAGGTCCTCAGGCGCTCAGATTCCGCACGAATTAGACTAGGAGCTGACTGTCCAAAAAGATCTAGACCAAACGGAGGTGCTACAACAAGATTATGCTTCAAAGAGCTAGAAATCCTAACCTCAGAGAGCTTCCTAGATCTACGCTTAGATGTAATAAAACCCAAAGACTTACAGACTGAATTGAGGGAGCCACGAGACAAATCTGCCAAAGAACGAAAAACTGACAAAGGAACTTGATCACCCTGTTCTTCAGCCTTAAGAACAGCCTCAGATAAAAGAGCAAGGAAATTAAGACTTAAGCTGAGATCTGCAAACAGACTCCCATCTAGAAAGATCATTGGAAAACTCAACCTTGGAAGCATCCTTTAACTGAGAAGAGAGAACATCCCAAGCAGAACCAGAAAGAGACTGAGTGGAGGCAACCTTCAAATAATCTTCCTTAGGAGTTTGAATAGGAGAATCATACTTAGAAATAAGAGAAGTCAGTATTAACAGAATCATTAGCGAAGAAATCGAGCATATCAACAACTAAGTTATCAATAGGCAGCACCTGAGGAGAAGAAGAAGAGGAAGGATCAGAAGTAGAGAGAGAGGATCTGAAAGAAGGAGGATCCATAGCAAATTCTTCCTTAAGAGGAAGAGAAAGAGTAGATGGGATCCACCTGTGAGCCATGGACCAGTCTTCCGAAGAGGCTCTAACCGGACAAAACCTCTTCAGATCCCTGGCCCTGACCGACTTGGGAGCAGACGGAAGAGAAGGAAGAGGAGGCGAAGAAGAGGAGATGAGAAGAGAGGAGTCCCCTGAAACTAAAGATCCACCTGCCCTAGAGGAAACAGGAGAGGAGGGCCTTCTAGCAGACTCAGGAAAGGAAGAAACTTGAGAAGAGGAAAAGGAATCCCTACCCTGATCTTGACTAGAGGACACGAAAGGAAGAACCAAAGAACTTGCAGAAAACTTCAAAAGAATAGAAAAACGAGCAGAAACAAATGAACGATCTAAAGAAGAATCCCTAACCACAGAGAACAAGGTAAAATCCATGCCTGAATCAACAATTTGAAATTCTAGCTCAGGAGACAGGACCACGGAAACTATCGGATAAAGATGATCAAAAGAAGGAGAAGAGGAGGAAGGAGGAAGGGAAGAGAATGAATGAGAAGATGACGAAGAAGAAGAATGATCCAACTGACCGTGAGAGGAAAGAGAAGAAGGAAGACGGGAGAAACCCGGAGGAGGAGGAAGGGAAGACTGAAAAAGAGCAGATGCGCTAGACACATGACTGGATGAGAAATCCTTAGCAGAAAGAGAAGAAGGAATAGGATTAAAACCTGGAGGGTGAGAAGAGGAGGAGAAAGAAGAAGGCCTAGAGGAAGAAGAAATCAAAACGGCATCACGAAAGGAAGAAGACTGGGTAGATAAATCAACATCAACTACCTGAGAAGGAAGAAGAGTCATAATTGGAAGCTACAGAATCCTGAGAACAGACCCGTTGAGATATTTCCGAAACAGAATCAACAAAACTCCTATCATCAGAAATTTTACGCCTATCTTCAGAAAATTTCTCAGAATCCAACGATGAAACTGAAAACGGCAGCATAAGATGATGCTCAGGTAAAAACTTAGACGAACCTAAGCAATTTGAATCTCTCGCTATCAAGGCAGTAACCTTCCAACCGGAAGCGGAAGACGGAAGTCTATCCAGATCTGCACATCCCGGAAGTACACCTCTAGAACTGGAAACGGAAGTGTACCGACCAGAATCCAAACCGGAAACGGAAGCGCTTCTACCGGAAGTCAAAAAATAGGAGTCCTCAGACCCCGGATATCCGGTATGACCGGAAGCGCTGCTGAAACCGGAAACGGAACTAGGAACCGGATCCTGAAGACCCAGATGTCCTACAAAAGCGGAAGACATACCGGAAACAGATGGAACGGAAGTAATAACCAGATCTTGACGACCTGGATTTCCTACAAACCTGGAAGTCCTACCGGAAACGGACGCAAGAGAAGAACGAACCGGATCCTGAAGACCTGGATGTCTTGCTAAACCAGAAGTTAAAACGGAAACTGACGGAACGGAAGAAGAACCAGAAAACGGAAGTAAACCCGAGTCCAGAGGATCCGAGTCCACCACAACGGAACTGGAAGAACTAGCAAGACTATGAACCGAACTCTTAGCAATGGGCGATCTACAAAGAACTTTGACGACCGGTACAATCGAAAAATTGGCATTATCATAAGCACCAGACTTATGGACATCAGCTTTAGCCTCCGCCACCACTGCTTGAGGGTTATGCCCGTCACCCTCGAGTCTAATGTGGGTTTGACCCGGTGCACTACACGAGCCCACCTTCGAGAGCTTAGTCACTCTAGACTTCTGCTTAGGAGATTTATTAACCTGCATGGAAGTTAGAGGGATCAGTTTCCCCCCATTTGCGGGAACGCCCGCTAGCCCTCGGGCTATCGTCAGAACCTGAAGAAACATCCCGTTTCTTTGCTTCCCTAATAGCAGAAGATATCCTCTCGTTTGGGATTTGGTCAAAACAGACGCGAAGGACTCAAATCTCGCAGATAATGCTAGTACGGCATCAGAATTTGCCAAAGAGGCTCCCCCCTCCATTGCTACCGGTAAAGATACATTAGTTTTTGCAAAAGACACAGCTTTCGCCTTACTAGCAACGGAGGTAGGGGAAGGATGACCAGAGGGCAGTGGTTGTTTTGATGGTAAATCCTTAAAGAAAGCCTTCGACACCGAGACCGGCCACCCTTTATAAATCCCACACATCGTTGTGAGGGTACGAGAAGTACATTTGACACAGACATGTCCGGCAAAATCAGCTAATTAAGTTACCACGAAACGAGAACGATCTTTCACGAAAACCGGTAACAATATGAACATAGTTATAAAATACAATATAACCACGAATATACTTCCTAAACGTAACTTAGGGAGGATTGACTTCATATTAGGCATAATTCCTTGATAATATAATAGACAATAGTGTAACTGACACAGCGCAAAGCACAAAATCTCTTGAAGAATATTTTAAGCAGTTGTTCTGCAAGCAGAATAATTGAAAAGTGAATCTGTTTCCTATTTGGGCTCCAGTGCGCATGCGCAAACCTGGTTGAAGGTCCATATTAAGAGGAATAGGCATGGGGAGGTGTGTAGGCAAGCATAAAATCTTATTCTGATAGCTAAATGCGGATAATTGATTTAGCAAGTAGTGATTGAATGGTAATGGATGTATTTGTGGTGTAACAACTATGGAATTTCAAAGATATCATCAAGGAAGCACTCTGGCATCTGCCGAAAATTCAAGATAACGGCGGCGAAAAATTTTACCAATCAAAATTGTCGTGTATACCGAATCCAACCACCATAGAATGGTTCCACCCAAGTTTCATTGAATCAGGCTATTGATTAAGGAGGAATAGCAGTTTAAAGGGTTCCAGAAAATATTTCCTGACAATCTTCAGAAAATCCAAGATGGCCATTGAAAAATCGACGAATTAAAATTTTAAATAGATGTTCCGGAACTTAACACCATAAGATCTCAACGGGCAAATTTGGTTAAAATCTAGCCAAAAGATACGTTTTAAAGGATTTACAGATAATTTTCAGAACATCCAAGATGGCCAGTAAAAAAATTGACCAATCAAAATTTTCATTTGATATGTTGAATCCCACTGTCATAGGATCGTCCATAATAAATTAGGTCACATGCACACACCCTCCCTCAAATTAGTTTCAAAATGTGTTTCACCAGCTTACTTGCATAGTTACCTTGAAATTGAGATTCTGGGTCAATCTGGGACTGCATGGTTCAGTGTTAAAATCGATTTAAAGATGGGTATATATAGTAGGCGGAGCTTAGCTAGAAATGGGCATGGCATACCTACAAGTCTAGAAATATATCACTCTTCTATAGACGGTCTGACAGTAGTACATGTATATGCATCTACTCACAGCTTGTGGAATCTCGGCGGCAGCAGCTCCTACATGTATTGCATCATAAGGAGCGTCTGGCTCATGACCTAGTCGACCATCTCCAACAACCATCTTTAAACGACCAGTCTCTACCAGCTTAGCTAATTGTGGATCTTTTTGAAAATTTTTCATGGAATTTGCTACTATATCATCTATATGGTCTATTCCGACAGCACGACCAGTTTCACCAACCTAGAAAACACAACAAGACACAATCACCTGGAGCCTGACACATTACCCCAACCACCCACACCACCCCCACCATATGTACCTCCCCAAAATGAGTGTTTACCAATACAAGAAGGCAAATCATTCATGCGGGAACAATGCAAATTTTAGCATTAGGCTCATCGTTGGGTGATGTACAATCATCCTGTCAATCCAATTCTCTCTCAAACAGCAAGCATTAAAAGTAGCATGGCAGGAGTTGAAATGTCATGCATTTCCCATCAACAACAACCACCACCCCGCAAGTCAGTCTGTCACGCATGTCAAATGCAGATTTTAACTTTACCCTCATGTAAGTTTAATCCAATTCTCTCTCAAACTTTAGGGCTGCATCGACAAGATTTTCAGGATCTACATATCAAAATTCAATGTTTCCCCATCCCCACCCCAAAATCAGTCATGCATGAACATTGTTAAAGATTGTTAACATTAGGCACATCTTTGGGTGGGGTGCAATCATCCTGTCAAGTTTCATCGAATTCTCATTCAAACCATAGGAGTTGCAGCAACAAGATTTTCGGGCCGTATATGTACATACTGAAATCCCATGTTTTTAACAACCCACTACGCCCCAACTCCAAACCAGTCACATATTACCGATGCAAGATCATTTAAGAATCCGCACATCTTTAGGTTGTGTACACTCATACTATCAAGTTTCATAGAATTCTCTCTCAAACTGTAGGAGACAACGCACAATTTTCAGAACCTACCACCCCTACCCCACCCACCAAAATCAGTCATGCATGACTGATGCAAAAACTGTGAATATTAGGCACATCTTTGGATGGTAGACAATCATCCTGTCAACTTTCATACAATTCTCCCTCAGCTGTAGGAGTTGCAGTCCCAAGATTTTCTGGGATATATGTAGTGAAATTCCAGTTTTACCACTCCAAATCAGTCACACATGAGCGATACTTTCTATTAGGCATAATGGCATACAAAATGTCGCTTATATATGTCAAGTAACATTATTTTTTAACAATTATATCGTTCAGAGTGCGTGTGTTTCGTATTAAAGAAAATAGAACTTGGTCAAAAATCTAAAGACCTCTGTGTAAATAGAATGGAATGAATGCAGTAAGAATAACTTTTCGCTGAAAATATGATCATCTGGTAAACGCAACCTAACAGACTATCGTCACTAGAAAACACATTTTTACACTTGTAGTGGTGGGTTATTTAAACTAGAACAAAATAGCCACATAGTAGTCTTCAACAAAACGTCCAATACTACAATGCTGACAGCGATCATCACTTAAAAAAATGTATGCACTTTTTTAGCTGCGTTTAAACAAGTTTCTTATGTTGCCATGATATAAATAATGCATGCATAGTCCGTCCACGAAACCATTTGGATCCTACTGGTACTTTAGCTTTGCTTTTGTCTTGTTTTCAGTGTGCAAAATGTGGGGTTTTTTCTGAGCCGTACTGCTGTAACCCTGCACACACGCACGCATGGTGATGGATGGGGGGGGGGGGGGGGGGGGGCGGGGAAGTAAAATTATGCATGTTGCACTGGCTTCCTGAGGTTACAAGGACACCAGAAATCAAGCAAATGGTAGCCGAGTTCGGCCGTTAGTCCTTTCATACCATTCCATAACTTAGGAAGTTAGGCCTATATAATTAAAAATATACCTTAACTAAACACAGACATTTGCCAGCGCATGTATCATAGCACATTTTGAGGACTCTAATCATTCTATCCTCATGTAGCCGAGCGTGTACGAACATGTTTAGCATTCTGTGGCTTCCTTCACACAGTGCTGGCTGTGAGGGGTGGGATGGCGGCGGGTGAAGCAGATATGTTGTGTGTCCAAGAGTCCGTTGTTAACACTCTCTCGGTGATAGATTGACTACCGGTACGGACCGAGAGCGGATTATTAACCCTATCAAAGGCAGCCAGGAACACGCTACCCATACATTCTTGTTACACTACTAACCAGTAGCCCGGTGACCAGTAGATTCTGCTAGCCTAAGTCATTCTCTACTGGCCAGCAGAGCTAAATATAGTCACCAGCAGATTCTGGTAGCCCTAATAGTGATTCTCTACTAGTCAGCAGACAGTGACCAGTAGATTCTGCTAGCCCTAGTGATCATTTGCCAGCCAAGACAGATAGTAACCATTCAATTCAGCTAACACTAATGGACATTCACTAAGCAAAAATCTTTCTTGAGAAATATTGACCATTAAATGGTTATTTTGAGATATTGCGAATCTGGAACAAGGTGCCATTTCATATCACTATTATCAAGCAAGTCAAAAAGTATCACATTGCACGAGCTTCAGCAATTGAAATGTGATAATTTTCGACAAGGTTGATAATGGTGATATGAAATAGGACTGAGTTTGAAATTCTATTTATCATATAAATTGTTATTTTGACCAATTTTCTAACTAGATGATATAAATCAAATAATCCACCGCAACGGCAGCCATGTTCGTGGAATGACATAATCCCACTGATTTGGATAGACATATGGATGGATACACAGACAAATGGGAGCTAATAATTATAAACTAGTCACATGAGATTACTAACCTAAGTTTCGTCACAATACTCCAAGCACAGATAAAGTTATTGTACGAAAACCCAAAATTTGCACAAACAGTAGGACACAAATTCAGAGACAAAGGGATGGATGGACGGAGGGACGGGCTGACCGACCCTCAAACTAAGGTGCATTTCCGTACTACCCTACTACCATAGCCAACCTTCCCATGAAGTTTTGTCACAATACTCCAAGCAAAGATAAAGTTATTGACCGAAAACCCAAAATTTGCACGGACGGACAGACACAAATTCAGAGACAAAGGGATGGACGGACGGAGGGATGGACGGACGGAGGGACAGGCTGACTGACCCTCAAACTAAGGTGCATTTGCCTACTACCATAGCCAACCTTCCCATGAAGTGTTGTCACAATATTCCAAGCAAAAGTAGTTATCGAAAGAAAACCTGTGTGTGACAGACGGAGCCACGCACGGACAGATGGACGGAAGCGAAAACATAATCGGGGGGGGGGGGGGGGGAGGGGGGGATAATAAAATCAATCCATGAAACCCATTTGAACGCACCATTTCGGGCCGCTCTGTTTTCCTCGTTGTGACCCATCAGTTGCCAAGAGTTCTACCCAATGCACGCCGCATAGACCTTATAAGCCTGTAATATGTTGAGATGGTGTAATAAACATAACAACATTTTCTTGGCTTGTAATGTCGATATTTGCCGGTAAATTAAACCATTTAAGCGAGGAAGGTATGTGTTACTCTAGGACGATTACGCTATCATGGGTGTGGGTTGAACTTACTCGGAAAATATTGTCGTAAATCTGAATTACGGTTTATCATTCAAAACTTGTATACGGCTAGAATAAGTGCTTAGTAAATCGTTTTCGTCATGATTTCCGGATATTTGCCTTAGACAGATGGAAAATACATGCAAAAAAAAATTAATGCGAACCACAAGATTTGTCAAATAAATGGTCGAATATGATTCGTCTTACCAGAGTTCACGATTGTTCAAAGGTTCGAGTGTTCGCCCCAGCCCTAGTTCATATCGAGAAATATGGAGCTGGCTAAAAGCCTTGTTTACATGATAAAATTAATTCTTACCACAATTGCCATACATGCCGTTAGATAGCCACTACCTGAGCCGACGTCTAATGCTCTAGCACCTTCAGTTAGCCGATCAGCGAGTAACTCTAAGGCGTGTGCATGCTGCAAGGAAGACAGGGAGCAAATATTGGATGAGCAAGTACATGATAACTGATAAATAAGGAAATCAATGGATATACTATGCTACTTAGTATGTTGAAATGCTGATCAAATTCTGATTAACATTTTAATGGCCAAACTTTGTCTAACAGAAGTAAATTTCCTTGTTGAGAATGGAAACATCTCTATCAGGACTAGAAAATAACTTTTTTTTAACCGTCTCACTGCTGCAAGCGACAAGACAATAATTTCAATAAGCAAAACCACTTGACTTGCTGAATATTATGAAAACAATTTGTGAAAGTTGTTGGTGGATACCAACAGCTTTCAATCAAATTGTTTTCAAACAAGAACAACAATCTGAGATAGCTAAAGTATGACACAACACCCCACCCCAAACCACCCCCCACCCCATTATTCTGCCGAGCACAACTGCATACCAAAAATTGGTAAAGATCTCTTCAGTCAAACCCCCAACAGACTCCCCCTTGTGGGTTGGTCCGTAATTTTATTAACCACTATAAATATACTTACCATTCAATCACTACTTGCTAAATCAAACCATCTGCATTCAGCAACAGAAAAAGATTTTTATGCTTGCTTTTATGCCCCCAGATGCCTATACCAACTCATCGCACCCTCAACCAGACTTCTGGTAGAGTACACTCTCACCATACAGCCTGCATTAGACTGGCACCAGTCTATACTCACCCCTAGGCTTGCACGATATTGTCCTAGGAGGTATCGCGATATATTGTGGTGAAAAAATTGCGATATTTCGATATATCGTATAGCCTATTTTAAGGTATATGAATTCACGGGGTGAATTGGTCTTGGGTTGAGTTGGACTGCGTGGTGTGGCTTATGTCGTAGCCATATCGGTTTCGCTCTGAGTTTTCATATCAGTTTTAGCCGGATGACTTCTAATTGGTAAATTTCAACAAAAACTTGAAATCCAGTCGCCAAGATGCTTAAACTAAAACCGATCGTTAATAACACGAAAATAGGACACAAATAATAATTTCCTGCCACCTTACCCCATTGGCTTAATGTATACCATATCCATCATTGCGGGAGTGAAATTATTACATTGGACAACCTAAATATTGCGTACTCTGTTAAAATCATCGTTTATTACATGAAAATTAATCCTAAAATTTGACATTTCATGTCATCTTTGTGAAAATATACAAATCACGTGATACTAGGAATGTACTTTAAAACCATAGACATCTAATGTTTAGATCTGCTCCGCATTTACCGAGTTCCCGGTTAATAATAATAGTTAGCCTTCAGAAACATCTCGAATAGTTCACCTTGCTTGCTAAAGCGTGCATACTATCTCATTTAGCTATCACATTTGTGAACGCACCACCCTCGCCTCCAAAACCAGGAGAGCGAGCAATATCACGTGATTTATATATTTTACTAATAAGAGTTAGCCTTCAGAAACATCTAGGATAGTTCGCCATGCTTGCTAAAGCGTGTATACCATCTCATTTAGCTATCACATTTGTGAACGCACCACCTCTCGTCTCCAAAAACAGGAGAGCAAGCAATATCACGTGATTTATATATTCCCGCGACGCCATTTAATGTCAAATTTTGGATTACTTTTGATTTTATAAACCATGCTTATTACAAAACATGCAATATTTATACCTTCCCGGGTAATAATTTCACTCCCGCGATCATGGTTTTGAGGTATACAGTAAGGTGGCAAGAAATTATGCCGGTAGATTGCGTTGAATTTTCGTATTAGTGTCCATCTTTTAAAGCAATTTTAGAGAATGAACTTCAACCTTTTTTTACCTATTCCTAGTATAATCCCACCCCTTTCTCAGAGATGTTGTTTGGAAATAAATTGAACAGCTTGATGTAATAGACACCTATGCTACAAATAGACAGAATATGGCATGAAAAAATCACGATTTTCGATAATATCGGATAATCGTGCAAGCCTACTCACTCCTTTAAGACAAAGTGCATGCGCGCATGTGCAGAGGAGACTAAGAGTAACATAGAATCACTTTCCAAATTTAGATGTAAGAAAGAATAAAGAGATTCTCAAATCATTCCCATGCGGGGTGACTGAGGCCGGGTTGTAGTGATTGAACGGTAAGTATATTTATAGTGGTTAATAAAACTACAGACCCACCCACAAGGGGGGGGGTCTGTTGGGGGTTGTTATTACACCACAAACATCTATTACCATTCAATCACTACTTGCTAAACCCGTAGAATTGGTCAGTGCCCCATTTAATAACCCTTGGTGGGTGGAGATTTGAGAATCACAAACAAGGATAAAAATTAAACAACTCATATCCAAATGTTAATAAATTAACATAATAGTGCATCCAGAACAAATCACACAGTGATTAGCAAACAAGGAGTCATCAACTCAATGAAATAAACAAAACAAGAGAACATTCACACCATTTCTGACAGACATACAGACTAGCGAAAGTGGAGAGATGTGCTTGGTAAATGGTATTTGGCTTGTTTTGTTAAAATCGTTATATTCTAAAAAAAGGAGGCCGCTGGGCTCTGATCCTTTAAATAGAAAGATGTAAAAGTCAATTCAGATTTCTAACCTGCAACTTACATGATGTCGTCCAATGATGAGCCGACGAAAAGAGCGAAGGAGGTAGCCATATCATGAAAATCGTGCGCCGTGACATCAGGCTTGCACGATTTTTGCTTTGAAACATCGCGATCGATTATATATAAAAAACTGCGATCTTGGATTAAATCGTAGGTCCAAATTCCCAAAAGTATAAACCGGGGTAACGTGACTTATTTCTAGAAAAAGCTGAAATAAATGATACAAAAATAGCACGAAATTTGAACACATTTTCATGCGCCGAATTCTTACCATCCTACATCTATGCTTAATGTCTACCTTATATCCATCATATCTGAAGCACAGAATGATCCTTTCAAAAATCTAAAAGAATAGGGCAAGAAACCATGGTTTGAACACCATTCTCCAAAGATTTCCTTGTAAAATTGACGTGTCAACTCCTTCCTAGAAGAGTCAAGGATTTCCTGAGATCTTGAAGAAAACTTGATCTCAGGGATCGGACACTCGATATTCTCCAAACGCACAAACTGAAGATTTCTGAATTTGGATGAAGACACATGCCCCATAATTCAGAGAGAAGATCTGGGGACACTAGAAGAAGATGAGGAAAGTCTACCAGAAGATCGAGAAAGTCTACGAACCAGATTACCAGAAGAAGTTTGCAGATCTGGTCCCAGACCTTCTTCAGAACCAACGGAATCATAATTGTTAGTGGGAATGCGAAGGCAAACATTCCTGTCCAGGATTGAAACAGGGTGTCCACCACCAGAGCCTGACTGTCCAGAAAATGAGACATGAAAGAGATCTGGGCAATCACACATATCGCAAAGAGATCTACATGGGGAAGACCCTAATGCTGAAAAATTGCCTAGACAACCGACTTATTTAACTGCCACTCGGAGTGGACAAACTTGCTGGGTCTTACCAATTGGTCCGCAAGAATTTTCAGTCCGCCTGTAACATGATTGGCCACTAGAGAAAATATTGGTTCTTGCGGCACCACAACAAAAGATTCCAAATTTCTATACAAAGAAGCAAAGACCTCGTTCCTCCCTGTCTGTTGATGTAGGAAACTATCTTGAGGCCTCTCACTCGATCCAACCACGAGAGAAGAGCCTTCTTGACAACCCACAACTCCAAGATATTGATGAAAATCAGTCAAATCCTCCAGGGACCAAAGACCAGATATCGACAGGGATTCCAGACTGCTCCCCACCCCTCCTGGGAAGCGTCTGTGAAAATAATCGCCTGAGGAGAGGTCTTGACTAATGGAACACCTATCAGAAGCAAAGAACGATCCTTTCAAAAATCTAAATGAGGGATCAATTGTTCTCTGATGGGAATTTGATGGTAAATAGAATGAACTGACTGCTTCCAGAGGGACATCAGGAACACTTGAAAGGATCCTCTGATCAGCGCCGCCCAGAGAATGACATTCTCGACGCTGACCATCAAGCCTAGAACCCTGAGAAAAAATCTTGCCCTGACTGAGAAAGAGGATGTCAGAATGTCCATAGCCACCAAGATTGACTCAACCCTTGCCTCTGAAGGAAAGACTAAAGCCCTGAAACAGGTCGAAAGAGATGCCTAGATGGGTGAAAGCTTGAGAAAGGACTAGGCATGACTTTTTGAGAATTTTAATAATCCAACCCAGTCTGCATGCATGACAAACTGCCTACCTCTGGAATAATTCTTGAAAGAGTTGAATGTGGAAACTATACTCGAGGAAATAGATGACCAAGGATAAATTGTCTGAATTGATAGATGATGAAGAATTCCTGCTGCAGCTGAAAACTATGCAGCGGGATTAAATCCTGGATCTAAATTTCCTTATAAAAACTTTGACTACAGACAGCTACATGACTCTAGATATGAACTCTTGCTTTAACAAGAAAGAATATGGAAATGAAATTCTGAAATCTTTCAACATAATAAGAGAGACCCAGAAATAGATGTCAGAACAAGGTAAATAAAAATATAAAAACGATAGAGCAAGAACTTCCACTCTATCAACAGAAGAAAGAATAAAATGAAATCGACATAACATGAAATGTTTCATGCTAAACCTGGGCTTAATTTCTAGAAAATCGTGGCGAGTAATCACATCTAGCAGAATGAAAATTTGTAAATACATTTGTATGATATTAAATCTGCGCTTACATGTAAGAGGTAAAATATCTAAACACTGATCAAAGATTTGAGATTAAAGGTGAGCTATTAATTGCTCTCCTTGAATGAAAGTTAGGCAAGCTGCGAAAGCGAGTGATAGCCGACCTAAAAAATGATGCCCTGCTAAGCAACCTAAACAAGAGCTCCGCAAACGGCGCATAATACCCCGCCATGATGACAAACCAAAGAACGAGAGCTGTTGACATATAGCACACTTTAATATATATATATATATATATATATATATATATATATATATATATATATATATATATATATATATATATATATATATATATATATATATATAGTCACAGGAAACTTTTCCGACAGATCATAGCAAGTTATCATTCTGAAACTGGTCTATAAGATGGCTGATCAGATTGACCAATCAAATGTCTGAATGCAGGAATGAAAGCTAGTCACCCAAGTATGCTTCCAGAAAAGATTAGTTTAAATCCAGCACCTTGTTTGAATTCACTTTACAAACAGATGTGTTGGATAGATTGGTGGATAGATGAATGAATGAATGAATGAATGAATGAATGAATGAATGAATGAATGAATGAATGAATCAATCAATCAATCAATCAATCAATCAATCAATCAATCAATCAATCAATCAAACAATCAATCAATCAATCAATCAATCAACGAATGATAGATGAACCACACTTAGCCCTTTCTTCTACGAATTGTAAGACATTGTGTAGATGCAACCAACTCCTTGTCAGTTGACTGTTCTTCATCATCGGATGTTTCAGCACGTCAGCACATCCTCAGAATGGTGCATAGTTCAAGTGGTCCATATTTCATCAGAAACCAGATTTTGTTATTACAGAAGATTGAGAGTAGTGCATACATACATTACCTCTTGAAATCAGACAACAGCCCAGATGACTTTGTGATCTGAATCGTAAACTTCTAGGGTTCCAGCTTCAATATGTTCTTGGGAGATGTTGGTGAAAATCAAATCAAGGGAAGATCCCATGTCAGTTGTCGGCTCATGTATCAACTGTTGATAACCAAGACTCTCCGTCATTGCAAGAAGATTATCTTTCTTTGTGGATGGTTGACTCACATCAATATTCATGTCTCCCATTATAATGGATTTCGAATTCACTAAGTATTGATTATGTGCTCTGTTTATAGCATTCATTAATGTGTTTGGTGTAGTCTGTGGTGGCTTGTACACATAAACAATATTCAAGTTTTCAGTTTGAGCAATAACCATTTCTATTGTGCCAAAACCAACATTTATAGATGAGTTGAACATTAATAGTTCCTTACTATACACACAAAGTCCATGAGATGGTCTTGACTGGTGAGTAGACAGGGCATCTTGCCTATACCGATAAAATCCATGTAAATCTGAACTTTTTATTGAATCATCTGACTTGAATCTGGTTTCGCAACAACAAATTATATCCGCAGCATTTAAACTAAAGTCTTTCCTAACGTCTTCTATATGTCTATGAAGGGATCTTGCATTCAAGAAAGCTACTCTAAATGTTTGTGCAATATTGTATAAAAATATCAATGTTGGTTTCAAGCAATTCTCTCGAAGCCATTTCATTTCATTCCTCAGAGCTATTGACAGAAATCTTGTCTTCTTGTAAATTAAGAATATTGAGACCATCTAAATTCCTCAATCTGCTCAATGCCACATAGTGAATATGATCTATTTTACGTTTTGATGTTAAATCAATGACAGCGGCGTCCATTGTATCGCCTTGGGCAAGATGAATTGTTTTGGCTGCCGATGGTCTAAGAGGACATTGCACTATTTGGATCTGAGCCTGACCTTTGTGTCCTGCAGCACTGCCGAGAAACTGGCAAGAGGTGTCCACGATTTGTCATGATTCTTATAAAGATGCTTTGATTCTATACAAACATTATGAGCAATTGTCGGTTCACAATACTTCACCCAAAGGGGGCCAGATGCATAAGTATTTATATCTTTGAGCTCTATTTTCATTAGTCTGCAGGAAGTCCCATTTGTAAGGCCATCTTGTGTGTCAATGTTCACAGTGATATCATACTCAAGACCTTCTGCTAAATGCAAGGTTGAAGGCAATTGTGTTGTGGATCTGCTTGATACGTGAAATGATGCAAGAATCTTCTCTTTCAACTCTACATTGCAGGTACCAATAAATCTATCACGAGCCTTCACCACAAATACCTTTCCTAAAGATGAATAAATGACAGAATAGTTATGATTATCAACTTTTTCATTTGTTGTGAATAAATGTCATATTTTTGGGGTAGTTCTCCTGAACTGGATCAATCACTTTCTTTCAGTTTACTAATGTCTGTATCAGTGTGTTGTCCTTCTCTAAGGTGGTTTAAAAGCAAGGCAAATTCTTGGTCATCCTTTTGTCGCATTATCTGATGCAGTTCATAGATAAAAATATGTTTTTGCCAGGGATTTGTTGCAAGCTGCATATATGCACTGTTTGGTGGCGAAAAAATGTACAACGAGTCCATCACAGGCTTTAGTTGGAAAAGATCACCTACAGCAATAATAGAGATCCCAGCAAAGTCCTTTTTTGATTGGTTCAGTTCCTGGAGACGCTGATGGATACATGTTAAACCCAACCATAGAAATTTCATCAATAATGATCAAACGAAGATTACCTAGTTGGTTTCTGAATGTATTTAGACTTGACGATGTCAATGACGTGTGTTTAGCTTTTTGGTTAGCTGCAATTTTCATGGCAGAATGGATGGTAATTCCATGAATATGATATGTCGCCTTCCAAGTTGGTGCTATCTTCAAAACGGAGTTATCATCTGGAAATCAATTTTCAAGATGGCCACCGTTGGCCATCTTGGATTTCGGATCATTGTCAATTTTGATAGCTTTCTTCCCCAGACCTAGTCCAACCACTCTATGAAGTTTCAAAGCGATTCGATATACGGTAACGGAGTTATCATCCGGAAACCAATTTTCAAGATGGCTGCCTATGGCTGGCGGCCATCTTGGATTTCGGATCAGCATCGATTTCGAGCGGTTTCTTCCTTCCGCAGACTTAGTCCAACCATTCTATGAAGTTTCAAAGCGATCCGATAAACGGTAACGGAGTTATAATCCAGAAACCAATTTTCAAGATGGCTACTGGTGGCTAGCGGCCATCTTGGATATCCGATCGTTGTCAATTTCGATAGGTTTCTTCCCCAGTCCTGGTCCAACCACTCCATGACGTTTCAATGCGATCCCACAAACGATAACTGAGTTATCATCCAGAAACCAATTTTCAAGATGGCCGCCGGTGGCTGGTGGCCATCTTGGATTTCGGATCATCGTCGATTTCAATAGGTTTCTTCCCCAGGCCTAGTCCCACCACCCTATGAAGTTTCAATGCGATCCGACAAACGGTAACAGAGTTATAAGGGGATTGCCCCTATAATACTAAAGTAATAAAGATCAAAGACTAAATTACAATTGCGCCAAAATATTGTATTCAGATACAGCCTTGCATGATGCAGAATGTATAACAACCGTCAAAATGTGAGTAATCAAAAGAAATGTAATATCAGCAACACCACCACCCCACACACACACACAACCCCCCCCCCCCCCTTGAAGTGGAGAACTAAAAGGAACGGAAAGAAGACTTTGTGTGTTAAAGTTGCCAACATTATCATACCACAGACATAGAGCAGATATGATTGAAGTATATAAACTACTTAATAATATATATGATACTGAAGTAGCACTTGAATTAAAGCTATCAACCGGAAAAAAACCCAGCCTACTATGCTTTTAAAAATAGATTGGAAAAGGCCTGGAGAAACCAGGATGTATTATTTAATTATAAAATGCTCATGATTACCGGAAGTCACACAGTTAACCAGGGGCCAGATGAAGAAAATGTGATTATAGAGGACTAGAGCCTGTGACCACTCAGCGCCTAGTAAGACACAGTAAAGAACCTCTATGAGAACAACTAAAAAGAGGAAGGAAAATACAAAAATAATTCAAGAAACCTACTAATCAGACAAAAAGATAAGAGACTTAAGGCTATTAAGAAGATATTAAACTTACACAACAGAAAACCTGATCTCACACATCCGCCCCCACAAGACAGAAACCAAGATACAGAAAAAACAACTGAAAACCATTGGCTGAGAATGACAAGAAGGAAGTGAATAATACAGCAAAGCCTATAGAAAAAATAAAGCTATGAAATAAACATGCATAAAGACAACTTCAAGGATCAGCACAATAAACTCTGATCTAGGAGAAAACCCCAGAAAACTACAAAAAGATAGAAAGATATCATGAAAGGAATTAAAGGGGAAAAAGGAAGAATCAAACTGACAGATGAGACGACGATCTACAGCTACCGGAAGTAGAAGGAAAAGAACAAAAAAAAGAAGTAAATTTACTAGCCGAGAAAAAATGATGCCGAGATCTAAGGAAAAAACAAGCTTTTAAGTAAAAGGATAAAACTAGAGGCAGGCCAAAATTTGAAAACTAATAGCGAAAAGGGAAGAAAGATGCTGAAATGATAAGGAGGCGACATGAAACCAGGGTGAAATGACTCGCCGTAACCATGACAACAGAGAAGAAAACTGACAGTCACTGAAAAGGAATAGAATCAAGAGAGGGACTCCCGAGAAGAGAATGGATCCAAGAATAATGTCCACAAAAATAAAAAGACACTAAATAACCCATAAAAGGAAAAGAAGGCCAAGATTTAGAATAAAAAATTACGGTAGAAAAATGGCAACGAATTAACTCCCATAGGTTACAATAAATACGTCAACCTGCCAACATAAGAGGAGAAAGGTGCGAGAAAAGGCTGAACGACGCGAAGACAACCGGCCATCTAAAGGCGGATGAAAGAAAAAAATTACGTATCTAGAGATGATGCGTAGAAACTTAGTCAGAAAGAGAATTAAATAAAGCAATAAATAAACTAAATCCGAAAGAAGAAAAAATTAAATAACGAAGCATGGGAACGTTAAGACTAACTGAAGATACATGCTTGATGGAAGAATACAACTGCCTTATCGGCCGAGTGGTCTATTTAAACCTACGACAGGCGCATATGAAATCAGCTAAACCAAAAATCCCATATTGGAGGCAGTCGGAAGAGTCTTTACTTACGTTGAAATACTGTTACTGCTAAAGAATAAATGCTGAATGACTGTATAAATTCAAGCATGTCAATGTCTCTGAATGAAGATTTTCTGTCATTAAATATTCTGATTCTTTAAAGCAATTGCGGAAATAAGACTAACTCTTAGACCAGATAAGACTAGGTCCTAAGAAAACGAACACGGAAATTGATGTCCCTGGGACCGTAAGCGACCCTATCATTGGATGAACGAAAAACGGAAGCGGAAAAAATCTTGGAACCGTAAATACGTGAACCAGAAGTCATGGAAAGACCAGAAATACATGAACCGGAAGCGGAAGATGGAAACTGACCAGGATCCTGAAGACCCTGCAGATCAGTCAAACCGGAAGTGACACTGGAAACGGAAGCGCGGCGACCGGAAGCTGAAAAACGGAACTTGACCAGGATCATGCAGACCCAAGTATTCCATAAAACCGGAAGTCGAGCGGGAAGCTGATGAACAGGAACCGGAAGCTAACACCGGAAGTCGACTAGGATCATGAAGAAACATTCAAATTATTCTCACAACTAGCAGGAATCAAAACGGGCGACCTACGAACGTTGCGCATAACTGGAACGACAGTGACTTTTACGTTGGCAATAGGTGGACCGGACACGTCCGGCACCACCACTTGTGGGTCTTGCCTGGCTCCAAGACTTAGGTGGGTTTGAGAATTTGGTGACCTGCATGAGCCCACCATTCTCTTCTTGTTGTCCTTCTTCCTAGCCTTAGGTGAACTCACCACCTGTCGCGTAGTGAGGGACACAGGTTTCCCCCCCTTACGGACATGGCCTTTAGAATTCTGACCGGCTCCTTCTGAATCACTGTCCACTTTCGCTGCCCGAATGGCCGAAGAAATACGCTCATCCAAAGATTGCGCTAAAACAGTGGCAAATGACTTAAAACGGGCAAAAAGAGCCATAACCGCATCACTATTCTGACTTTTAGATGGAGGGCCCCCTTCCACTGCTGCTGGAGCTAATTTAGAAGGGCTAGATACCAATTTGCCCTTTGCAGCAATAGGAGGGGAGCGATCAGGGGCCACCAGCGCTTTCATAACACAATCCTTGAAATAAATCTTTTGTAAAGCTGGCGACCAACCCTTGCAAATACCACACATAACGAGAGGTGTATATGATGTACACTTAAGGCACACATGCCCTGAAAATTCAGAGGCGTGATGGTGATCACACTTAGACAACGAACATGTCACCTTTTCTGCTGATTTCAGTGAATCCTATAAACGAAAAAATAGGAAAAGATGAAGCATACAGCTTTTGAAATCGCTAGCCATCTCTAACAAATGCCTAACAAAGGTAGAGAAAGCACATGCTAGGAAAGGAAAAACGAAGATTCAAAATCAGTTTTGTTTAAGTAAAAATTACAGAAATAAACTTTGAACTCTTCAGATTAAGAGTAAGAGAACCTAGGATTGATATTTTTAGCAATCCTACTTAGCGAGTTTTAATGAGTAAATAAATGGATAGGCATAGTTGACTACCACGAAAACTGGTAACAAAGATACAATAGTACAAGTAATCATATAAAACAATAAAGTTACTCTACCACGTAACTTAGATAATAGGGACTTCATTGCAGGCATGATATTAAAAAGTAATCCTCTTAAATAAATATCTGTGAAACAGATAGCAAGCACAAAAAAGCTTAGACCGGCGCAAAACAAACCTTTCTGTTAGCAGAAAAATTTGAAAGTGATTCTATGTTACACTTAGTCTCCTCTGTGGATGCGCGTGTATGCACTTTGACCTAGGTCTTAGAGGAGTGAGTATAGACTGGTGCCATGAAAGCAAGCATAAAAATCTTTATCTTGTGCTAAATGCAGATGGTTTGATTTAGCAAGTAGTGATTGAATGGTAATGGATGTTGTAACAACTGGAGTTATCATCCGGAAACGCAATGTCATTAATTAGGTCACAGAGCCCTTGAACTTTGACTCAAAAATTGATAGGGTTTTTCGGAATGCATAGGCCAACCTCCCACCCAAGATTGGTAGAGATACCTTCAATATCATCTGGAAATGCAATATAATGTTATTAATTGGGTCATCGTTGCTCCTTCCTAATATTATAGGTAATCATGTATTGTTTTAATAGGATTAAGAAATCCTGAAATATAAAAGTAAATGATTTGCTAAACAGGCATGTCAAAATTTGAAATTTGCGTAACCCAAAATAGGGTTACCCAAATTTTTTTTGCGTAACTTGTTTGATTTGCGTAACCCATTTTGATGGTTTATCCCCGTTAGCTCGTATCTCCAAATATATTGATATTAGGCAATTTAAATCATCCAAAAATAACTTATGCAGTGGTCTTCAGAAATGTCCATTTGCATACCAAGAGAAGACTATTTTTTTATTTACCACTGGAATGACTGGTTCGATAACAGAGCCAGTCATTCCAGTGATAAATTTTTTCAAATAGTCTTCTCTTGGTATGCAAATTGGCATTTTCTGATAAATTTGAAATTTTCTTGAACAAATTTAAGCGTTAAAGGGTTAACTGCATTTTTAAGATTTAGACATTAGAGTAATAAGAGTTAAAATTTAAGTGATCAAGCCAGTTGAAACAGACTCTAATGGTCATTCTAGCGTAAAATTCTTAAAAACTGTAGCTTACATTGTAAATTAGAAACTTTCTCTAGATGTTTGAACACTAAAATGTAAGATATTACTAAAACACTACTATAAATTCACGCTAAAATTACGTTTATCTTTGCCGCTGAACAACACGTGGTACGATGCCATAAATTGTGTCAATAAACAAACGTATTTATACCGAAATATTTACTACGAATCAGATTCTACTACGCATAAAAATAATGATGATCAGGAACCAGTAAGAACAGCTGACTGGATGGCAGGAATGCGCACCGGGAACTAGCCAACCTAAATACTGTTAGCAGGATATGTCGCTTCGATCATTTTGTTAGCGTTGAAGGGGGTAAACGGCGAGCTGCAGTATTTAACAGCAGTTTATGTATTTCAGATCATAACTTCTTGCCATATTAAATGGTTACAGATCTGAAAATGGCATAATTCGACCAGTATCAGCTTCAATAAATTTAGGCTGAATGCCTAGACAATATTGAGCAATTGTCGTATCCCCCCTTCCCTAAACCAGAATGAGATCGTCTGATATAATCGTCAATAAATCGGCTGTGTTTTGACAGATTTATCTAGAATAACTAATATGTATGATGCGTGGATTTGTACAGAGGCCTAAATACGAATAACAACAGGTTCCTAGCCTGAGGTAGACTGAAATACATGACATAATTTCATCTGTTGAAATTTAATCAAGCAATCTGAGATTTAGCTCACCAGATTTTGCGCGAACGAAAAATGGGTTTCACAAAAAACATTTGTGTAACCTGTGCCTGCTAAATGCAAAAACTTAATCTTGGAAAAGCAGAGGTCAAATAACAAGGTCAGCATGACCAATGACCTAGTGACCTCATTCTCATCATGCTGTCTCCATATGGTATAGGCAACCATGTGTTCAGTAAGATTAAGCAATCCTAAAATATAGGCAAAGACGATTAGCTGCCATACTCGACCCTGGTATGTGAGCCGAAAGCAATTCACTAAATGGAATGTGGATCGGAATGTTGAAATATGTATCTTTGAGGTCAATGGATGCTGTCCACATGCCAGGGTCGAGATACACTATCAATGAAGAAATGGTTTCCATCCTGAATTCGAGTCTGAATGAACAGATTCAACTTTTTTAAATTGATGATGGGGCATCAGCCCGTGTTTTCTTGGTGACTAGGAAAATCGTGGAATAATATCCCGAATTAATCTACCACTGACAAACCACCTCTACTGCTTCTTTCATGATCAGCGCTCTTAGCTCTTCCTTCAGAGTTCGATGGAACCAGTGTACATTTTGGATCGACAGATAACAGAGGAGGATCCTGAATCCAAACTGGAGAATATCCCCAATGGAAAACACCCACTAACCACAAATTTCGGATTAGAGACTGAAGTCTCTCAAAATTTAGACAGGCGTCCTTCCATAGGAATGCTTGGCAGGAAACAGGACACAGTGAGGGCCACTTTACGCGGATACCTAGATCATTAACTAGAACCATAACAATAACGAGAACCCCCTGTGGGGCTGAATCAGAGCAAAACGAAACACGCTGCCTGAAAGATGACATTAAATTATACCAATCCCGATCAAGAGTTGTCATGATATTACATATATCCATGCTGAAAACACCTCATAATCCACATTAATGTTGATTATAACGGAAAAAATTAATCTCTAGTACAAAACATGTCTAATTTGTTGCCAGAAAAATTTATGAGTGACAGGAATGTATGCCTAGCCAAGCTTGTTACTATGGAGCTATCCCAGCAAACACTAGAGATTGCCAGCTGAACACTATGCTCTTTGACAAGGGAGCTAAATCTTACTAGTAGCCGTGCTGAGGCATGCAGACTGATTGAACTTGCCTGGGAATAAATGGTTAAAACTTATTCTGGTACTAAATCTCAGGTGGTCCATTTAGCAAACGTCTTTAAATGGTATTGGTATGTTGGTGAAAGATAAAACTGAGTTTTGTGCAAAATATGATGGCCCATCTTGGGTTCTCCTACAATCGTCAAGCCGACCAAAAACTGGCCTTTGCAGCAGTCTTGGGAAATGTCCATTTTCATGACAAGGTTTTTTATTTTGCCACTGAAGCCAGTCACTACAGTGATACATTTTAACAAGGCCGCCTAGCATATGTTCACTGGAAATCAAATTTCAAATGTAGGTTCAAAACTCCCTGAGATTGGGCCCGGAAAATATTCTTTGACAAATTTTACTATTTTCAGAGGGGATAACTCTCACAAATATGGATGGATCTCACTGAAACAAAATCATAGCATTGTCTCCGCCAAATACGTGCACTGGATCAAAAAATTCAAATGTTGGTTAAGAAATTTTTTAGAAATGGCCCGGACACGAAATCTTAGATGCATTTTACAAATTTCAGGACAGATAACTCTAGCAAATATTGACAGATCTCAATGAAACGAAATCTTAACACATCGTCTCTGCCTAATATATGCACTGGAGAAAAAATTTCAAATGCTGGCTAAGAGGGTTTTTTTTAGTTTTTGGACATGAAATATTTGATGCATTTTACACATTTCAGGACATTTCAAGGCAAAAGAAGTTTTTGAGATATGGCACGGACACAGGTTTGCTAACAGACGGATGGCAAGTCAGACATATAAAGTCTTCTCAAATCACCTTCAGTAAGCAAAAATGTTACGTTTCAAGAATATTCATGCCCATTAAAGGGTTAATAATTGACTGATAGATATAAAAGTACCATATGTGGAGCGCTAATCGTGACAGCATAGCCGATACTCTGCGGGGCATCAAGATACGGACTGAATTTACAGAAGTGCTTTCTATCAACAGACTTCATTGCCGCAATAATTACTGGTGTTTGTAGGATTCCATTGCCTGAAAATAGACCACATTCAATGACAGACAGTTGACTGACTGAGTTAAGAGAAATATCACATTTAAATATATACATGTATATAACACAATAGCACTAAAGAGTGCCATGTCTCGTGTATAAAGGCATGGATAGTGTGAATTGCCAAAACAAGGCATGGTTCATAATACATATATTTGGTGTGGCATCAACAAACAACTGTAACCCACCAAACCTGAAAGCTTTCACTAGACATCGGATACAGTCTGATCTTGAAAAGATTCCCATGGTATTGCCCAATAAGGATGCCCCAAGACTGGACTGTAAAGCCTAACTACTACTGTACCTCCAGTGAAAGAACTATAAGCCTAGGTAAGACTAACAGATCGACAGATGGTCCACATTAAACACCTGCATTGCACAGAAATGAAAGGCTTCATTGTCCAAAGTCATGAAAAAATAGAAATATTTCGCAAAGACTACAAGACTACAAATGTACTAATGATGTAGTTTGCATAGCATACAGCAATTTTCTGAAGTTATATTGAAATCCAAAACAACCATTGTTGAATAGTAATGCAAATTTTACAGTTTTATTGAAATACAAACAACCATTGCTGAATAGTAATGCAAATTAAAAACCTTAGCAGAAACAAGATGCCAAAGGGGCCTGTGTCGCTCACCTGGAGCACTGCATTTTTGTCAAAATTGTTGGTGGGTGGTTTAGTAGGCGTTTAAATGAGTTTGTGGACATTTTTGCAAGTCCAATACGACCGCCAAACACGCTACATTTTGATTGGTCCACTGTGGCCATGTTTCTGATTTGCTCCTTCCCTTGAAAAAGCTTTAATGGCACTCAGTGTCTAATCATATCCTCCAAATTTCGGCACAATCCACTCAGTGGTTCTGGAGTTGTTTTGGCAAAAAATAAGCTATCCAAGATGGCCGCCAAACCATTTGGCCAATCAAGTTCCCTTGAACAAACTTGGTGCAGTTCTTGCCCTAGATGATATTTCATGCATTTTGAATTGATCCCCAAGCGGTTTTAGAGAAGATTTTTAAAGACATTTCTAAAAATCGACCAATATCCAAAATGGAACGAGAAGAATACATTTTTAATTTCCCATTGCTTTAGTATGGGAGATTTTGGCGGGTAAATGATCCAAGATGGCTGCTAAACTGTTTATCCAACAGTCTCGTAAATGGCAAATTTGAAATCACAATATGCAAAAACATATATAAGACCAATTTCTGCCTCAAAATCCATCAAATAAAAAAATCCAATATAGACACCAAACACGCTATATATTGATTGGCCCACGGCGGCCAGGTTTTTTGACGGATCAACTTCTCTCAAACAAAGTTTAATGGCCTTAGTGCCACAAATTTCGGCCTGATCACTTCAGAGGTTCTGGGGAATTAATTTTTGCAAAAATGGTCATCCAAGATGGCTGCTGAACCATTTGGTCAATCAAGTTCCCTTGAACAAACTTGGGTGAGCTCTTGCCCTAGATCATATTTCATGATCCCTCAAACGGTTTCAGAGATTTTTAAAGACATTTCTAAAAATTGGCCGAAATCTAAGATGGCCACTGGCCAAATTGGCCGATCGGTTTCATTTGGATCAAATGGAATCTCTATGCCCTAAGGATGCTTCCTGCCAAAGATAATTGAAATTGGCCTAGTAGTTCTTGAGAAGACGTTTTAAATTTCCCATTGTTTTAATATGGGATCTTTTGGCGGGAAAATGATCCAAGATGGCTGTCAAACCGTTTATCCGACAGTTTCAAAAGTTGCAAATTTGAGATCCGAATACCCAAAAACCTATATAAATCCAATTTCAACCTCAAAATCCATCAAGTAAAAAAATCCAATATGGCCGCCAAACACAATATATTTTGATTGCCCAGCACAGCCATGTTTTTTGACGGATCAACTTCTCTTGAACAAACTTCAATGGCCCTTAGTCCTTAATCATATATCACAAATTTCGGCCTGATCGCTTCAGCGGTTGTAGGGAAGAAGTCGTTTTTGCCAAAACTAGGTCAAGATTGCCACTAAACCATTTGGTCAATCAAGCTCCCTCGACTAAACTTGGTTCAGCTCTTGTCATAGAGCATATTTTATCAGCTTTGCTTCAATCCCTCAAGCAGTTTCAAAGAAGATTTTTAAAGATGTTTCTAAAAATCGGCCAAAATCCAAGGTTTGAACAAACTTGGATCCCTATGCCATAAGGATGCTTCCTGCCAAATATAATTGAAATTCGCATAGCAGTTCTTGAGAAGTCGTCAAAAGGAAAAGTTGACGGATAACAGACAGACGACGGACGGATGCCATGGCATAAGCTCTCTTGGACTTTCAGGCCAGATGAGCTAAAAACCCATGAAAAATCTGTATCCGTGTTCTGAAACCTACCAGCCTAGTATCCTTCCAGCCAAGTTTCGTTGAAATTGGCCCAAGCAGTTAATGAAGAGTAGTGTATTAAACAATTTCAAGCCATTTTTCAGAAAATTCAAGATGGCTGCCAAAAAAATAGACTAATCAAAATTATGTGTACATGGTCTGAAGCATACCTCTCTAGGGTCCTCCCATTCAAGTTTGCTTGAAATCGGCTATGTGGTTAATGTGGAGTCAGTTTTTAACTGATTTCCAGAAATTCTCAGAAAATCCAAGGTGGTTACCAGAAATATTGACCAATTAGAATTTTCCTTGGAAACCTACCAGTATAAAACTAGTCCACGCACGTTTCATTGAGGTCAGGCCATTTATATTGGAGTATCATTTTAAACGCTTTCCAGAAATTTGTGGAAAAATCCAAGATGGCCGACAGAAAATTGACCAATAAAAATTCTGAATATAAATCCTGTAGCCTACCACCATAGGATTCTTCCAGCCAGATTTGGTTGAAATTGTTCAAAGCATAAATGAGGAGATGCGATTTGACGTACGGACAATGGACAGATGCCCGCCATGGCATAAGCTCAGTGGTCCAGGGCCAGGTGAGCTAAAATAAGGAAATTTACCAAAATTGTAAGCAAAGAAGCTACCTGCTAAGTTTCATTAAATTATTTTAAGCAATTCCATATGATATGCCGCTTACGAGAACAGTGACAAAAATCATGAGTTTTATCATTAAAAAGCCCATTTTCACAGATAAAGGTGAATCCTTGGAAAGGCACATCTGCGTATGATAACTGAGGCACATACCCAGCTTTATCAAATCATTTTAAGCGATACTGTATGATATGGTTGGGGTTTATCCTTACCTCCCAAACACTCTTTGATATTCCTAATATATCAACCTACACTCAATAAAAGCTCGGATTAAAAAGGTTAGGTGCCCCTAATGGGCAGAGAGTCAGTTGACAGCCCGGCGGATGCCGGCCACACTCCGCGCATGCTGTCACTTCCTCGTCTTAATTATTGGCTGACATAATGCAACATTAACATGCATAAAAACCGAGCATATAGTGGAGGCCGGGTCCTATAAGTATCAACTTTCTCGTGAAAAAAGAAATCTGTGACTTCGTTTATTTCACATCAAGAGAATACTTACCTCCCAAACACGCTTTGATATTGCCAGAATTTGTCAGTGAATTTGGTGGGAGGGAGGCGAGGTCCAAAAAACTCGCTTTGCTCTAGGAGAGCCAAACTCCTTTTGTGCTTAAGCACTCACATCTGAAGTCGTGTGTAAAAACACAACCTGGAAAGATAAAAACATTGGTTCATAACCGATGGGTGAGAGTAATGACCATCAAGTCATATGCGCTCCCCACCGGAACCCTTTTGAGGCAGGAGGAGCTATGACCACAATGTCCTAAACGCTCTCTATGTCCTAGGGCTATAGTACTAAAAGACATTGCATGACATGCTTCATTTCGTAAACCCTCATGAGAGAACCACATTTAATAACACGAACCATCATCACATTAGTACGGGTAATGTGACATAATTATGAAACGACACAAGACTCACCTTGTAAATCTTTGAATGATGGAGATGAGCATTTCTACTCTCTCCTGAGATGGGTAAACATACCCGATCTCCAGATCAAAGAACATGCCCAGGTAAACAAACTTCTGCGATGGAGTCGGCTCTGATTTTTGAAAATTGATTATCCAGTATAATCCGTGAGTTTTCAAAACTATCCCCAGATTTGCTGATAAACTTTCCTGATTGTCTGCTTTTAACAGCCAGTCATCTATGTAAGTGTGGACTGCTATGCTTCTCCTGCGCAATTATGCTATGCTAGCAAGCACCACCTGGGTGAAGACCCGAGAAGCTGTCGAAATTCCAAAGGGAAGAACTTTGAATTCCCATTGGCTGCCCTGATATGCAAATCTCAGGAACCGTTGAAAACTCCTCACAATTGGAATGTGGAATTAAGCATCTTTCAGATCTATTGACGCCGTCCACATTCCATTCCCTAACCCCGCCAACACAGTTTTGATTGTTTCCATCTTGAAACTTGGTGTGACTATGAACTTGTTCAATGGCTTGAGGTTGAGAATTGGTCTCCATCCTCCAGTGATCTTTGTTACCAGAAACTATGGAATTTATCTCCTCCACGATACACAACTGTTGATCTGAATCGCTTGGATTTTGAGTCCAGATCAGGACCAGAGACAGCTGCGATGACGGGCTTACTGCTCAGTCAGGATGGTACCCGAGTGAAAGCCATTGCAAGATTAAGCGGTCCTGATTTAACTAATCCCACCCTTGCTTGTGGAAGGCCAAGTGACCTGCTACGGGTCCACCTAGGGATAGAAGTGGACACGACTAATGCAAGCGCGGCACTGTCTCTGGTTCTGGTAGCACTGGAGTGGCTCCTGTGGTAACCAGCCCATCAGACATGGTTACTACGACCACATCCTCGCGAGCCTTTAACGGAACCTGTGCCCTCACCCCCGGAGTGGCCCTGTGCTGGCGTGGCCATTGTCTGCCCTGGTGGCTGGCCTCTGTCTTGACCAGCGCCACCACGAGCCTGCTGCGGACAATATGCAAGGGGGTGCTGCGCAAACGCGCTCTCTACGAAGCACTTCAAACTGCTCCCTTAGCACCCCTTTGATTGTTCACTACAGTGACTGTCTTTTGGAGGTGTCCACATCCCTAACCTCCAAACAGACCAGGACCCGACATAGGCGTATGCAGCAGCCTATTGTAGATATCCTGTGATGGACACGTGCGCCTCGCCCGTACACTCTTAGTGATGGCCCGCATCATGCCATCTAGAACCAGGTTTATCCCATCCTGGATGGCTCTCTGGACTGTGACGGAACTCACCTGTTGCGACACAGAAGCAGTGACTAACCCATGTAGCATGTTCGAGACGAGCGAAAGTGCTTTAAAATTGCAGCTCTTGCGCTCTCCTCTGCGTCGCGTAATGTGGTATTGGCACCGCACTGTACGCCCGTGCATAGCACTCCCATGTTAGTGCAGCAACAGGGCCACATGTCCTCACCTAGCGCAGGACAGTCACCTGGCTAGCCGACGGGTCCCCATTGAGTTCTGGTCTAATGCTCACCAGCCATTGGCATGTGTCAGACCAGTCCTCATCAGTGGCCACCTGTGGGTGCTAAACCATGCACGGGTCTTCGTCGTCCTCAACAGCACTCATAATCGTAATGGGTGGATGCACTTGGTAAGCCGCCAAAACCATGCGGGCCTGTGAGGCCTGGCATGGTATGAGCCGTGGCTAAACCAGGAGATGGAGTCATCCACTCCACATTGATATGGGTAACGCACATACCAAATTTGGTTAATTCCGTCAAATTGTTTCTGAGGAGATGCATTACAATCAACTTCTGTAAAGTTAATATTTGACCTTTTGACCCCTCTCCCACCCCCCTGGGGGCGCAGCCAAATCTACAATCATAGGAGTAACCCAGATATCGACCAGACGACCCGGAGGGTCTGGTCTTATGTTTTAGTAATTACATATACCTACCTCTTTGCATTACTAAATTACTATTGCTCTCTCCTTCTTTGAAGGGAAGCGTAGTAGGAATTTTTTTTACAGCAAATGTTTGCTGGGTATTGTGGTTATAGAGTGACTGAAGGCTCCTTCAGGTATCGCCATACTCTCTCTAATGATGAGATCCATAGTAATTCGCTTGAATGCTATATCTCAGAATGAGGCAAGAAGAGGGTTAATCCAATACCCAGTGCCACGGAGTAGGTCATTAAGCACAGTGACAACCTCATTGGCTGATAGCTATCACATGACCTTGTTGATAGCAACCAAGACTTCATTCCTTTGACGAATCCAGTCATATAATCCAGCTTGATGCAGATCCATGAAGAGGCAGATGATCCTATCACTAATTGACTCTGAATATCTGACTAAAGCTGATATTATAAATTAACCTAATTTCTCTACATTATATGACGGGAAATTACTTTCAGAAATACCCAACATGTTGAATTCTGACATATCTGGGTATAACATAACGGCTGAAGAATATAATGAATATCTGTCCTGAATATCACTATTCTAACAAGATATGAACATTTAAATGAAGCCTCAAGCACCCCGCCACCCCAGCCCCCAAAATAAAATTTGACAGAGGGGAGGCTTGAGGTGGGCCATAATGCAAGGAGGTAGGTATATGTAATTAGTAAAAACATAAGACCAGACCCTCCGGGTCATCTGGTCGTTGTTACTACATTACAACCTACCTCCTTGCATTACTATTGCTCATATACAGATTTCAACATTGCACAAAGCCCGGAGGGAGGCAAATTTTTTTGCAAAATTGATGTAAAAAATAGAAAGAATGAATACGAAGTTAGTAATAACAAGTAGAGAAAGATACTACCAATGACAGAAATTCCTCAGAATTACTCTCATAAGTAACCCTAATAGAAAGGGTTCAGAAGAAAGAAGTAGGAGAGAAGAAATGAGGTCATTAAACGACCCCAAGAAGACAAGAAAGAAGAGATGATCATGCAAGAATGAGATGAATAAAATAAAGGATGATGAAAGAGTCGAAATACACACATGAGAAAGAAGTAATGAACTCACACTCACCCCAAATAATAATTCTTATACGAATGAAGATGATAAAGGAAGAGAAGATGATGATGAAGAAGGAATACGTACGAATCATGGTCCCTGAGCTACCTTCTGAATATTCTTATAGAAGGAAGAAGGACCAGAATCTTTAAGATAGAAATTAATAAAAGTATTCTCTGATTTCCAGTTAGCCACTTGCATGATATCATTAAGAGAGGATCCAGTAATAACAGCACAAAAGGTGGCAAGGCCACTAACAATATGGGCCTTAACACTAACTAGTGAATTGTCCCCAGGAGAAGCTAATTCATGGTAAATTTTGATAGTATCAGCAATCCAATGTAAAATAGTGGTTAAAGAGGCAGGACGATCAATGCCTTCTGCAAATGTAACCCAAAGATGTCTATTGTCGGATCGTTTGGAGGCAGTACGAAGTTTGTAAATATTAAGGGCCCTAACAGGGCACCAGACTGAGTCATCTGGTGATAAGGAAGAAAGTTTATGAATTATAATGGGGTTACCCAAAAATTTGACTGACTGAGTTTTGAACAGAAATTCTGCCCTGGGATAAAGAATAATGCTATTACCCGTAATTTGAAATCCATCCAATTCAGCAGAAAGGGCATGAATTTCAGAGCGATGGCCAGCTGATGCCACTGCTAATAGAAATACTGCTTTGAGGGTAAGATGTTTTAAATAAACAGAACCTAAGGGTTCAACATGTTTGCCAATAAGAACCTGTAATATAAGAGAAAGGTTCCAGGAAGGAAGGATTATACGGTTTTAATGAGGTCGTGAAAATGTTTTTGTACTTGGACCGAAGGGTCAATAAGACATTTGATGAAGGAGTTCAGACCAAATCGATAGGATCTGATAGTGTTAACTGAGAGCTTTTTCTGATCGAAAAGGAAAACCAGAAAATCTGACCTGAGTCACAGAGGCCTCAGATGGCAGGACAGAACTGTCTGAACACCATTTCTTGAAAAACTCAAATCGAGCCTTATAAAAGTTTCAAGTGGAGGTTCTGAGGGATTTCTCCAAAAGTTCCTGAGGTCTGACTGAAAAGATTGACGAAGTAGGGGCCAACTCGACAACTTCCAGACTGACAGGCAAAAGATTTCCGGATTCTGATGGAGAATCCTGCATCTGTTCTGAGACAATAGATTGTGGGAGACAGGAAGGAGCAGAGGGAGATCTACAAGAAGGTCCAGGAGATCTGGAAACCAAGATTTTGTCAGCCAAAATGGAGCTATTAACAGGACCACACAAGGATGTTGCCTGATCTTTCTGAGGACCAGAGGAATGAGAATCGTTGGGGGAAACGCATAAGCGAACATATTGTCCCAAGACTGAGCTAGAGTGTCTACTGAAAGACTCATGACTTCCGGAAAGGGAGATATGAAGGTGGCCATCTTTCTGCTCTTGAAGAGTAGCAAATATGTCTATGAGGGGATGACCGAACTGGAGAAAACCTGAAAGGACGAGATAACTGATCGGCCACAAAATTCAATTTGCCCGGGACGTGGGGTGCTCGAAGAGAAATATTGCGGGACTTGCACCAGTGAAGCATGATCAGGGACTCTCGACAGAGACCGACCTGGTTCCCCCCCCCCCCCCCCCCCCCCCGTTGATTGATGAATGAGATTACTGTGAAATTGTCTGAGTGGATAAGGATTGAGAGAACGAGAATCAGGGGCTCCCAATGAACTAGGGCAAGGAAAACAGCCCACAGTTCTAAAAGGCTGACATGGTAGGAAGATTCTGTGAGGGACCAGGTTCCTGAAATCTTCCTGGAATCCCAGATGCGCCCCATCCTTCCAGGGATGCGTCCATGAAAAAGATGGGCTGAGGAGATGGTGGATGAAGAGGAACCCCTAATAAAAGGGATTGATGGTCTTTCCAAAACCGCCAATGGTCCATGAGTTGAAACTTGATGAGAATCCGATGATCCAGAGAATCTAGAGACTGATTCCAGTGGGCCATAAGATAGAACTGGACGGGTCTTCTCATCAGAGGAGCCCAAGGAATCACTTTCATGAGGCCTATGAATCTGAGGAAAGATCTGGCTGAAACTAACTGGCCTACCTTGAGAGTTTGAATTGTGGACACTATTATCTGCACATTGGGAAGGGAGGGAAACAACTTCCCCTGTGAGAGGTCGGAAGTGACCCCCCAGGTGGGTAAAAACTTGACTTGGGGAGACTTTTCTACCGTGAAGATCCAACCCAGATGAAGACAAACCTGGATGGCAGCTGATACATCTGCAATGAGCGAGACAGGATTGAGGGCCTTGAAAAGCCAATCACCTATATAGACATGTACCGAGATTGCCTGGAGATGAAGGCATGAGGCTACCGATGACACTATTCGAGTGAATACGTAAGGGGAGCTGGTAAGGCCGAAGGGAAGTTTACGAAACTGCCAGACTCTGCCTTTGCAAGCGAAACGAAGGACCTTGCGGAATGCAGGATGAATAGGGACGTGAAAATATGCATCTTTGAGGTCGATGGATACTGGCTACAAGCCCACCTGAAGAGATTGAATAATGGATTGAACCATTTCCATCTTGAAGGAAGGACTCACAATTATAAGATTGAGCGATTTCAGATTTATAATGGGTCTCCAAACTACCACCCACCAATGCCTCCACCCCCCCCCCATTTTCTTTTGAACAAGAAACATGGACAAGAAGTAATCTGACCTGCACTGCCAATCCACCACCTCCTCCACCGCCTTTTGATATCAGAGAAAGAATCTTGGATTCCAGAACTAAGAGTTTCTCTGGGCATGATGGAATGGGGGTCCACCAAGGAACAAATGAAAAAGGAGGGGGGGTGTATCCTTCCAACAAGGATGATGGCCGTGATAAATCGTTTCTAAGACCCACTGATCCTGAATAAGTAGATCCCAATAAATCTTGAACCTGGAAAGACGATTTCCTACTAGGATGCTTGGAAAGCTTGAAATAGTGGGGGACTGAAAATGTAAATCTACTGGAAGAGCTAAAAAAGGGCCACCTCCTGAACTTATAATGTCAAATATGGTTGATACCGACTACCCGATCTACGAGAGGAACCTCTAGCCTGCTTCCTAAACAGGATCTGAGCTCTGTCTGGACCGATTGGAAACCACATCCGAATATTTATCCCGATTAGGAGACTTACGTTGAGGAGGAGGAGGCCTACGAGGAGATTAGCCCTGAGAAGACCTAGCCGGAGAAGGCAATCTAGAACTATGAAAAGATGGATTCGAATTTACAAAAATCTGAGAAGGAAAGGATTTTTGAGGATCAGAACGAGGAAACTTCTTTGAAGGCGAGGAGGGAGGAAAAGAACGAACCAGAGTGATGGAAAGTTTCCTAGAAACCGGATGAAGACCAACCGTAGCAGAGATCTCCTGAATACTCTTGAGCCTATCTACCTCCTTCATGATGAGATTAGAGGGTTCAGGACCAAACAAGTCCTTACCAAAACAGGATATGGAAATAAGTGTCTTTAAGGTTCTGAGAAATTGCCAATGAGCCAAGAGCTCTCTTCCTATGGCAGTTGTTAATGAAACCAACTAATCTAGCATGTAAATTAAGGTTGAATCTAGAAATGTCAGTCAGATAAGGCAAGACCGACTGAGGAATAGATTCACCTTTAGAGGAAACCTTAAGAATAGCTTCTGAGAGAAGAGCCGAAAAATTAGAAAGCTTGAATCTGAGTCTAGCCGATCGAAGCATAGCTGAATCCGAAACAGATCGACCAGTATCCTTAATAAGATTCCAAGCATCACCAAACAGAGACTTAGATCTAATTGTTGCATCATAATCAGCAAGAGGAACTCTAATGGAAGAAACTAAATCTGGAGGAACCAATGAAAAATCTTAAAAACAAGCCTGCTGAGAAAAATTATCTAAAATATCAGCTGAAAAATTATTAATCGGGAGAACACCATCAAAGGAAATATTGTCATCCGAGACCAGCGGAGATTCATACGAAGTGGAGCTAGTTCGTTTGGGCTGTAAATCAATGTGGAGAGAATCTGAAACCTATTGGTGAGTACTAGACCGATCATTCTAAGCATCCCTAAGAAGTAGAAATTTGGAATCAGAGGGTCTCCCGTGAAAGGTATCCTGAGAAGATTGAAGAATTGAATCCCGGGATGGGATAGAATCTTGAGAATCATCAACCATAGAAGAAACATCCCTAGACAGGATATCTGATACTATAGAAGGATGAATAGATGAGGATGATGAGGAGTAATTCGCAAACTTAACCTTAGAGCGAGAATGACGAAGAATACTCCTAGGGACCAAACTGGATTCAAAGGACGGAAGGAAATCAATAGAGCTTCTGAAAGCCGTGATGATAGAATTCCCTGATCTGTCCTTAGATAAAGAAAAATCTTTACTTGACAAACCAATAGAAGTAATTTCATTCACTAAGGATTCATTAAGATAACAACACACCGAGTCCTGGGAAGGAATATCATGGGACATAGAATCTGAAGAATAGGAGGGATTCTGAGAATTCGGAGAAGTACCTATAATGAATTTAGAATGAGGGAAGGAGAAATGATCACTAGAGGTATAATTAGTGTAAGCTGATCTAGATGTGTCAGAATGAGATTCACTAATGATTCGACTATGTCCAAAAGAATCAGAATTTGAACTGTGAGAATTATACTGAGAATTAGACAGAAAACTACCGGGAGAAAGCTGGGATTTAGTCGGACCCGGGTCCCCGAGGGGACCCAATCCCACAGCGGACACACCGACCGTCCAGAAAAATCCTTTGATAAGTAAATAGAGGATGAATGGAAATTTAGAGCTGGACCCAGCTCCGGAGCCCAACTGGAACCCGGGACCGTGGGAACATGTGAAAAATCACATGAGGATTGACCAAAATTTGTGGAGAAATTCAAATTTCAATTTGACAACCAAGAATGACCGGCCCCAACTCGGGCTGGGGCCGGAGCCGGGGTGGGAAAGTCGGGAGCCTGACCACAGTGGAGAGGACCCAGACCCGGGAGAAAACCTTGGGGCGGGGCCGGAGCCGACAAGAAATCTGAACCTGAAGACTCCCTGGCAGCCGGACCCGGCCAAAAGTCCAGGTCCGACTCCAAAGATGAGATCGGGAACCTAAGCCGGTCGACATCCTGACCCAGGGCAGGGAAAAAACCCGGGCCCGGGGCCGGAGCCGACACAAACTCTGATCCTGAAGCCTACCTAGTGGCCAGACCAGGACAAAAGTCCGGGTCCGGCCCCAAAGATGAGATCGGGACCCTAAGCCGGTCAACATCAAGACCCGGGGCTGGGAAAAAACCTGGGCCTGGGGTCGGACGCCGAGCTGGAGAAATAGCAGATACCACATAAGATGATGAAACTGGCTTGGTAGAAGTCAATGGATGTGAGATCACCTGGACCACTCTGTCAGGAAGTCCATCGAACCAGCCAGTGAAGCAGTAGTAGTGATAGGTGGAGAAATACAGGACCGACATGACCCACTAGGGTCCGAGAGAGGATCTACCGAACTTGGGCCACATGGGCGCAGGCTGTGGAATGTTGACAGATACAGAATCAGATGAATCCTGGAATGGTATGAATGGCTTATTAACAGGCGGTGAACGAGGCGAAACCCGAGTCTTTGTACTCTTATTCTTTCCATTTCTGGTGGCACCTCTGAAACAATGTAAATCAGTGAGTTGTAATCTATTTGATTTTGAAAATAGGCATTTCCTGGGAACAGCCAGTTCCAATGTTTCACATTCAACTATGTCAAGTGTTAAAGCATTGGTAACTGACTGGTCCAAGATAATCGTGTTGATCCTACTGTCAATAGACAAGTCAATATTATGTACTTGTTTCTGGACACATTCCATAGACTGTACTATCTTTTCAAGGATGGCTGAATCAGTCGTGGCCTCGGGTTTGGCCTTTATTTTAGCCACCGACCTTGAAGGAGATGGATTCCCAGGGATTTTTAAGATCTCTGGAGAATTAGGTTTAAAGAAGGACATTCTGGCAGATTGAGACCATGACTCGCATATCAAACAAGTCGATTCTAAAGTACACGATGTACATTTCGAACACACATGTCCAGCGTGTTCAGATTTTATGAATCTCTGGCAACTGCCAGAAGGACATCTGATAGAATGATTCTGGTTCTTTTCTTTGACCTTCTCCTTGGTCTTCTTCGGAGACTTTCTCAAATCTGAATCGTAATAACAGAAAGATTTGATAGAGTAAAGCTCAGATTATGACTCAGGATTAGCCAGTGCTAACCCCAAGATTTAATTGATAGAGACCCTACCGGTCTCTAATAAATATTATTTCGACTTTTCTTTGAGAGAGTATGTTAACATGAGATACACAGATTCAAGCTCAATTACAACAAGCATGACAATTCAGTAGCTTATACATGCTACTGGTAATAAAGCAAAAAATAGACATAACATAGTCTATATACATGCAAGTAACCAAAACTGGTAACGCGCCTACAACGAAATTAGAAATGATCTTACAAATCATTACTAAGTCACAAGGACCTACAGCCACTTATCTTGGGTGGTTTTCTCTGCTTGTCCGGCATCTTGATGATCCTTTGACTTTCTTTTCTCTCCACAGCAATCCAAGTTTTAAAATAAATTTTTAATTGGCTTTAAATTTTTCAAACACCTTTCCGCTTCAAAGTAGGAAAAGGAATTAAGTCTTGGTTGCTATCAACAAGGTCATGTGATAGCTATCAGCCAATGAGGTTGTCATTGTGCTTAATGGCCTACTCAGTGGCACTCGGTCTTCTTGCCTCATTCTGAGATATAGCATTCAAGCTAATTACTATGGATCTCATCATGAGAGAGTATGAAGATACCTGACGAAGCCTTCAGTCACTCTGTAACCACAATATCCAGCAAACACTGACTGTAAAAAAATATTCATCATACTACGCTTCCCTTCAAAGAAGCAAAGAGCAATAGTAATAGTAATGCAAGGAGGTAGATTGTAATGTAGTAACAACAAATTTGGTTGAGTTCCGTCTAACGATTTCACAGTACAGTAGTTGCATTACAATCAATTTCATGACCTTTTGACCCCATCCCCCACCCGCTGGGTGCAAGACCAAATGTAAATGTGCTTATATACTCCACATTGATATGGGTAACTGACATACTAAATTTGGTTGAATTCCGTCCAACAGTGTTAGAGGAGTGGCATTACAATTAATTTTTTTATCTTTTGACCACCACCCCTCACCCACCTCTCGGGGCGGGGCCAAATGTAAATGTGCTCATGTACTCCACATTGTTTAAACGAAATCACGGATTTCTTTTTTCATGAGAGTTGATACTTACCTCCCTAATACTCTTTGATATTGCTAAATATCGGCTTTCATTCAATAAAAACTCAGATTAAAAAAGATAGGTGCCCCTACTGGGCAGGTAGTCAGGTGACAGTCTGGTGGATGCTAGCCCCAACCACCGCACGTGCGCAGACTAGTACTTCCTCTGACTAATTTATTGGCTGACACTATGCAACTTTACAAGAGCCTGAAGACCAAGCCTCTGTGGGGCAGAGAGGCTGGGTCCGTATTAGGGAGGTAAGTATCAACTCTCTCATGAAAAAAGAAATCCATGATTTCATTTATTTCACTTCAAGAGTATACTTACCTCCCTAATACTCTTTGATATTGCCAGAATTCGACAGATTATTCGGCGGGAGGGAGGCGAGGTAAAAAAACCCAGCTCTTCCCTATGCGCTTTTCTGCGTTTAAGGCACTTAAACTTCTGAAACTGTGTGAAAACAGTCAGGATTTGAAAAAACATCGGCTAACACCACCGACGGTTGAGAGATGACCATATGTCATATGCACTCCCACCCCCCCCCCCACCCCCCACTTCCTGGAAGGAAGACTGAATTACCTCAATGTCCCATATGCGCTCTCTACGTACAAGTGCCATGTACTATAGGACATTTAAAAATGAAAAGGCTTCATTTTCGTATACTCTCAATTATGAACCACATAAAACACGAACCATCACCATATTAATAATGATCACGTGACAATACAATAAACAATGGACAACACATAAACAAGACTGACCTTGTCGAGGCTGGAAGCTGTCATCATCTTCCCCTTGGTGAAGGTTGATGCAGTCTTAAAAAGTGGTTGTCTCCATTGATTAATTGTAAAATATATAAAAAATGAGGAAACCTCATCAAAATATGTACACCTAGATTATGTCTTCAAAATCGATAAGGTGAGAGGATTCGAGGTGTCACGGAGATAATGGTCGGTAAAACTTGACTCATAGTGCCACTGGGCTACTGAGATAGTCATCCACAGGAACCCCATTAAACAGGGCAGTAGAGGTCACAATGCCACGAACACTGTGAGCCTTGGCCATGTCAACTTGTTCCCCTGTGGCGGATTTATGACAAAACTGAATACACTCTACAATCTACCTGGAAATGGTGTCCTTAGACGCCCTGCCATGGGGTTCAATATATGACAACCATAACGCTGACGGGTCCGTCCGCCATTCCTGAGTACGTTGTTTGTACCGGTTTAATACTCGGACTGGACACCATGCTTTTGAATCAGGATCATATCTAGTCAAAGCTGGTAAAGATATACGTTGACCCGGATATTTCAAAGACTCGTTCTTAGCCATGAAATTTATCCTAGGTAGAAAGAAGCCTAAGTCCTTCCCCTGTAACCACAAAACGGTCTGCCTCGGCTGATAAGGCATGTATCTCGCTTCTCCGCCTTGCCGAGGCCGCAGCAATTAAAAATACAGTTTTAAGAGTCAACATTTTCATAGAAATGGAACTTAGTGGTTCAAATTGGCTTATCAGCTAGTACCTGGAGCACTAGAGACAAACTCCAAGACGGAATCACTGGGGGATTCCTTGGTCTTAGATTGCCCATGTCCTTAATTAAAGTATTTAATGTACTTACTTCATCACTTCCCCTATTAGCCAAGCAAGGGATAACTGACATTAAAGCTGATTTATAACCAGCAATAGAGTTAGGCTTGAGGCTATAGGCATCATACAGGTGACAGAGGAAATCGGCTACTACCTGAATAGATGAATCCATTGGATTAATACATCCTTTTGAGCACTATTCTGCAAATCTGTTGATTTTATAATTATATGCTCAGGAGGTTGACCCCCTTCTGGCTTTTGCCATGAACATGGCTACTTGCTCAGAAAAGCCCTCCTTAATTCTAGATTCCTTAACAACATCCATGCAGTCAATCGGAACATTGACGGATTGTTGTGAAGGGCCTTGCCCTGGAAGATAATATTGTCCATCAGAGGCAGAGGAACTGGATTGCAGACCAGAAGGTCCAGCAGATCCGTATACCATGATCGGCTTGGCCAATTTGGGGTGGTCAGAAGCACTTGGCACTTCTCCTGTCTGATTTTCTGAAGAATTTTTGGAATCAGGATTGCTGGAGGGAATGCGTATGCATACATTCCCACCCAGCTGATAGCTAACGCATCTGTTGCGATAGCACTCGGATCTGGAATCAGAGAGACGTACATCATCATCTTCGCATTCTTCTTCGTTGCGAATAAATCTATGTTGGGCTTCCCCCAGTGGTTGAACAGACGATCCTCCACATATTGATTTAGTTGCCATTCTGTAGGTAAAACACTCATCCTTCGGCTCAATGAGTCTGCTAACAGATTTAACCTTCCCGGAATATGAACTGCTTTCAAGGTAATCCTGTGATTCAGGCACCAGCAAAGCAGCTTCCATGTCATCATACAGAAACTGGGCGACTTCGTTATGCCCTGGCGGTTTATGTAAGTCAATACTGTTGAATTGCCTGATCGAATTAGAACACTCTTGCCCTGAACTTTCTGTAAGAAATGTTCCAGGCCCAGGACTACCGCTCGTAATTCCAGTAGATTTATATGTTCTTGTGACTGATCCAGGTTCCAAAGCCCTGATATCGTGGATTCTTCCAGGCAAGCTCCCCACCCCTCCATCGAAGCATCTGTACACATCATTAACTGAGGGTGAGGAGGGGTTAGCATCACCCCCGCCAGGCGATTCTCTGTCTTCAACCGCCATTGAAGGTGGTAAATTAGAGGCTCCAGCACTGACACGTTTGCGTCCAGTGAACCTGTACTCTGGGTCCATTGCGTCATGAGAAATAACTGGATCGGCCGCCTGCGTAAGGCCGCCTGAGGAATGACTGGTTCCAGAGAAACCATCAACCCCAGCATTCTCAGGTAAACCAGTGCCAGGACATAACGACTGTTGCACACTGACTGTATTACTGAGATGAGTATTTGTACCCTCTCCTGAGTAGGATAAACATATCCTATCTCCAGATCGAAGAACATTCCCAGGTAGACAAACTTCTGGGATGGAGTCAGCTCTGATTTTTGAAAATTGATTATCCAGCCTAAGTATGTGAGAGTTTTCAAAACTATCTCCAGATTTGCTGATAAACATTCATGGTTGTGTGCTTTTAACAGCCAGTCGTCTATGTACGTGTGGACTGCTATGCTTCTCCTGCGGAGGTATGCTGTTATCGCAAGAACCACCCTGGTGAAGACCCGAGGAGCCGTAGAAATTCCGAAGGGTAATACCCTGAATTCCCACTGTCTGCCCTGGAATGCGAATCTCAGGAAGCGATGGAAACTCCTCGCTATGGGAATGTGAAAATAAGCATCCTTCAAATCTATTGAAGCTGTCCACATTCTCTTCTCCAACCCTGCCAACACCGATTTCACCGTCTCCATTTGGAAACTGGGTGTGTCTATGAACTTGTTCAATGGCTTGAGGTTGAGAATTGGTCTCCACCCTCCAGTGCTTTTCGTTACTAGAAACACGGTTGAATAGAAGCCCGGGCACTTCTGTGCAGGTTGAATTGCTCCTTTTTGTATGAGGGAATATATTTCTTCCTCTATACACAACCTTTGATCTGGATCTCTTGGAATTGAGTCCAGACTGGCACCAGAGGCAGTCGTGATGGAGGGCCTGTCATCCAATCGGGATGATACCCGACTGAAAGCCATCGCAAGACTAAACGGTCCTGAGTCAACCGTTCCCACTCTTGCTTGTGGTGGGCCAATCCACTGGACAACCTAGGGAGAAAGGTGGACATAAGGAGTGCAAGAGTGGCACTGTCTCCTTGGCCAGAAGCACCCGAGTGGTTTTCACCGTGATAACCGACCCATCAGGCATGATTACCACGACCACATCCTCGCGCGCCATGCACACCTCGGTGCGCGGGGGGCTGTCTGGCTGGCTGCGCCCGGGGAGCCTGCGGCACCCCCCCCACCCTCGCTGCTGGCCGAACCACGCGTGGCCGAGGCCAACGCTGCGCTGGTGGCTGGCCTCTGACCTGGCCACCACCTCGAGCCTGCAGGGGATGATACACAGAGGGAACTGCACTAACGCCCTCTCTGCGGAGCACTTCAAATTGCTCGCGCAGTGCCCTCTGGTTATTGACCAAGGTGACCATCTCCTGGAGGTGCTTGCATCCCTCACCTCGAAAGAGACCAGGACCTGCCATAGGCATACGCATCAGCCTATTATACAGGTCCTGAGACGGGCACAGATTGTCTAAAGCAAACGTGCGCCGCGCCCGGACACTCCTAGTCACCGACCGGGTTAAACAATCCAGAGCCAGGTTCATACCATCCTGGACGCGATGCGGATGCCGGTACTACCCCTTGTAACAGCTGTGAGACATGAGAAAGTGCCGCAATAGACACTCTCCCACTCTCCTCCGCATCGCGCAACGCGGTGTTTGCTGAATGCAAAGCATTCGAGCAAGGCTCTCCCGTGTCAGACCGGGAGCCTGGCCGCGTGTCCTCACCTAACGCTGCGCGGTCATCTACACTCGGCTTAGGTACCATACCGTATTTCTGATATTCATCAGACACGATGCGGCAACGCCTCGCCACCTCGCGAGGGGCCTTCGCGAGCCGTTCATGCGCCTTGATGGACGTCTCTGCCACCGTGAACATATCTACAATATGTCCAGCCAGCGGCAGAGATGGCATAGCGTTAATAGCCAGCTTACCTGCCAACCACGGGCAGTGATCCCGCTGGCTAGCCGACTGTTCCACAGGAAGGTCTGGCCTGACGCTTATCAGCCAATGACAAGCATCCGACAAATCCTCCTCTGTGGCTACCTGTGAAAGCTCTACAAGATGAGGACCTTCGTCTTCCTCCTGAGCGATCGCAGGCGTGTATGAGGCTGGCTGACCCGACACTCCTGGCAAGCCAGAGAAAGCATGCGGGCCCAAAAGAGCAGGCATACTAAACTGACTGGCGTGACCAGGAGCAGGCGCCGTGGTATTGCGTAGGGAGAATTTTGCCACACCACAGCCCTGACCAGCACCTGCTACACTCTCGGCAAGCTGAGGTATGCAGTAGACATGCCCATCAGAGCCAACCCGGGCCACCTTCTGTGCCGTGAACCCTACTCCTGCGTGAGTAGAACCATGGACAATGTTGCCTGTATTCCCCGCGAGGGGTGCACAGACGTCAATGTCCATGGTCACGGCATCAGAAGGAGAACCCAACAGATAATCCTCTTCATCCTGGCCAGAAAGATTAGACTCCGGGTCAGCGAAGAATGCTAACCCGGACTGGCCAGCAGCGACAACCGTCTACGGATCACCGGCGCGGCAAGCCTGCTGCCAGTGTCCTGGACCGCCCCTCTAATGGGGCCACCTCTGAATCTTGCTCGAAAACTGGAATTGCCCTAAGGAAACCTGATTCAGAGGCGAGGATTATCTGATCCGAAGCAGATGAAGAGGACAACAAAAGATTTGGTCCAGGAAGCATGCCACAGAGCAACTCTGGAACCAAATCCTTGATTGTCCTCTTCATCTCTCCCAACATCTCAACTCGGAAGGCCTCCATATCCACAGTGGACGAGGCCTTCCTCTTACCCTTCTTACCCGACACCTCTCTCTTCGCTTTCCTCTCCTCTTCACACACCTTCTCTAAAGCCTGTAACGACAAGAATTCTGTCATTAGTTCGGCTCCCCCCCCCCACCCCCACTGTTTACATATTTCTCACTTAAGCAGTGGTCCACAGGAACTGCACTAAAAGCAGAGATGAGGGGCTAAACGTTCTTTAAGGAGCCATCCACAAGAAGGACAACCAGGTTTCTAAAACAGGCCAGAGGACGAAGACAATGAGTATTTTAGTTATAAGGATTAGAAACTCAAAACCAAAATAAAAGGAGAGGGAAGGTGGTCATACAGGCCACCTACAAAGATAATAAACCAGCGTTGGGCAAAACTTTAAATGTTAATAAAGTGCAAGGCTGATTAAGACATCATAACTTCAAAAATAAGAAGTTAAATCGATCCGAAACAAACATCCAGGTGTAAGGACGAATTGTATTCATATCTAGAGCATCTTAACTGGAAAGGATAGTGGATACAGACTATACAAACATCAGATATACAATGATAAAATGGCAGCAGATTTTCTAAATATTTTCAAATAAAATTGAAGTGTCTAATATCATAACTAGAATACCTGAGTCGTTACCATAGACAAACCATCCGATCTGATGAACGGGAAACTCCAACAACTCTATGACCTCTTAACTCTCTCCACCTATAAGGGGAAGGAAGTGGACCAAGAGGGCAAAGTGAGAAGACCTTCCGAGGCCTCCAACTCACTGGGCATAGATTTGTGGTTAGATAACCTAACAATGTTAGTAGGAAATGGAACCTTGGTGGAGAGAAAAACAAACCCTCTGACGATGTGCTGTCCTGTTCAATCATAGATAGATACCTGTGGACATAAACACAGAGATTAGTATTTCATAGCGCCATAATAGAAATAAACCAGTTTTTTAGGCTTTTTAACACGTTAAACGCGAGTCCCGGAAACACATTACAACGGAACAAAACTCGCTAAAACGTAGTACAAATCACCTGATAATTCGGTCCTGGGCCCTCCTCTGGAGATGCAGCGCGCTCTGACATGATCTCAGCTAATTAGACACTTGAATTTTCTATTTTTAATTGAAAAGCCAGCAGAAAACTTATAAAGACAAAAGTCGCATGTGGTTTCTCTGCCAATAAATTAGCAAAGAGAAAGTACTAGTCTGCACATGCACGGTGTTTGGGGCTAGCATCCGCCAGACTGTCACCTGACTACCTGCCCAGTAGGGGCACCTATCTTTTTTAATCTGAGTTTTCATTGAATGAAAGCCGATATTTAGCAATATCAAAGAGTATTAGGGAGGTAAGTATACTCTTGAAGTGAAAATGGGTAATCCATAGACCAAATTTGGTTGACTTCTGTCCATCGATTTTGGAGGAGATGCATTACAATAGATTTCCGCGTGTTAAAATTTGACCTTTTGAACCCTCCCCCACCCCTTGTGGCGGAGCCAAAATAAATGGCCTCTTGCACTCCGCAATCATATGGGTAACTCAGATATCAAATTTAGTTGATTTCCATCTAATGATTTCAGAGCTGCGTTACAACTGATTTGGGTGGAGCCAAATCTAAATATTGTCTCGCAAAGTGGAATCATATGGGTAACTCACACACCAAATTTGATTTAATTCCACCTAATGGTTTGGGAGGAGATAGCGTGATGGATGGATGGGCAGATGGATGGAGGCGATTACAATATCCCCGACATTTTTTTAAAACGTGGGGATAATAAATTAGAGTGCCATTCCTCATAATTCTAAGTACCTGCATCTTTAGCATATGCATACTAAGTACCATATCCAGCACTCCCGAGTAATCAACCGTTTGACATGCCTCGCCACCATTACTAATAAAGGGACCATGGGGCAGAGAGAGACGCTATGTACAACTCATATGGCGAGCTCTCTATTCTCTGGGCATAAACATTCCTAACAGGTAAGGGGGAAAGGTGGAGAGAATTTCATCACAGAACAGTTCCATATCCATTACAGATGCCTGTGATCACAAAAACAAGCAAGGCGCCAAAATACAATTTTACAGTTTACATGCCGCTAAACTCGTCTAAATCGAATCCTGGAAACACATTCCATTATGTTTTACCAGTGAAATTTAGACAAAATATTAATTAAAAAACCCTGATTGCATGGTCCCTGCGCTGCCTCTGCCGATTTAACACGATCAGCCACATCTAATCCAAATTTCTAACAATTATTTAGACTTATAAATGCAAAATTAGCTTTGGAACTAATAATAGCATGTGTAGTAAAGGCCAATAAATTAAGAAGAGGAAGTGACAGCCTGCGCATGATAGGAGTGGGGCCGGCATCCGCTGGGCTGTCAACTGACTCCCTGGCCAGTAGGGGCACCTAACTTTTTTAATCTGAGCTTTTATTGAGTGTAGGTTGATATTTTAGGAATATCAAAGAGTGTTTCGGAGGTAAGTATACTCTTGATGTGAAATTGACAAAAATTCTGAGTTTTTGCATTAAAAAGCTTATTTTCACCCAAAATATTGACCTCCAAAATATTGAACTTATACAGGTGAATTCTTCAGAGGGCACATCTAGTCATCATAAAGACACCACATGCCAAGTTTCATTAAATTATTTTAAGTGACTATGATATGGTGCTTATGAGGAAATTGACAAAAATTGTGAGTTTTTGCACTAAAAAGCCCATTTTCACCCAAAATCTTGGACCTATAAATGTGAATCCTACAAGACACATCTGCGTTTCATAACTGAGGCATACACCAAGTTTCATTAAAATATCTGAAGCGGTTCTGTATGCTATGCTGTTTACGAGATATTGAGGATGGACAGTTGGACGAACACTGTGATTACTATAGGGCTTCCACACCTTCCAGTGCTGGGTCCACCACCTAACAAGAGGTCCAAGGGGCCTGTATCACTCACATGGAACCTAGGCATTTCAACTAGAAAGTCCAAGTAGAACGCTAAGTAGTTGACCAGCATAAATTGTAACAAGAACGTAGCAACCATGTTTCTTTACATATCAACTTCCCTTGAACAAAGTTGGTTCAGCTGATGCTCTAGATGATCTTTCATGAGTTTTGAAATCGATTCCCCAAGCTGTTTCGGATTTTTAAAGACATTTCTAAAAATCGGCCAAAATCCAAGCTCATCGCCGACCAGCTTCGTTTGAACAAACCGATATTTCTATGCATTAGCGATGCTTTCTGCCAAATATACTTGAAATCGACCAAGTGGTTCACGAGACGAAAACATGTCAGATTTACTATTGCTTTGATATGAGAGCTTAGTATTGGTGGGAAAAAGATCCAAGATGTCCACCAAACCATTTATTCGGCACTTTTGAAAATGGCAAATTTGAAAAAAGAATACCCCAAAACCTATATTAAACTAAATTTGGCTTCAAAGTGCATCAAATAAAAAATTCTCATAGGGACGACAAACACACTATGTTTTGATTGACACATGACAGCCATGTTTTACCTATATCAACTTTGACGGATCAACTTCCCTTGAACAAACTTTAATGGCCCTTAGTACACAATCATATCTCCGAAATTTCGGCCTGATCCCTTCAGCGGTTCTGGAGAAGTCGTTTTTGGGAAAACTAGGTCATCAAAGATGGCCGCCGAACCATTTGGTCAATCAAGTCTTCTTGAACAAACTTGGCTTACGTCTTTCACTAGATGAATTTTCATGAGTTTTCAATCGATCGCTCAAATGGTTTCGGAACTCTTTAAAGACATTTTTTTTAAATCAGGCAAAACCCAAGATGGCCGCTGGCTAAATTGACCGATCAGCTTCGTTTGAACAAAATTGGATCCCAATGCCCTAAAGATGATTCCTGCCAGAAATACTTGAAATGAGTTCCCGAGAAGACATTTTAAATTCCCCATTGCTTCACTATGGGAAATTTGAGCAGGAAAACGATCCAAATGATCCAAGATGGCCGCCAAACCGTTTCAACAGTTTTGAGAGTGGTAAATTTGAAATCAGCATACACAAAAACCTATATAAATCCAATTTCGGCTTCAAAGTAAATCAAATAAAAAAAATCCAAAATGGCCATTAAATGCACTACATTTCGATTGGTCCACGGTGGACATGTTTTTGACGTATCAAGCACTCCTGAATAAACTTTAATGGCCCTTAGTCCCTAATTAAATCTCCCAAATTTCGGCCCGATCCCTTCAGCAGTGCTTGATAAGTCATTTTCACAAAAAAATAGGTCATCCAAGATGGCCACCAAACCATTTGATCAATCAAGTGCTATTGAACAAACTTGGCTTACCAGGTTTTTCATGAGTTTTGACTCGATTCCCCATGCAGTTGCGGAGAAGATTGTAAGAGGTTTCTAAAAATCGGCCATCGACCAAATAGGCCGATCGACTTCGTTGGAACAAATTTTAATCTCTATGCCCTCAGGATGCTTCCTGCCAAATCTAATTGAAATCAGCCTAGTGGTTCTTGAGAAGACGTCGTTTAAAGGAAAAGTTGGTGGATAGCGGACAGACAGAGGATACATGATGGACGGGAGCCATGGCATAAGCTCAATCGGCCTTTCAGGCCCGGTGAGATAAAAACTGTTGCTGAAAAGCTGTTGCTGTTGTGTTTCAGTTTTTCATCCCAAAGTTAGCATATCCCTTCAGGACCTCATCAGCAAACCTCCATCAAAGTTTGGAGAAGATCTGTCCAGTAGAGTATTGCAAACTGTCTTAAGAACAACCATAACTAGATTGCTTGGTCAATGATGCATCATCGCAAATTCCCACATTCACCGCTTTGACATTTTGACCCACTCAACCCAAAACCTCTGGGGGCAGAGTCAAATGTAAATGTTATCGTGCACGCTGCAATCAAAGTCAATCCTATGGGTAACTCACAAACCAAATCTGGTTGAATTCCATCCAATGGTTTAGGAGTTGCATTACAATCAATTTATTGACCATTTAACCCCCACTCCTGTGACTCCTCCCCTCCCCCCACCATCCTCTGGGGGTGAAGCCAAAGGTACATGTTCTCCTGCACTCTGCAATCATATGGGTAACTCACATACTAAATTTTGTTGAATTCCCTCCAACAGTTTCGGAGTTGCGTTTACTATCAATTTCTTTACCTTTTTACCCCCACTCCATGGGGCGGAGTCAAATGTATTTTATGGCCTCTATAAATAACTATTCTCACCTTGTAGATTCTCAATCAGATTATCATTGCTGATACCACTTGACCTCCAAGCCATACTCCTCTGAATACAACAAGCAATGGTCAGAAATACTGCTGAAAACCGCCGACGCATTCAACCGTTTATACCATGTGACTCAGGACCATTAGTCTGTAAATATATTCACATATCCAGCCGTGATATCACACATACCTCAACAGTCAATAGGTTAAGGGAATTTGATTCGCTTTGGACAGTATCTGGAGTCTGGGAGGTGTACTCTCATTGGGAAAAAGTGGCCCATACTTCACAATTTGTATTTAAATGCAAATATGCATTTGCCCTCCTTGTTTGAGTGTTATCCGCCTGAAATTATCAGAAGTGGTATGCTCCTTCTCTGTGGTAAAAGAATGATTTATCTTTCTTTCAATGTATATTTATTTATACAAAAGGGACACATTTCTGCTGTGATCTTGAGTACTCCATAGCAGGGGTTAAAATAAAACAAGAGTGTTAATGAAACTCAACATATGCCCATCAACATGCTGCAGTGAACTCTATTCAGGCTTGTGGCGAATTTCATTCAAACAGAACAACTGCAAAACTAAAACTACTTTAATCACCTATGGTAGGGTGTTCAACAAATTCTATTTATACTATATACAGGAAAAGACAGACCAACAACAAAAAACTTTCAAAACCAGTACATGGCGAGCGAGAATTGGAATTAGAATCCCTTCTCTCAAATAATTGGGTCTTATATAGTAGAATATTGTGTGCTTCTCGCAAAAAGACATAAAAAGCTGTTTGCAAAAGGCACGCAAAGCTCATCACAAAAAGGCACAAAATCATTTCCCACGTAAGGCTATAAATTACTTGCACACGAAAAGGCATAACGTCGATTCTCGCGAAAAGCTATAACTCAGTTTGCATGCGAAAAAGCAGTTGCTTTTCACGTAATGCTATAAATCACTTGCACTTTCACGCGAAAAAGCATAGTCCCTTCTCGCGGAAAGCCATAAACCACACGAAAAACTATAAAATCGAAAAAAAGACACAAGTTAGAGCAGCACTCCTACTCATGCACCAGCCAACTCCAGCAGAGGCAGCAAATCACAGTGTGCTGCAGGCTATAGTGCAATATAAACAAACACTCTGACCAGTCAGGCCACTGCACTATTCAGCCAGCTGGCATGGCACTGAGGAGTGTTGATATAACAATCAGTTGACCTGTAACAGTTAGCCCCGTTGTTATCAGTAATCCATTTTAAAGAATTTAAAACAAAATCCACTACACAATCCCTCACCTGTTTTTAACCATATCCACATGGTTTGTGGTGCGACTTCAAGCCAATACCAGGTATGATACAGAGAATAGATAAATGATATAAAAATAATAATCATACGCGTCATCAGTGCTAACTAGTCATTGTATAATACTGGGTGACAATAACAGTTCTACTCTGACACAGGAGACTCATGGAGGTGGCCTCAGCAGCAAACACAGTTCTGTATCCCATCTCGAATTGAATTTTTCATCCCATACCAGTAAAAATGTTGTTTCACCGTACTGTTGGTCTTTCTAATTCCAAGATGGCCAGATAATACATTGTCATGTATCTGTTCCAATACCCTTGGTTGAAGACACATAGGGACTATGAGCTGCAGATAGGATTGAACTTGATTAGGACAAAACTGTCTTTTATACAGCACCCCATTCCTAAGTAACAGTAAATCCCAATGCAACCATAGTTCCATACTGCGGGACTTTCTGATGTTATTCTGTCCATTGATGGTCTATTTGAAGACTCGGTCAGCCACTGTATCACTGTCATCAAATCAGCATCGATGGCCTGTTTAGCAGTAATCTCTTCAGCCTACCAGCCCCAAATCCATGATATAGGTTCATCACTGGAACCACCGTCACTATCATGGACACACAACTGAGGATTTGCTCCTGTCAATTCACTGAGGCCTGTCTCAAGTTGTGTCACAGGTACCATTGAGTCCTCATCACCAGGAGTCATACACAATCCCCCACCTAATCTAGCCTTCCGCGGTCGCTGAACAGCTCGAATCCATCCACCAATCTGATCAACAACACCATAATGATCCGGAAACTGTTTTGGTAACGGTCTTACCCGACTAAACACATTCCTACTTCCCGATAAAAGTGTGCTAAACAACATAACAACTACAAATATCATTATATTTGTAACATTGATAAAATGTTTAGCACTGATAATGCTGTCTCCAACCGTTCTTTCATTTAGTTTCTTTGGTGACCAACTCAAAATCTCAGGCATTACACCATTTGTTGGAGCTATATGCTTCACAGCAAATACTATTGTGTCATCTAGCTCGGAAGATGAAGATTTTTGTTTGTGGTTCTTGATGGACATATCGAACCTACTATGTGGAAGATCAGTTAGAATAGTTTCTCCATCATAACAAAGACACTCATTAGGATCACAAATCAATTCTGCTAATCCATTTGCATTGCTCTGCTGAGATCCTTGTACATTATTAGTCAACACATATCTGCCAACCAATTGCACTCAATTGTTCTTTCAAAACTGACCTTATCATTCTCCACTCTATTGGCTCATTCATTGGCAACTGTAGACATTTTCAAAACAGCTTCTACTTCTTGACGAAGATCTGCTACTTCTTGTTCAATAGTCACTGACTGGTGATCACCACCAGCAGTACCTTCACTTTTTTCCATTGTTTCTTCAGCTTGAGCATGCTCTCTAACTCTATCACTATTCTGACTTTTGCCACTCTTTACCATTTTTACTAATAAATCACTCAACAGATCAAAAACTTGTTAAAATTCAGTTCTTTTCTAAACTACAGTCCACAAAGTGCTTTACCGTTTTACACATTTCTATAAACCTTTCATTACAAAATTATTTTTGCATTAATTACATGTACATCATCTAATATCAGAGTTGGGGCCATTGTACTCATGTACGCAGTACTCGTGTACTCGAGTACAGATTTTCAAGTACTCGCATGTATGTACTCAGTACTCATGCCTTTTTATGAGTACATGTACTTGTACTCATCATCAGTACATTTCCAAAGTACTTTTACTTGTACTCGAGTACATTTTCTGTACTTGTACTTTTGAGTACTTAAGAGTACATGCTAAGTACTTATCCACTTTCTACATAAAAATGCATACTTTATACTTTTCATTCAAAATTCCAAGCACTGGTTCTCAGAGGTGACATGAAATCTAGTAAATATTTGAAAACAATTTGACTGACATGGTGCTATCTGCTCCAATTTTTTTAATTAATCTGCCTTGTAATATGTTTTCATACATCAAGTGATTTGTTTTAAAAAGGTTTTTTCAAAATGAAATTCTGGATATTTGCCTGGAAAAGGGCGATTGCTGTAGTAGGTATGCTCATAGGGAATAAGATAACAAGCATTTGACTAATGACACTAATTAAACCTTTTTATCTAAATTTCAAGGCCGTCACACAGGAAACTGTTGCATATTTTAAACATATATTGACTAGAATCCATTGCTGCTTAGCCAGCAACTGCTTCTAGCTAAATTAATTTCAAAATATTTAACAAAAACTGTAGCTGTTAATTGGGTTTGAACTTGAAATTCTGGATGTTTGTGTTGGAATGGGCAATTGAAGTAGGTATGCTAATAGTAAATAAGATTAAACAAGCAAAGCATTTTAACCCATGCACTATTAAAACCCTCTTTATCTACCTTACAGGGCAGTCATACAGGTAAACTTAATAATTTGTCTGGAAACCATAATTGCTGCTTAAAGCAGCAACACCTAACGCCAAATAACTTTCAAAATGTTCAATAGAATCTTTTTTTAGCAACTTCAAAATTTGCATTTCTGGTTATTTATCATTGAAAATGTTGAGAGATGTAGGGCGGATTAGAACAGAGCTTGTGCTCTTAGAGCAAGCCTTAGGTCAACAAATACCTGGCCTGGGCAATTATGTGCCTACTGATAAGATACTGTTCAGACATGCTACTCCTGACAATGAAATTGGACAAAGTCCATTACTTCAGACTTTATAGACCTCCCAACTCTTAACCTTTTAACACTCAATCCAGTGAAAAAAGCCTTTTGCAGTGGTCTTGGAAAATTTCTATTTGCAGACCAAGAGAAGACTATTTTTGAAAATTTAACACTAGTAACTGGGTTGATAAGAAAGCCAGTAATTCCAGTGGTAAATTTTCAGAGATAATCTGCAAAATGACAATTTCTATGAGAAAATTAAAATTTTCTTGAACAAATTTTAGGGCTAATCAATGTTAATTTTACTAAAATTATTTTAAGAACAAAGTTCAATGTTGAATATATCGAAAATAATTTGACTGGAAGCGAATGCTGCCATCAGCAGCAATGTTTATCAGTCAAATTAATTTCAAAATATTCAACATTACTACAGGATTTATCTAAAATTAATTATTTCTAATTTAACCCTTTCACTGATGAAGCCTTATATTATACATTCATAGCAATCACGCCAGGATTATTCAGCATATTCTTTATGAAGTAAATATTTTGTTAAATATTTTGAAAATAATTTGACTGGAAGTAATTTCTGGCTAAGTTAGGAGCAACTGCCAATCAAATTATTTTTAAAATATTCAACTGCTGGTTATTTCTTCTTGTAAGGAATTTGTCATTTTCTCTGTATCGCTAAAAGTATTAGTAAACATTCTGTGAAATGTTTTGACAATAATTTGGCTGGGATCCAATGCCGCCCATGGTAGCAACACCGCTCAGTCCGATTACATGTATATCCAAAATATTCAACATGGTACCTTTGTTTAGTAAATAAATAGAGGGAAACACCATTACAGAAGCCGTATTTTATATTTACATGTATATTTACGGAATTCCCAGCAACTCCACCCATATAGCAAGCACAGGGTAATATTATCATATGGATGTTCTCCCCCACCCCCTCCATGGCCACCTTGGATGACATTTTGATATTAACATGTACTTGTAATCGCACTCTGCCCCAGTACAATTGCTGTAAAGTATATGTACTTGTACTCAGCCTCAAATACTTTGCCAAAGTACTTGTACTCAGCCTCAGTACAGTTGCCTGTACTCGACCCCAACCCTGCCTAATATACTATATATATATATTTTGCATGCCCAGAGCACTCTGTAATGTTTTCCCTACTCAACGCAAGGAAGGTAAGTTGTTGGTTATGGCAACAACAGCGGCCAGTCAAAATTAGTTTCAAAATTTTCAACAATGTTTATTAAATAGTAAATCCGTCAAGGACCTACATACAATTCCTACACTTGACGGATGATTCCAGCATCATGAAGGAATATATTTGTAAATTATGATTGTCACATCAGCCTACATACATGTGATGTAATTTATTATGACTTCATGCACTTCATTGACAGATAGGATTCGTTGATTTCAGGGTGTTCCCAATCACATGACTTACAAAAAAACTATGACATAACGTACTACATATGGCATAAGAGAATCAAGATTTTGACTGATTTTCAAGTAATTAATAGTGTGTTTTTGAAAAGATAGTTAACCTGGAACGCATCCCTGATATTTTCTGTTTTGATTACGTTGGGCGACCATAGATGATCTTCTTTGTTTACCGCGAGAATACAATTATCTCATCTGAAATACGACCGCCTACCCTTGAGTTTTTCAGATCTGATATAAAAGCTTTCATCTTCACAAAACCACATTCTATTTTGCGAACAATTCGAGAAACCAGACTTACATTCACATGCCAACAACATTTCAATCCAGGAAGATGAATTAAATTTATTGTGCTATCAATTGTCATAAAAACATCAAGAACATAGAACAATATTATAATAATTAATCAGGCCTATATCTGTATCCAGGCCTGTAAGGAATAGGGAGTGCCGCACCAGTAAAAGAATGCCATATTGGTATTTAATCTAATTGTTTACATTTTGTTTTGATAAAGGATAATGGATTTTATTGTAGACATGTAGATACTTGTTCAGGATACATTGCTGCAATTTTCAATGAAATCGGCATGTACCGGTAGCATAGCAGTACAAAGAAAATAGATTGTGAGTAGTTACTAGTATATAAGAACTCGTTCCATATTCCTAGTTATGTAAAAAAATTTCCCGTTCCTCAGATACACACAAGGGTTGAAATGTTTATAAAATTGTACCTGTAGATTTTTTTTTTACCTGTCACCAGATATTTGTACTTGTACAAGCAGTGTACAGTGTAACTTGGCCAATGCCGGGGTCCTCCCATGGAAAATCTTAAATCTAGATGGTCTGAGAAGCATTCTCCTGCATTCTAAGTGATTAAAACAGCAGTCTACCGACTACAATTGAAAGTAACGCCATTTTGAGAGCTGTTCATGGTTGCCTAATTTGATTAAACGTTTTAAACCCATGTATTTAGGAGGAATTGGGTATACATGTACTGCTGGTTGGATATGGATTGCTACATGTACATGTATACAAGGAAGTTGAGATTGCTTACTTTTTACTGCATGTTCAAGGAACCCGCCCGTGAATAGTCAATCATACAATAGATAGACTATTACACAGACTCCTATCCAAGTCGGGAACTAGTCAATGGTCAAGCGGCTGACTGAGTTTAGGAGAAATCTCATAGCTACATGTACTCTACTGAGAGTCTAAGCTTGTGATTAGGAATAACAAACAGAACTATGGAAAGCTAAAAAGTCAAATTAAAATTAATCTGTACAGTGTTATAGTACTAAGCTCCTTATCAAAAGAATATAAGTGCTAAAATCGCCAGCAGTCCTACATGTAGATTTGTCTATCGCTAAAAATAAGCTATGTCAAATCGGCATGTTTCACTGAGTTGGATGTTTATAAAAAGTAAATGCGAAAGCAACCGAATGAGAACACTGGGAAGATTCGCAGGACTAATATTTCCGGTAAAATGTCAGAGAAAGAGCTCTGCAAAATATATCTATCACGATCAACTGTGGCTGTTTCTCGAGCTTCTTTTTGTCTTTATTGTGAGTTTTTTTCACAATAATATGTATGGTACTATCGCCAGCGATAGGTAGATATTTGTTCTACCTGTCTCTGGCAAAAATTGCCTGTCATCGACAGGTAGACAGGTGAAAATTTCGACCCCTGACACATACACGTAGATCCGCCAGGCGAACCTCCCACTGGGATTAGTGGCGTGGTAGACCTGAAAGTAGTATATAGTGATGTGATATGAATATTAGGGGTGATTTATATACCCCCTGAAAATTTTCTTCCAACCAATCATTAGACCTTCTAGACCAGGAAATTACATCTCTCTAGCAATTTAAATGAGATATTGGAAACTGATCACCAATTGAATGATATCTAGCAATTGGATACTGATGATCAATATGCCTCAGTTGCTAAGATGTTACCAATACGCATAACACAAGACAAACACTAGATTGATCGGTCGATGATGCGTCATCGCAAATCCCCACGTTCACCGCTTTGAACGTTTGACACACCCCACAACCCACCCCCTGGGACAGAGTCAAATGTAAATGTCATTTTGCACTCCACGATCATATGGGTAACTCACCTACCAAATTTGGTTGAATTCCGTCCAACAGTGTCAGAGGAGTTGCATTACAATCAATTTCATTACCTTTTGACCCCATCCCCCAACCCTGGGGGCGGGGCCAAATGTAAATGTGCTCATCCACTCCCCATTGATATGGGTAACTCACATACCAAATTTAGTTGAATTTCGTCCAATGGTTTCGGAGATGTATTATAATCAATTTCTGCAGGTTAAAATTTGACCCTTTGACCCCTCTCCCGCCCCCGGAGACAAATCTAAATGGCCTTCTGCACTCCACAATCATAGGAGTAACTCAGATATCAAATTTGGTTGAGTTCCGTCTAACGATTTCAGAGGAGTTGCATCACAATCAATTTCATGACCTTTTGATCCCATCCCCCCACCCCTGGGGGTGAGGACAAATGTAAATGTGCTTATATACGCCACATTGATATGGGTAACTGACATACTAAATTTGTTTGAATTCCGCCCAAGTGTCAGAGGAGTGACATTACAATCAATTATTTTATCTTTTGACCACAACCCCTCACCCACCCCTGAGGGTGGGGCCAAATGTAAATGTGCTCATGTACTCAACATTGATATGGGTAATCCATAGACCAAATTTGGTTGACTTCTGTCCAACTGTTTCGGAGGAGATGCGTTACAATCAATTTCCGCAGCTTAAAATTTGACCTTTTGACCCCTGCCCCACACCCTGGGGGTGGAGTCAAATCTAAATGTCCCCTTGCACTCCACAATCATATGGGTAACTCAGATATAAAATTTAGTTGAGTTCTGTCTGACGATTTCAGAGGAGTTGCATTACAACTGATTTGACCTTTTGACTGCTGCCACATCCCCCTGGGGGCGGAGCCAAATCTAAATATCGTCTTGCAAAGCGGAATCATATGGGTAACCCACATACCAAATTTGACTTAATTCCACCCAATGGTTTGGGAGGAGATAGTGTGACGGACAGACGGATGGAGGCGATTACAATATCCCCGACATTTTTTTGATAATAAAACAAACTCCTTTGGGCGTAAACTCATAGATATTTGTAAATACAGGAATCTGTGCATCTATAACGGGTGGGTAGGGGTGGACAATGGTATAGGAAAACGTACATGCAAAAACAGAAGCGTCGCATATTACGTAATTTCGTCCTTTAAGTTAATAGAGAATGTGAAGGATTTTATTGTGCATTACTTCTGTCGTTTGCTGTCAGACGTACATGCATCCCTGCACATTAGTTATGCATTCACTAATACAGCCGGTCATACTGAACACACATAAAACAACACACAGCAAAACAACACACATAAAACAACACACATAAAACAACACACAGCAAAACGTAAAGAGAAATATAATGGAGCAGCAGATGGACAACAAATAAAAGCTGTGAATTTAGGAACTGTGTTGCAGATAACCCATTATTGCAAGTGCTAAAAACATATACGACTGATAATAATTTTGAGGTGGACAAAATAGACCACATTATTTCTGATATTAATGACCTATATAACAAGAGGCCCAAGGGGCCTGTATCGCTCACCTGGACCATAGGCATCTCAACTAGAATGGTCATTAACAATAAGTAGAACTCTAATGAGTTGAGCAGACTTGTAACAAGAAAACAGAGGCTGTCTTTTTTTATGTATCAACTTCTTTTGAACAAACTTTAATGGCCCTTAGTCATCAATATCATATCTCCAAAATTTTGGCCCAATCCGTTGAGTGGCTCTGGAGATGAAGTTGCTTTCTTGAAAACCAGGCCATCCAAGATGCCCACCCAACCATTTGGCAAATCAAGTTCCCTTGAACAAACTTAGTTCAGCTTGTGCCCTAAATGATATTTGATGAGTTTTGAATCAAGCGCTCAAACAGTTTCGGCAAAGATTTTTAGACACTTCTAAAAACGATCAAAATCCATGATCGGCTTCGTTTGAACAAACTTAAATCTCCATGCCCTAAGGATGTTTCCTACACAAACATAATTGAAATCGGCCCAGTAGATCCCGAGAAGACATTTTTAATTTCCCATTGCTTTAGTATGGGAGCTTTTTGCTGGAAAATTATCTAAGATGGCTTATCTAAGTAAGTTTACTGGAAAATTATCTACGTTTCTCCGACAGTTTCGAAAATTGCAAATTTGATCAGAATACATAAAAAGATATATAAAACCAATTTCCGCCTCAGAATCCATCAAATAAAAAAATCCAACATGGCCGCCAAACACGCTATATTTTGATTGACCCATGACAGCCATGTTTTTTTACAGATCACCTTCCCTTGAACAAACTTTAATGGCCCTTATTCCATAATCATATGTCCCAAACTTCAGCCAGTTCCATTCAGCGGTTCTGGAGTTGTTTTCTAAAAAAATAGGTCATCCCAGATGGCCGCGGAACTGTTTGGTCAATCAAGTTCTTTTGAACAAATTTGGTTCAGCTCTTGCCCTAGATGATATTTCACGAGTTATGAATCGATCCCTCGTACGGTTTCGGAGAAGATTTTTAAAGACATTTCTAATAATCGTCCAAAATCCAAGATAACCGCTGGCCCAATTGGCCGATCGGCTTCATATGAACAAACTTTAATGGCCCTTAGTCCCTAATTATATTTCCCAAATTTCGGCCCGATCCCTTCAGCGGTTCTTGAGTTGTTTTGGGGGAAACTAGGTCATCCAAGATGGCCGCCAAACCATTTGGTCAATCAAGTCTTCTTGAACAAACTTGGCTTACCTCTTTCCCTAGATGATGTTTCATGAGTTTTGAATAGATTCCCCAAGCGGTTTCGGAGATTTTTAAAGATGTTTCCTAAAATCAGCCGAAATCCAAGATGGCCATCGGCCAAATTGGCCGATAAGCTTCATTTGAACAAAATTGGATCCCTATGACCAACGGATGCCTCCTGCCCAATATAATTGAAATTGGCCCAGTGGTTGTTGAGAAGTCGTTTAACGGAAAAGTTGACGGACGACAGATGGACGAGCAGACGGACACACAACAGTCGAATGATTGGCCCAGTTTTCGAGTCAGTCATTCCAGTGGTAAATTTTCAAAAATAATCTTGGCTTGGTTTTCTCATGATTTAAAGTTGGTACAACTGATTGTGGATTCTAAGGGTATGTGGTTCGATAATAAAGCTCATGTAGTAAGAACCACCATTACAGGTAACTTCTTCAGTGTGGTCATTATAGGCTTGTTTCAGTGATGTTTATGATTGTCACTTGGTAGCGCTGATTGTGGTGCGATAAGCAGCGATTAATAAAATGCATCAAGTAAGAACCAAAAGTCCAAAAGTAGCTGGCCCAACAGGAATATGTATGTATGTATGTATGATTGAAGGAAATTTCAATTTGCCTTTCTCCGAGATCTAACAATACTCACCATTCTATTACTTCTGATACAAGCTAGCCTGGATAGCTGGGCCCTAGGACTATAGACTTAGTAAGCTTTACCGACTCCTGGAACCGGGTACTCGGCTCCCAACTGCCGAGTACCCGTTTGCCAAGATGCTCATATTGTTTGCATAGCCACCAAACAAGAGATACCTATGGCTTGCCTCCGTGGGGCTGGGAAGCTGGGTCCGCAATAGAATGGTGAGTATTGTTTGATCTCGGAGAAAGGGAAATTGAAATTTCCTTCATTCTCCTTCGATCAATACTCACCATTCTATTACTTCTGATATACATTTAGACAGTAACCTGGTGGGAAGGGGCAAGCCATCAATTGCTACTTTTGGCCCTTGGAGAAAGAGCTAGACTTAAACTTGATTAATGGAGACCTAAAAGGACCATCAAGTTAACGGAACCGAATCACATTCGCATCACTGCCCACCCCCCCTCCCTTTTTTCTCTTAAGAAAAGGGAGAGAACTCACGAACATGCATCTCGCCTGAAACACAAATATGCCAAGAGGGTTAACTGCTCTTTGCATATATTAGCCTGGGAATGAGCATGAATATATAAGATGAATGAACATTAAATATAGACATAATACAAAAAACTCTCAATCTTGAATTACCTCATGATATTTGGATTTCAGACGTGGAGCCTCCAACCATTCACTTGTCCGGCCATCAGTGACACAATCTGGTTGATATCCTCTCGCTCGACCATGTCTGCTTCTTAATTCTTTCTTACAAATGCCAAAAAATGGAGAAGAGCAGTGTGGTCGTATAGCTATCGTTTCAAAACAGCTAAAGCGAGTGGATTGGCGGAGTCGGACACATCCCTCATATAGTAATCCGTGAAAGAGGACTCACAGTGCCATTGTGCAACAGCCATGATGTCCTCTAACGGAACACCATTGTAAAGGGCGGTCGAGGCGGCTATTCCTCTGACATCGTGTGCCCTTACGCCTTGCACCTGGTGCCCAGTCGCCATCTCGTGAGTAGTCTGAATGCATTCGACCACCCAACGAGAGATAGTATCCATGGATGCGGCGCCATAAGGCTTTTTTATGGCAGATCCACAGATGTCTATCATTCGACCGTAACGAGTCAGTCCGTTTCTTGTACTTAGTCAAAGCACGGACCGGGCACCAGACACTGGCATCACGATCAAACCTAGTTAACTTCGGTATAATGATCGGTTTGCCGGGATATCTCAAAGATTGGTTCTTTGACATAAATTCTGCTCTTGGCAGAAGACGCAGACCTTCTCCAGAAACAATAAATCGGTTCCTCTCTGCCGAAAGCGCATGGATCTCACTGCGCCTTCTAGCTGAGGAAGCTGCCAATAGAAAGACCGCCTTTAGAGTCAAATGCTTTAGACTAGCCGAACGCAATGGTTCGAAAGGGTGCTTGGCCAGTACATTAAGCACTAAAGATAGACTCCAGGCTGGAATGACTACCGGTTGTCTCGGGCGGAGATTGCTCATTCCCTTCAACATCACATTTAACTGGGCCACCTCTGGACTATCCCTGTTGGCTAGACAAGGGATAACTGATGCCAAAGCTGACTTGTATCCAGCAACTGTGACGGGAGCTAGTCCTGAAAAGAACAGCTCACAGAGAAAGTCTGCTATTTGCTGAATAGTGGATTGAAAAGTATCAATACCCTTTTCTTCACACCAGTCTGCAAATCTGTTAACCTTGTTGTTATATGACTTGAAGGTTGACCTCCTTCTCGCAGCCGCGATGAAATCAGCAGCCTGTCGAGAAAAGCCTTCCGACGTGGAACGTTGTTTGACAACATCCACGCAGTCAATTTGAACATTTCGGGACGCTCGTGTAGGAAGCGTCCCTTGGCCTGGGAGATTATGTTCGGAATCTCGGGCAACTGCACAGGATTTTCCACCAGCAGATCTAGAAGATCCGTGAACCACGCCCTGCTCGGCCAATACGGCGCTATTAGCAGGACCAGATACGGTTCCTCCCTGACCTTCACCAATACCTTCGGTAGAAGAATGGTGGGTGGGTACGCGTAAGCGTGCATCCCTCTCCAGCTTATCGCCAGAGCGTCTGTATCGACGGCATTTGGATCTGGAATCGGCGAGACATATGTCATGATTTGAGCATTTTCCTTTGTGGCGAACAAGTCCACGTTGGGTTTGCCCCAATGCTCGAAGATCCGTCGCAGAACCGGAGGGTTGAGGGACCATTCTGTTGGCAAGATTCTCTGTCTGCGAGACAAAGCATCCGCCAGAATGTTCAATCGGCCAGGAATATGAGCTGCTTTCAAAACAACCGAGTAATTCCTGCACCATTGAATCAAGTGCCACACCCTGATGCACAGAGTGGGCGACCTGGTCCCGCCTTGGCGATTTATATATGATACTACTGTCGAATTGTCCGACCGTATCAATATCACCTTGCCCCTGATCATCGGAAGGAACCCCTCCAACGCCAGTTCCACTGCCAATTCCATTTCCAACAGATTGATATGCAGCTGCCTCTCCAGGAGAGTCCATGTGCCCGAGACTGCAGGAAATGTCAATTTCCCTTTCTCCGAGATCTAACAATACTCACCATTCTGTTACTTCTGATATACAGCTGGCCCTGACAGCGGTTCTAGGATTATAGACTTAGAAAGCTTTACCGACTCCTGGGAACCGGGTACTCGGCTCCCAACTGCCGGGTACCCGTTTACCATAGAGCTCATATTGTTTGCATAGCCACCAAACAAGAGAAAACTATGGCTTGCCTCCGTGGGGCTGGGAGGCTGGGTCCGTAACAGAATGGTGAGTATTGTTAGATCTCGGAGAAAGGGAAATTGACATTTCCTGCATTCTCCTTCGATCAATACTCACCATTCTGTTACTTCTGATATACACCAGATTTGATCAGTAACCTGGTGGGAAGGGGCAAGCCATACATGCTAATTTTGCCCCTTGGAGAAAGATTTTAGACTTCAAACTTGACTAACGGAGACCTAAAAGGACCGTCAAGTTCACGGAACCGAATCACATTCGCGTCACAGCTCTCCCCCCTTTTTCCTCCTAAGAAAAGGGAGAGAACTAAAGAACATGTATCTCGCCTGAAAACACCAATATGCCAAGAGGGTTAACTACTCCCTGCATATTGCTTGTATTAGCCTGGGAATGAGCATGAATATATACGATGAATGAACATGATACATATACATAATACAAAAAACTCTCACTTATTGAATTACCTTATGATAACAGGACTTCAGACGTACCGCCTACAACCATTCACCGGTTCGGCCATCAGTGACACAATCTGGTTGACATCCTCTCGCTTGACCATGCCTGCTTTAGGTTCTTTTCTTACCAAAGTGAAAAAAGGGGAAAAGCAGTGTGGTCACTAACTATCGTTTCAAAACAGCTAAAGCGAGTGGATTGGCTGAGTCTGACACATCCCTCATATAGTAATCCGTAAATGAGGACTCACAGTGCCATTGTGCAACGGCCATGATGTCCTCTAACGGAACACCATTGTAAAGGGCGGTCGAGGCGGCTATTCCTCTAACATCGTGTGCCCTTACGCCCTGCACCTGGTGCCCAGTCGCCATCTCGTGAGTAGTCTGAATGCATTCGACCACCCAACGAGATATAGTATCCATGGATGCGGCGCCATAAGGCTTTTTATGGCAGATCCACAGATGTCTATCGTTCGACCGTAACGAGTCAGTCCGTTTCTTGTACTTAGTCAAAGCACGGACCGGGCACCAGACACTGGCATCACGATCAAACCTGGTTAACTTCGGTATAATGATCGGTTTGCCGGGATATCTCAAAGATTGGTTCTTTGACATAAATTCTGCTCTTGGCAGAAGACGCAGACCTTCTCCAGAAACAATAAATCGGTTCCTCTCTGCCGAAAGCGCATGGATCTCACTGCGCCTTCTAGCTGAGGAAGCTGCCAATAGAAAGACCGCCTTTAGAGTCAAATGCTTTAGACTAGCCGAACGCAATGGTTCGAAAGGGTGCTTGGCCAGTACATTAAGCACTAAAGATAGACTCCAGGCTGGAATGACTACCGGTTGTCTCGGGCGGAGATTGCTCATTCCCTTCAACATCACATTTAACTGGGCCACCTCTGGACTATCCCTGTTGGCTAGACAAGGGATAACTGATGCCAAAGCTGACTTGTATCCAGCAACTGTGACGGGAGCTAGTCCTGAAAAGAACAGCTCACAGAGAAAGTCTGCTATTTGCTGAATAGTGGATTGAAAAGTATCAATACCCTTTTCTTCACACCAGTCTGCAAATCTGTTAACCTTGTTGTTATATGACTTGAAGGTTGACCTCCTTCTCGCAGCCGCGATGAAATCAGCAGCCTGTCGAGAAAAGCCTTCCGACGTGGAACGTTGTTTGACAACATCCACGCAGTCAATTTGAACATTTCGGGACGCTCGTGTAGGAAGCGTCCCTTGGCCTGGGAGATTATGTTCGGAATCTCGGGCAACTGCACAGGATTTTCCACCAGCAGATCTAGAAGATCCGTGAACCACGCCCTGCTCGGCCAATACGGCGCTATTAGCAGGACCAGATACGGTTCCTCCCTGACCTTCACCAATACCTTCGGTAGAAGAATGGTGGGTGGGTACGCGTAAGCGTGCATCCCTCTCCAGCTTATCGCCAGAGCGTCTGTATCGACGGCATTTGGATCTGGAATCGGCGAGACATATGTCATGATTTGAGCATTTTCCTTTGTGGCGAACAAGTCCACGTTGGGTTTGCCCCAATGCTCGAAGATCCGTCGCAGAACCGGAGGGTTGAGGGACCATTCTGTTGGCAAGATTCTCTGTCTGCGAGACAAAGCATCCGCCAGAATGTTCAATCGGCCAGGAATATGAGCTGCTTTCAAAACAACCGAGTAATTCCTGCACCATTGAATCAAGTGCCACACCCTGATGCACAGAGTGGGCGACCTGGTCCCGCCTTGGCGATTTATATATGATACTACTGTCGAATTGTCCGACCGTATCAATATCACCTTGCCCCTGATCATCGGAAGGAACCCCTCCAACGCCAGTTCCACTGCCAATTCCTTTTCCAACAGATTGATATGCAGCTGCCTCTCCAGGAGAGTCCATGTGCCCGAGACTGCAGGAAATGTCAATTTCCCTTTCTCCGAGATCTAACAATACTCACCATTCTGTTACTTCTGATATACAGCTGGCCCTGACAGCGGCTCTAGGATTATAGACTTAGAAAGCTTTACCGACTCCTGGGAACCGGGTACTCGGCTCCCAACTGCCGGGTACCCGTTTACCATAGAGCTCATATTGTTTGCATAGCCACCAAACAAGAGAAAACTATGGCTTGCCTCCGTGGGGCTGGGAGGCTGGGTCCGTAACAGAATGGTGAGTATTGTTAGATCTCGGAGAAAGGGAAATTGACATTTCCTGCATTCTCCTTCGATCAATACTCACCATTCTGTTACTTCTGATATACACCAGATTTGATCAGTAACCTGGTGGGAAGGGGCAAGCCATACATGCTAATTTTGCCCCTTGGAGAAAGATTTTAGACTTCAAACTTGACTAACGGAGACCTAAAAGGACCGTCAAGTTCACGGAACCGAATCACATTCGCGTCACAGCTCCCCCCCCTTTTTCCTCCTAAGAAAAGGGAGAGAACTAAAGAACATGTATCTCGCATGAAAACACCAATATGCCAAGAGGGTTAACTACTCCCTGCATATTGCTTGTATTAGCCTGGGAATGAGCATGAATATATACGATGAATGAACATGATACATATACATAATACAAAAAACTCTCACTTATTGAATTACCTTATGATAACAGGACTTCAGACGTACCGCCTACAACCATTCACCGGTTCGGCCATCAGTGACACAATCTGGTTGACATCCTCTCGCTTGACCATGCCTGCTTTAGGTTCTTTTCTTACCAAAGTGAAAAAAGGGGAAAAGCAGTGTGGTCACTAACTATCGTTTCAAAACAGCTAAAGCGAGTGGATTGGCTGAGTCTGACACATCCCTCATATAGTAATCCGTAAATGAGGACTCACAGTGCCATTGTGCAACGGCCATGATGTCCTCTAACGGAACACCATTGTAAAGGGCGGTCGAGGCGGCTATTCCTCTAACATCGTGTGCCCTTACGCCCTGCACCTGGTGCCCAGTCGCCATCTCGTGAGTAGTCTGAATGCATTCGACCACCCAACGAGATATAGTATCCATGGATGCGGCGCCATAAGGCTTTTTATGGCAGATCCACAGATGTCTATCGTTCGACCGTAACGAGTCAGTCCGTTTCTTGTACTTAGTCAAAGCACGGACCGGGCACCAGACACTGGCATCACGATCAAACCTGGTTAACTTCGGTATAATGATCGGTTTGCCGGGATATCTCAAAGATTGGTTCTTTGACATAAATTCTGCTCTTGGCAGAAGACGCAGACCTTCTCCAGAAACAATAAATCGGTTCCTCTCTGCCGAAAGCGCATGGATCTCACTGCGCCTTCTAGCTGAGGAAGCTGCCAATAGAAAGACCGCCTTTAGAGTCAAATGCTTTAGACTAGCCGAACGCAACGGTTTGAAAGGGTGCTTGGCCAGTACATTAAGCACTAAAGATAGACTCCAGGCTGGAATGACTACCGGTTGTCTCGGGCGGAGATTGCTCATTCCCTTCAACATCACATTTAACTGGGCCACCTCTGGACTATCCCTGTTGGCTAGACAAGGGATAACTGATGCCAAAGCTGACTTGTATCCAGCGACTGTGACGGGAGCTAGTCCTGAAAAGAACAGCTCACAGAGAAAGTCTGCTATTTGCTGAATAGTGGATTGAAAGGTATCAATACCCTTTTCTTCACACCAGTCTGCAAATCTGTTAACCTTGTTGTTATATGACTTGAAGGTTGACCTCCTTCTCGCAGCCGCGATGAAATCAGCAGCCTGTCGAGAAAAGCCTTCCGACGTGGAACGTTGTTTGACAACATCCACGCAGTCAATTTGAACATTTCGGGACGCTCGTGTAGGAAGCGTCCCTTGGCCTGGGAGATTATGTTCGGAATCTCGGGCAACTGCACAGGATTTTCCACCAGCAGATCTAGAAGATCCGTGAACCACGCCCTGCTCGGCCAATACGGCGCTATTAGCAGGACCAGACACGGTTCCTCCCTGACCTTCACCAATACCTTCGGTAGAAGAATGGTGGGTGGGTACGCGTAAGCGTGCATCCCTCTCCAGCTTATCGCCAGAGCATCTGTATCGACGGCATTTGGATCTGGAATCGGCGAGACATATGTCATGATTAAGATCCGTCGCAGAACTGGAGGGTTGAGGGACCATTCTGTTGGCAGGATTCTCTGTCTGCGAGACAAAGCATCCGCCAGAATGTTCAATCGGCCAGGAATATGAGCTGCTTTCAAAACAACCGAGTAATTCCTGCACCATTGAATCAAGTGCCACACCCTGATGCACAGAGTGGGCGACCTGGTCCCGCCTTGGCGATTTATGTATGATAATACTGTCGAATTGTCCGACCATATCAATATCACCTTGCCCCTGATCATCGGAAGGAACTCTTCCAACGCCAGTTCCACTGCCATCATTACCAACAGATTGATATGCAGCTGACTCTCCAGGAGAGTCCATGTGCCCGAGACCTGGTGTTCTCCCAGGCAGGCACCCCACCCCTCCAGCGATGCATCCGTGTAAACGGACAGCTGGGGATGGGGTAGGTGCAGCGAAACCCCTAATAGGAGATTCTGACGCTGTTTCCACCATAGAAGATGCGATATTATCGGCTCCAAAACTGGCACCAGTTTTGACAGGGGTTCTGTTCTCTGTTTCCACAGAGACATCAGATACAACTGGATAGGCCTTCGCATTAGAGCAGCGTACGGGATAACCTGCTCCATGGAGACCATCATGCCCAGCATCTGAAGGAACCGCCTCGCCTGAATGTGGTTTCCCACTCGAAAACTCCTGAGGATGGCTAACAGAGACACCACTCTGGGCTCTGACGGGTAAACCCTGCCCTCCTCGAGGTCGAATCGCATCCCCAAATAAACGAAACGTTGAGTGGGCGTCAACTCGGATTTCTCCTCGTTGACTATGCAGCGTAGATCTGAAAGTAACTTCAGAGTCAGAGCAGTATCCACGTTCAACCTGGCTGCCGAGTCTGCCTTGAGCAGCCAGTCATCTATGTAGGTGTGTAGCGCCACGTTCTCTTTTCTGAGAAACGCTGTCACCGCAAGGACCACTCTTGTGAAAACCCTCGGAGCTGTCGACAGGCCAAACGGGAGAACTGTAAACTCCCATACTTGATTCTGAAACGCAAATCTCAGAAACCTGTGCCAACTCCGATTCAAAGGAATGTGGAAATATGCATCTTTCAGATCGATCGATACACACCACATTCCTTTCCTCAATCCCGCCATTACCGACCTCGGCATTTCCATCTGCAACCGAGGCGTATGGATAAACCAATTTAATGGCCTGAGATTGAGTATGGGTCTCCATCCCCCTGTGCTCTTGGGGACAAGGAACATGTTTGAATAGAAGCCTGGAGTGTTTCGGTTTGCTGGTTTTATTGCTCCCTTCAGAAGCAAACCCGACACTTCCTTTTGAACGGCTTCTAACTTGTCTGGCTCCCTTGGTACGGGTGTCCAGACAGGTGCCAAAGACAGATTTTGTGGTGGAAAGTCCCACCACTCCGGCATGTAACCCTGGGATAACCATCCCAGGACCAGACTGTCTGACGTCACACCTCGCCAGGCCTCGACGAAACGCATGAGCCTTCCACCCACCATAGACGCCTCGACGTCTAACGGGGTTGTCCGGCTCGCAGTCCGCCCCCACCCCCCCTTTCTTAACGAGAGAGAGTGAGAACCATTTCGTTCTAGGCACGACGGGTATAACTGGCACCGCTGTTCCTGTCGCACAGGCGCGGTCCAGGCGGATATGAAGGGAGCTTTCGTACCCTCAGGTACGCTTCGGCCCCTTCTGTCCGCCCTTTGAGGCCTTACCCGTACCCTTCCCCTTGCCCTTCCCGCCCCTAGGGCGGTCAGGAGCAACATTGGGGAGGGTAGGCGCCTCTACAACCTTCCTGGGCTTCTTCGCCGGCGGCGGCTCTGAAAACCCAGCTGAAGCAGAAGTCGCAACAGGCCTGGCTTTCGCCTTGCCCTTATGCTTCTTCTGCTTCTTTGAAGGCTGTCCCGTTAATGGTTTCCCCACAGCCCCTAGTGCGTGCGCTTGCCACACTAGCTCTAGCTGTAGGTTTACCGCTAACCGATTATGCGCGATACTGGCGGTGTCCTCTAAGATGGCCCGCGCTTGGCCACCGAAGATGCTAGGCCGTGTCAGGGGCGTCCCAAGAAGACGCTCCCTGACTGCCGTAGCCGGACGCATATGGTCAATGACCATTTGCCTCCTGGACTTCGTCACTCGCGCTTGCACCCTTGCCAATGCGTCCATCGACAGCACCAAGCCGTCATTAACACATGAAAGCGCCACAGGTGGCACAGGGTGGCCTGCCCCCGCTTCAGCCCACACCGACTGAAGGAGACGATAAGAATGATTGACAGCGCTCATCGCTGCCCTCACACCCTCATCGCATAGGGACAGGACTTCTTCCTGGTGTACTTGAGATTTATCCACTAGTGCCGGACCGGGGCCACCCGACCCGGCACTCTGGACTCCCAGTACCCATCGGTCATCCTCCGTGACCGACGGGACTACACCATACCTGTCGTATTCCCCCCGCGGAATACGACATCTTGCCCGCACCTCCCTGGAGGCCGCAGGGAGCTGACCCTTGGTCATTAGTTGTTTGCTATAAATAGCATCCAACAAATCTATGAACCGTGGATCCAGTCCCACTGACTGGATCCGGGCCGCGGGCAAAATCCCCGTCCTAATCGACGCAACCGACGGACGGGGCGCATCTTCATCGGCCGTGGCCGAAACCACAGACAGGTCAACCCTGGCTAGCCATGCCAGAGCATCCGACCAATCTACCTCCGACGAAGACACCCCCGCAAACACGTCACCCGTTGACGTGCTCACGGGTCTGCCAGCCACGGCCTCCCGGCAAGGAGCCACGGCTGACACGCCAGGCACTCCGCTACCACACGGTTCCGCCGCCACCCCATGAAACACTCCGGTCCATGGGGTAGGTCCGCACGGAAAACCGTACGGACCCGTAACAGTCGCGGAACCGTAGCCGGACACGGGCACCAACGGCACCCCACGTCCGGCTGCCGGACCAGGCGAGATAGGTGAGTACCACGCCTGGCCCGGCACACCCGTTCCCGTGACGGCTGGTGACAAACCAAGCCGCCCGGAACCGGTGTACGGTAACGGATTGGCCTCAGCCGCAGGCGGAGCCGCTGACCTGGCTTGCGCCAAACCAGACAAATGGAGGCCGGTTCCGTCCAGGATGGAATCAACCTCCATATTCTCCACCTGCGGCTTCACGGGCCGCAGCAACCTCTCCTCCTCGGCCTCCTCGTCTTCAGACTCCGAAGAGCAGTCACTAGACGAGTCAACCGTGGAGCCGTCCTGGCGGACGGCTCCCACACCTTACGGACCGGCCACCGCTACTGGACCACCCGGAGGTGGCCGCAGAGAGACAGAACCTGTCTGGCCGAAGCCAGACGGGACTGCCAGGGGGCCGTACGAGACGGCCCCCTCGGTAACCAGTCCAGAATCCTGTCCGAGGACAGGATCCGTACCAGGCATGGGGAGAAACTGCCCCCCCAACCTTTGGTAGCAGGGACGACACCAGCGTGGGCAGAACGCTATGCAGAAAACCCTGCATAGCCGGACCAAACCACGCCGGCGGTGCCATCTCCGCCACCTCCAGCTGGGGACGTGGAGCACCCCCACCGGCCGAACCGGGCACTCCACGATTTCGTCTCGGACCGCCTGACCCCGCATCAGACCCAGCCAAGTCCTTCTGGGCAAGGAACTTAACCATCATCTCGACGGACCACACTGCACAAACATTACACCTATGATCTATATTACACAGGGAACACCTAAAACAAGCATGGTCCTTGAACACTACACGGACAAACTTATGGCATTCGTCACATGATGGCGGGGCTGGCTTGGCCTATAAAATAAGCACAAACCTACAATAAACAAGCGGAACGAGACCCGGATGGAAGGCAGACAATTAATTTTCAAATAATTTTGACTCATAAATTAACCGTAACCTCCCCGCACCCCACCCCGCCACGTTACAACAACGATCGCATTGATTATGATGACAAGAATGCGGCGGGCATCAAACACACCCATAATAGATCCTCCAGGATGTGTAACGGCTCCAGGAATCATATCGCATAGCATTCGGGGTATATTTACTAATCAATATAAATTATACTCCTAACGAAAGCAGCACGATATGTGAAGAAAACAACAAAATGTATAACAAACTGCTGTATCACACGGTAAAACCGCAGACCACGCATCTACTCAAGAATTTTGAAACCACCGATCATTGCAAACCGATCGTGATCGCACGTAAACTTGATCATTCTAAAGTTTCCGGTACCATTTTTAGTACGCAGCACCCAGAACAAGATGCGCGAATTAATGAAAAATTTTTCTTCACATAAACATCCGAGCGACCGGGTGTGACGTCACCCGCTCGGATCCTACGGAGAACGACGTCAGCCGATATTCGTGTTAGAAATACCGTAGCAAACACCTATTTTCATATCTGCCGATCGCCTGTTGGGGTTTAAAGAAGGCGATCGTCTGGCATATATCGTTGTTAGCACACGTCCCAGATTCTATGGGGTCAGAAATTGGAACATGCGACACAACGAAATTTAGAGACCTAAGTCTTTTAACTATGGATAATAAAGAACGATACAACCTGGTTATCTTCGGCGGTATTCTCCATAGTCCTTAGTTATCCTTTCACGAACACACAAACTATCACAGATTAAAGACTTAGATCTTTTGTTTCACAAAAAACCCACTAAAATCCTTAATGCAGAAAGCATGTATTGCTCTTGTTGCTATGCAAACAAGAATGAGCTCTATGGTAAACGGGTACTCGGCAGTTGGGAGCCGAGTACCCGGTTCCCAGGAGTCGGTAAAGCTTTCTAAGTCTATAATCCTAGAGCCGCTGTCAGGGCCAGCTGTATATCAGAAGTAACAGAATGGTGAGTATTGATCGAAGGAGAAATGTCACCCGTTGACGTGTTCATGGCCCTACCAGCAATGGCCTCCCGGCTAGGAGCCATTGCTGATATGCCAGTAACTCCGGTACCGTATGGTTCCGCCGCCACCCCATGAAAAACACCAGTCCATGGAGTAGGCCCGCACGGAAAACCGTGCAGACCCGTAACGGTTGAAGAACCGTGGCCAAACACGGGCGCCAATGGCACCCCATGTCTGATCGCCGGACCAGGCGAGATAGGTGAGTACCACGCCTGGCCAGCCACACACATCACCGTGTTGGTTGGCGGCATACCAACCATCACGGGACCAGTGCCCAGTACCAGAGTGGCCTCAACCACAGGCGGAGCCGCTGCCCTGGCTTGCGCCAAGCCAGACAGTTGGAGGACGGTTCTGTCCAGGACGGAATCGACCTCCATGCTCTCCACCCGCGGCATCACAGGCCGCAGCAATCTCTCCTCCTCAGCTTCCTCATCTTCAGACCCCCAAAGAGTCATCACTAGACGAGGAAACACAGGAGCCATCCTGGCGGACGGCTCCCATGCCTGACGGACCGGCCACCGCTACTGGACCACCCGGAAGTGGCCGCAGAGAGACAGAGCCCATCAGGCCAGACAGGGTCTGAATCAAACACGGGAAGAGACTGCCCTACAACTTTTGGCAGCAGGGACAACACCAGCGTGGGCAGAACGCTATGCAAGAAGCCTTGCATAGCAGGACCAAACCACGCCGGCGGTGCCATCTCCGCCACCTCCGGTTGCAGACGTGGAACGCCCCCAAGGGCCGAAACAGACACTCCACGATTTGCTTTCGGACCGCCTGGCCACGTCCTTCTGGGCAAGGAACTTAACCATCATGTCGGACGACCACACTGCACAAACGTTACACCTACTGTCAAGATTACATTTGGTACAACAGAAAAAGACATGGTCCTTGAATAGATCCCTCACGAATTTATGGCACTCGTCACATGATGGCAGGGCTGGCTTGGCCTATAAATAAGCACAAACCTACAATAAGCAAGTGGAACGAAACAGGAATGGAAGGCAGACAATTAATTTTCAAATATTTTGATCATAAATTAACTGTTAACCTTCCCGCACCCAACCCCGCAACGTTACAGCAAAGATCGCATTGATTATGACGACAAGAATGAAGCGGGCAATCGATACACCCATACACTGATCCTCAAGGATGTATAATGGAACCAGGAATCATATCGCATAGCATTCGGGGTATATTTACTAATCAATATAAATCATACTCCTAACGAAGGCCAAAACAATATGTGAAGAAACAACAAAATGTAAACAAACTGCTGTAGCACACGGTAAAACCGCAGCAGACCACACATCTCAAATTAAGAATTTTGAAACCACTGATCATTGCAAACAGATCGTGATAACACGCAAAACTTGAAAATTCCAGTTTTTCTGGTACCAATAAAGTATGCAGCACCCAGAATCAGATGCGCGAATTAATGAAACATTTTCTTCACATAAACATCCGAACAACACGGGTGTGACGTCACCCGCTCGGATCTTACAGAGAACGACGTCAGCCGATTTTCGTGTTAAAACACCGTAAAGCCAACACCTTATTTCATATCCGCCGATCGCCTGTTGGGGTTTAAAGGAAGGCAATCAATCTGGCATATTTCATTGTTAACACACTTCCCAGATTCTTTGGGGTCAGAAATTGGAACATGCGACACAGACGAAATTTTGAAGACCTAAGTCTTTTAACTATAGAATAACATGGAAATATACGACCTGGATATCATCGGCTCCTTCCATGGTAATCCAATATAATCCTTAGAGAGCGCACAAGGCTATCACAATTACACAGAAAAAGACTTAACTCAAGACTCCAACTGCACAAAAAAGCATGTAGCTCTTGTTGCTATGCAAACAAGAATGAGCTTCATGGCAAACGGGTACTCGGCAGTTGGGAGCCGAGTACCCAGTTCCAGGAGTCAGTAAAGCTTACTAAGTCTATAGTCCTAGGGCCCAGCTATCCAGGCTAGCTTGTATCAGAAGTAATAGAATGGTGAGTATTGATCGAAGGAGAATATTGTATTCTGCGGCTGTAGTAGTAGAAACGTCCTACAGCTGCAATCAGTTCTTCTTCACTTTTGCCCACTGTGTCTTGTCCTTAGCCAAAATCCTTAGCTTCCTCAGGTCCATTCTTGACTTGAGTGTACCTAATCCTGCTTTCTTGAGGTCACCTCGTAGCACACTTAGCAGATTTATGCAATGACGTCCTCTCCTGGCTCTGTATTTGCTGGCTCCGAGTAGGGCGAATTCCAAGGCTCTCTGTGCTGGTGTGTCTTCTGGCATCCTTAGCACATGGCCAAACATGGACCAACTTTGCTGGGCGACTTTTACAGACAGCGGCAACGTAACGGAAATTATGCTCTCTGGCCAGTGGCCATCGGTGTCCAGTGATTGTGCGTAGGTGTTTGCGGTGGCAGGCATCAACTTTGTCTAGAGCTGCCTTTGGAGCTGCCCAGCTGCTACAGTTATACATCATCAAGGATACGCAGGTTGCATTGTATAAACGTAGCCTTTTTACCAACGGCATCTTTGATCTACGAATCCATAGCTTCCAGAAGGACTCGAAAGCTATGTTCCCCATGATGCAGCATGCAGCAATGTCAGCAGTACTGCAAAGCAGTGAGCCCAGGATTTTACTTTTCCTCCATGGTTCGCCGCCACAGAGTGGATCATCATTTTCTTTAGTTTGATGCTTTGTAGATAGGTATATGTGGGTGAACTCTGTTTTTGAATTCATTCATAAAGAGATTCTCAATTCTCAACAGGAATATAACTGGCCCGAAAGCTCCACCTTTGCAAATTAAAATTTTGGTATGTACTATATCGCGGTCAAAATGCACCGTACTTGCCTATTAAATCAGTGAAGTAGCCTGTAAAACACAATGATTTTGGATGTGGTTTAGCGTTACTTGCGACGTGTGATTCTTCAGAATAGCCACATCTGCTTGTTTGTTTAGTAGGCCTTTATTGCCATAGAGGTACCGCAAAAACAGTATCATTTTGAACACACATATCTCGCTTAGAAAATTAACTATAAACAGCTGATTGTAATTTATGTTCATGCAATACGTAGCGAGGAAAAATGACGAATTCATTCATATTTTACTTATACAATACAATTTAATGTCGCTATAACCCCACTATACAGCTCATGCATTTTAATTTGCGAGATTTATATGATTGCATTCTCCGTTATAGGCTAGACAAAAAACGTTCTCATTCCCGACATCGGCTAACATAGATTTAGATTACAAGTACATAGCAATGGATTAGCTGCCGATGTAAAACAGAGGTAACATATGTGACGAATTAAAACTTGAGGAAATGTCAAATTCATCGGCCATTAGTCTGACTAAAGCATTACACGACGCATAGGAGCAGATAGTTTAAAGGTATTTTTAAACTAATGCTGAATTGCTGGATTACACAGTGCCGTTGTGTTGGGTGTGTGGCCCAAATGTAAGTTATTTAGGTGGACATTTTAATTGGACCGCCGGACTGGTTAGTTGCATTTTTAACCGGCCCGATGTAAAAGCCACTGGCCTCAGGCAAGGGCTAAGTTGACCCCTGTGTAACCACATCATTCCATTATGTGCATGCAAGAGTTGTTGTAACTGCAACCACCGGTGTCCACAGAATGTTGGTAAATGTTATTGCTGTGTTTCGGTACCATATAAGATAAAATCAAAATTCTGGCTTTAAGACAACACCATGTTTTGGGCATTGTCTGCTGTAACAACACCCACGGTTAAATGGAATAATTGCACTCTATAAATACGGGAACCTGTAATGTCACCCACCCCCTGGACAGACAGTTATGTAAACACGTCACAGACAGCTGGGACCAATGAGAATACTTGACCAATGAGAATGCATATTATCGAGAAGGGCGAGGCAAGTACGTGCGTATGTCCCAGAGTTGGATCAGTCTGCAACAGGCTCTTGACCACTGCAGAAGCAAAATTTTCTGACATAGTATGTTCATCACTTTTAGCGATTTTCTGAAATGCTTGCAGATTTGAACATTATGAACTCGCTTTGAGCATTGAATACATTTTCGATCTTGTCAAGAAATATAGAAAATAAACTAAACCTTTCTGTTTTTATGGAAAACGATTAATTTATCCATTTACCAATTTTGATTTATTTCAATTCCTAAGAGAAGACACAACAAAATAGAATTCATTAAAAAAATGTATTCTTACGGCTTCATCATCATCATTTAACGGGGCATAAGCCATTGGCTTGTTATTGTCTCAGTGTTTTTCTTGTAGTATCTTGTTCTTGATTTGACTGTTGTTGGTTGATTAATTAAATCTCCTCGAAACCGTTAGATTTAAGAGTTTAACTCTTACCACTCCGATGTCAATATTCTATCTTTTGCTGTGTAAATAACAAAGAAGCCAGTGTACGTCACTCAACAGTTTGGTTGATGATGTTGATGTCTATGACAGCAACATCATCCACCAAATTTGCCGAAAAAATGAACACCAGATCATCTTTTAATTTAACATGAAAATTTTTAATCTTGAAATCGGCAAGGGCTAACACTGATTTGTGGACATGCTGTGGTCCAGATGGGTGTTCCCCACGTTAGTTGCGGTGTGTCGCCTACACTCATGGTTACACCCTGCTGCACCTAGCATTTGTTTGCATGCTGAGTTGTGGAGGCTGTGGCTGGTCTTATTGCAATTGTTTTAATTTTCTGTATTTGTCGCTATCAGAATCTCCTCTACGCTAGTGGATCTTCATGCTACCACAAAATGCAGACGTGGAAGCAGACTTCTCTACCGATAATTGAAATAGCTACAGAGCATGTTTTTGTCGATGCACAGGATACTCCAAGATAAGTCTGCTATATTGGAAGAATTGCAGTATGACTTTGTGTTGGGCTGGTATATGTATGCCTGTTCAGTCGAATTCAAATGATCTTTCTTTGCAGTAGATATCTAGTTAGCACTTGAATAATTCAAGTGTTGTTGCTTCGAATATTGTAGCTGGCAGTGAATTCCACTGTGGTAACACTGTTAACGAAAAAGTGCTTGCGAATATCTTTGTTGCTGTGCTTTATGTTGAGCTTGAACCTATGCCCTCTGGTCTGTGTAATACTGGATGGCTTGAAAAAGTAGTCCTTATCAATATTATACAGATCCCTGATGAGCTTGACTGTTTCAATTAAATCTCCTTGAAATTGCGTATATTTCAGTGACATTAGATTTAGGGCTTCAAGTCGCTCCGTGTAGCTATACGCTTTGATTTGCGGGACAAGTTTTGTTGCTCGACATTGAACTCTTTCTAATAGCTGTGATTGCCTTTTCAATCTTGGTGACCATGTCAAGTTGCAGTATTCAAGAATAGGTCTCACTACAGATTTGTACAAGAGCATGAAAGATGGGTCAATGTTGGTAAATGTTCTCTTGATTAGTCCTAATGTGCTGTTCGCCTTGGATACAATATTCCCTATATGTATATCAAATGAAAGGGTTCTGTCAATATGCACTCCCAAGTCTTTTTCTACCTCTGACGTTGATACACGATGCATATCGGGCATATCTGTCCTATAGTATTTGGTTTGAGGGTTGTTTCTGCTGAAATGTATGACATGCATTTTATCTCTGTTGAAAGATAGTTGCCATATATTTCAAAACGGTTTTATTTCAAACAAGGCTTTACAAGATTACAGAATTTATGTAGTCTACAAAATTACTTTTTTAAACTTCTTTCGACATTGCTACTTAAATTTCGTTGTTTTCGCCGACCCAGCTTTTGTATCAATCAGCTTTATCGCTCAAAATTGCAACAGCCAATATTTCAGCATTCCGATAAGCCATCCGCTAATCATTAAATTAACTGAAAAATAGGAAACATATGTTTAGAAGAGTAAGAAATAAGAACGGGTAGATCGATATACCTAAAAGGTATATCGTCACCCAAACATAGGTATAAACAAAACATAGATATATATAGAATAGTATATACACCAGGCGGCCAAGTACATATATACGGCCGCCAAGATCTGTGTACACCCATGGATATGGGGTGGCGGGATGGGGTGAGTGTGATGCACGTGACATTTGACCATTGTTTTAAAGAGCTTATTGCGCTCACCCACTAGGCATAGTCTCTATGAAGAGCCGCAGTCTACTACTGCGTCTCTAACATCTGCCTATCGATTCCTGTCTGGATTTTCCGTCGAAACGGTCCATATTTAACACGCCTTTTTTTACACGAAAACAGTCAGTAAAACTATATCGGCAACATCAGATTGCCGTAAATAGTTTAGTGAATTATTCTCTTTAAACCATTCAGTTTTCATTTTATTCAAAGTAAACAACAAGCACGTTTGTCTGCGCGTACATTTTGTTTTTCGTATCTTCTCGCTTCGGTTGATGACTCACGTCACCACCGAGTCAGCGCTAAAACACGGATCCCGTATTGCGTTGCCGGATGGCGCCCGCTTGTAGATTGAAGAATCTACGAGGTTGAATAGAAAAGCTCTGATCGAAAATAACATAAACTCATTAGATCGTAAAATAAAATAAGAATAATAACAAGAATACGAATAAATTATCAAAAGATTTCGTTTTAAAAAGAATAATAAGAATACAAAATAATAATAATAATAATGATGATGATGATGATGAAGAAGAAGAAGAAGAAGAAGAAGAAGAAGAAGAAATAAGAATAATTTGATTTTAAAAATGAAAAAAAAAATAAGAAGAAGTATAATAAATAAGAATAATTTGATGTTAAAAAAATTTTAAAATAAATAATAATAATAATAATAATAATAATAAGAATAAACAACTCATTTTCGGCTCCTTCTTCCTTCAGACGTGGTATTAGGCAAGGTTGTTCCCTATCAGGTGCGTTGTATACTATTTGCATAGAGCCGTTATTAAACAAACTCCGTTCAATCAAGGATTAAAGAAAGTAACCTTGCCTAGGTCATTGATTATATTTTCGTCATGTAATTTTAGGGTTTTCCCATTATCTATCACTTGATAGGAAGTATTAAAGTGATTATGGCCTATGTGTATTACAGAAGATTTTTTAGGATTAAATCGGACCTGCCGTGTTTCTGACCACTGTTGCAGTGAGCTACGGTCTTGTTGTAGTTCTTTACAATCATCTGCATGTGTTATGGTTTTATAAGCTTTAGTATCATCCGCAAATAAAAAATGTCAGATTCAATCACAGATGGCATGTCATTGATAAAAATAGTGAAAAGTACTGGACCGAGTACACTGCCCTGTGGATCTCCACTCAAAACAGGTGTCCATGACGAAAAGGCTCCTTTTACTACAACCCTCTGTTGGCGATTTGTTAAAAAGGATCTTAACCAGTTTAGTAGATTACCTGAAATTGTGTATTGGCTTAATTTACTTGGAAGGCGTTCATGAGGCACTGTGTCAAATGCCTTCATGAAATCAAGATACAGGACATCTATATCTTCACCCCTGTCTACATCAGTCGTCCAGGCCTCTAACACTTCTAATAATTGTGTAACTGTAGATCGCCCAGCCATGAAACCATGTTGATAGTCAGTAAAAAAACCTGTTATTTATCATGTGGGCTACTACCTTGTCCCTCACAATGCTCTCCAGTACCTTACAGGAAATGGAGGTAAGGCTAATCGGTCTATAGTTATTTGGTTGTCTTTTTACCCCTTCTTATGTATGGGTATGACATGGGCATACTTCCAATCTGTCGACACTGAACCTGTGTCTAATGATTTTTGGTATATAAGTGTCAAGGGCCTATGACATCATTTAATTCTTTGAGTAGCCGAGGATGTAAACCATCAGGTCCTGGGGATTTGTTTTGCTTTAAGTTGCCTAGTTTTTCTTTCACAGTATCCAGATTCACTTTAATGTTGCTCAATGCATTGGTTTCGGTTTTAAATTTCATAATGGGAATAATATTTATATTTTCTTGGGTAAATATACTAGAAAAAAGTTGATTTAATAATTCTGCTTTTTCTTGGTCTGTTACAGTAAGGTTACCACTTATGTCTTCAAGATCTCCTACACTTTCTTTTGTTTTTAGTTTATTATTGGCATAGCGCCAAAATGATTTATGGTTCTTTTTAATGTTAGTCGCAATGTTTCTTTCAAAGAGCCTGACTGACAATTTCAGGATAATTATAGTCACCTATCAGTAGTAAATGTGAATGCTTGCTTTGAACAGATCTTTTAATTGTATCCAGTAATCTGTTATCATTTATTTCATTTGAGTTTGGACTTCTGTATGTTCCCATTATTAGCAATTTGTCTCTTTGTTTTAGCCTAATTTCCACTACCACTATTTCATCTGGTAGGTCATCTATTGTTAATAGAGCATCTACTGGATTGAATACTGAGCGTATATATATATATATATATAGACACATCCCGGTTTACTTTCCCCAGGCTGCTATAGTCTTCTGCATTTGTAAATAAGGAATATCCATCAATTTGTAATTCCTCTTTATACACCTTGAATCTGAAGTGTTTGTGAAGTACTTCTGTTAATACAATGATATCTGGCTGTGTATCAAGAACCATTACTAAAAGTTCTTGTCGTTTATTTATGATAGAGTCAGCATTTGTATAAAATACTTTTAACTTATTTTGTTGTGTTTGCATAGAGGGTGCTTCCTTTGATTTGCATAATATATGCCTGGAATTCTGTATGTTACTGGTAGTAACAGTTTTAGCACACATAGGGTTAACTGTTGAGTTTTTAGTTTTGTCAACATAGTTTGTTTGACTTGGGTAGTTTGAATGTTGCAGATTATTTAGAACCTTGCAGCGGTTAGATAGTCTTACATGCGCTGATAAGGGAAATGGTTTGCATATTGTTCCTGGTATTGTAGTGGTTGATGGCTCCTCCCATTGCGAAAATTTTGTTGCAAAGCATTACTATTATACAATTCCACTCCATTACTTTCACTAAAATTACTCTGAGTACTACTCTTGTTCCATCTCCATTAGGATGAATGTGATCAAAAAATATCTGCGTACATATGTAACCATATGAATCATAAAAAACGGTAGAGTTGTCTACTAATAACACCCCATTCCTTTCCACCTGACCTTGCAACAAACTGTTAAAGTGACTCGTTAGATTGTTTTCATGATTATTCTGTGGTCTAGGTAGTAAAGTTGAGATTAAAATCTGTGTGTCTGGTGACAAGTGCCTGATGTATTGGATAATAGAGTCATAATCTTCTATCATGCTCTCTGGCTTCCTGCGGCCTATATCATTGCTGCCTACATGTAACACAACAATATCATAATGGCTCTGTGTCATGTATCTTTCAAGTTGATCATGTAAATCAATTATTCGTGCTCCACGTATTGTTCGAATTGACACATTATATTCATTATTGGACATATACCGTCCACTCAATTTTCTAAGGGTGGAGCTGCCAATGATCAAGACATTCTTTTGCCTAAAATTGCCTTGGCGGTATTCATCATTTCTCATTCTAGCTTCAGGGTTGATCATGTTCATGCTGGGTGGGTTATTCCTTACATAGCTATGCCCCCCCCCCCCCCCTGCATTTCCCCTGTTAACATTTCTGGCCTCATGATATGATCTTGTAGGATTATTATGAGAATGCTGTGAAGAGGGAGCTGTGTTTTTGGAAGCCACTTCTATGTAAGTCATAGGATCATGAACATTGCCTGATTTATTCATATTATCAGGGTTTGTACACCTTTCAGTATTTGAAATTCCATGACTTTTCCATGACTTTCCATGACTAAAATTTAAAAATTCCATGACCTCCAAGAATCAATAGCTAGGTCAGACAGTCAAATTTGTTTCAAAATGTTCAATAGCATATAGTGAATCATATGGACTAATTTTTTATCTAGGGAAATGGGTCAACATGTGAGAATTTCCGGTACATTTAAAATAAAATCTGAGGTTTTCACCTAAAAAATTGACAAATAAAAGTTCTGAATGGAAGTTCTAGAGCCTATGATCATACATGTAGCACCATTTCAGTCCAACTTGGTTGAAATCGTTCAAAATGGTAACAAGCAATATGGCCATTTCTAGAAAATTTTGAACAAAATGACCCAAAAGATTGTATATATATATATATACGCTCAGTATTGAATCCAGTAGATGCTCTATTAACAATAGATGACCTACCTAACCGTGTAACACTCATATGATATATCAGCCAAAGACAGCTTCTGTAGTGGTCTTGAGAAATGTCCATTTGCAGACCATGAGAAGACTATTGTTGAACATTTTTCTAAAATAGTCTTCACTTGGTCTGCAAATTGACATTTTCTTTGAAATTTGTTTACATTTTTTTTTAACAAATTTAAGGCTTAAAGACTAGCCTTCTACTTGGCCAAGGTGTTCAAGAAAAAAATTGAAATCCATTCCTTAAATTGGTTACTTTCACGAATATATTGTGCACTAATAGATAGCACGCAGGGGAAAACTTGACAAAGTATGAGCCAAAAAAGCCTTATACAGGTATATAACACGCAGTCATAGCTCAGAAATATTGCAAAACATATTTTTTTGACTAACGAAAATTGGTAACTTTACCGCTAGATTCAAAATAATAATAATAATAATAATCCCTTAGTGGCTAAATATCTGTTTATTTTTATTAATATTAACACGTTTATTTCATACTTTAACCGTAATAGAACGCATAAAACGACCAGACGTATATATACTGGTCTGGCGTTTTGTTAGCTTACTAAAATACTTACCACTCAATTCACTGTTTGCTAAAAGTCACCTGACTTAGATATCTCAGAAAATTTTAACCTATTCATTCCCATGGTGTAGGTTCCCTTGAAACAAGTTTAGCAGAGATACATCCCTCCATTGGGTAGTCTTGATAGTATCTCTTTAACTCTAAAGCAGTCATTGCTCTAGGGAACCGGTTCCTCTATTCCTATAGAGAACATATAAACGAGTCTGTGAGCATGCGCACTTATGCTACTATGCATGCGACCGAGTCCAAGCCGTCATTAATTAATTCCACAAATTTTTAATGATTTGCAATTTAACGATGCGGGGTGGCTGAGGTGGGCCCCAGTGAATTGAGTGGTAAGTATTTTAGTAAGCTAACAAAACGCCAGACCAGTATATATACGTCTGGTCGTTTTGTAACACAACAAAAATACTAAGCCACTCAATTCACTGTTTGCTAAAACACAGAATTGGTCAGAGCCCAAATACTAGGTGGGTTGGTAAATTGCAAATCAGGAATGAAAGGTTAATCACCAAAAATACTAAAACCAACTAAATCGCTGAAGTGCTGAAATAGCACGAACAAACAAATGTTCGAAATAAAATACAATAATATAATGATAATTAGAAAATCTCAGCAAAGAGAATTTAAAAACAGCCGTGAGATGGTGAAGAAGACGGCTGACTAAAGAATCTAGGCAATTGAGCCTAGGTTTGAGTGGCGAAACGAGAAATGTCAGATTGTGAATTGAATCTGATCTTTCAAATAAAAATAATGTAGAATCTGACATTTATACTGCAACTTACATAATGTCGTCCACTGATAGATCTGCATAGAATGCGAAGGAGGCCATACCACGAACATCGTGTGCCTTAACACAAACTGAGTGTCTCCTGGAGATACATTCTAGTGTCAATTAATGGTGTCTGTAATCCAGTTGATGAGATGCGCGCTTACTAAACAAATTCGCATAAGTAATCTGAACGGTAGATCTGCATAGAATGCGAAGGAGAAGGCCATACCACGAACATCGTGTGCCTTAACACTTACTGAGTGTCTCCTGGAGGTACATTCTAGTGTCGATTAATGGTGTCTGTAATCCAGTTGATGAGATGCGCGCTTACTAAACAAATTTGCATAAGTAACCTGAACGGTGTTTCAAAAAGATATTTTAAATTGGGCATAGTTTTCGGAAAGGATTGAAAACAATTAATTAGGTTTTATATATATATAAGATCTCTTCAAGGGCAAAGAATGAGGCCAGCTCTCCTGCCACCTAGAAAAGATCATTCCCAAAAAGAATATGAATATCAAAATGCCATCTAACAAACGCGGCCGCGAATGATTTCAGAGTTATACAATTAAACAGATGGACCCAAGAATGAATTAATAGAAGAATTTATTATAGGTATTTGCCTTTGTGCTATACCCTAAAAATACCGGTACCATGGATAAATGATGTAAATACTTAATAACTCTCAAACCGGCTTCTAGAAAACAAAGAAGGATAGATGCTAGTGAAAACGATAACACCACCCCAGCATACAGGGATTTAAATCATCAAAAAATATGCCATGAATCTATGACTTGATGATGGGATGCAGAATCGGGCGAGATAATGTGCTGTTCTAACAACCATTTGAAAACCTTAAATATACTCTGGTAAATTCTCCTGTAACAGATAGTTTGAATTGATTAAGAATACTAAAGTTCAGACAAAAAATCAATTTCTGAAAAACAGGTCTCTTGGAAAATACCATATATACATATTGAAGATTTGTGGAATGATGAACTGAAAGCTGCTGTTAAACGAGATAGAAAATCAGCAAAATTGGTAAGACGCTTTGGATTTCCACAAAGAGGACTACGAGATCCACTGAATAACTCTCATTGGCCCAAGCAGGAGTGATTAAAGGGATAATACATTCTGCTGACAAAAGTTCTTAAAGACAATTGTACTAGAAACCGCTGACAAAAGTTCTTAAATACAATTGGCACTAGAAAGTTAAATTGAAGATAATTTTAAAAAATGTGAAGTCTATGACTGGGCCAGAGCATCTACCGCCAGAGCCTAGCCTGGAGGAAGAATATGAACATCAAATCTGGACACTATACTGAGTAGAAACTTAATGGGATGTAATAAATGAGCTACAAGGAAAATCATTCTACCTGGAATGTGAGCTGCTGAAAGTTTTGCTGACATCTCCACCGCAGGAGGAAGACCAAGACTCCAGACAAAATATGATAACCTCAACTGCCCTGCTTGTTGATGAAGGTCACTACTATAGAAATGACTGCATGAGCAGATAGGTGCTTGTGAAAGAGACAATATCTCTTCATTCTCCAATATTCCTGAGTATTGAAGAGGAATACTAGAGTATTAGTTCCTGTTCTAGTTCCTGAAAAGGAAGAGAGTAGTAAGACTACTTTATCTGATTCCATAGACACAAGAACGAGATCCCCTCCCCCAAACACGTAAGAACAAGACATCAAACTGGACCTGCAGATGGATTAACTGGTGAATTGGTACCGATGACACCCAACGAATGAAAATGCAGTGTATGCAGTCGTGGTGAGGGCCAAAATTCTGAATTACCAGACTTGACCTTCGTACACAAAACTGACTCCATTCGGCCCAAATTTTAACACAATTAAGCAACCTTCCAAGCCAGAGGAATCCCAGACTGGCTATGATGTAATTAAAAGAACCCAGATCCAGTTAGGACAAATTCTGTATATATAGAAATATCAGAAAACACTGTCCCTTATCCTTGACTAGACCAGTGATGACTAGGCAAAATGACTCCATGTCCATATTATTCCTTTCATCGATGAACTCCATTTCTGAGACAACATAGTAGGAAAAGAGTTGAATATAAAACGATTGACTAAGTAATTTTTGTCTCAAACAGTATCAAAGCAGCCATGGGTTCCAGACAAAATAATTCCAAAATATACAACAGAATTAGTATTAAATCATGAAGTGTAAATTTTTTGGAAGTTGTCAGAAAAGGATAAATATATGAGTTGAAGATAAGAGCCGAGACCCTATAAAAGATGATCTGCCAGCACCTCATAATCCTTAAAGTCTGGATTCTGCCATTCCTCCACTGTATCCTACTTGAAAAGAGCAGAAAATTATTGATCAGGAACAGAAGCAGGACTAATGTCAAAGGAGACCAACATGGTTTGATAGAAAAAAGGGGGATTCAATGACTACATTGATTGTACCTTATATGTAGGAAATCTGCTACCTAAGACATGCATGAGGCTAGCTATACCCATCCCACCCCTGATAGAGTAGAGATTATATAGAAGCGCTTAAGCATGACAGCTAGGACCAGAATAAACCTGCAGAATCTTATTTTACAAATCTAATTTTAAAACAAAGCTAGTATGATATGAGCCCAATTGTTAATATCTTTATCAGATGATTAAACAGGAAAGAAGTCCATCAAACCTGTGACCAGATCAATGATGGATAAGGACAAAGGACTGAAACTACACAGAAGGGTGAAAGGAAAAAACCATATTCCACAATCCATGCAAAGGCAATAATCCAATCATCTTGGTTAGGCCCCCTTGAGGAATTTATTTAATAATGCCTGGGAAATTTAGAATTTAGAAGAATAAAAAATAGGCTTGAATAGATAAGGCTGAGAAGACCTCTCCATATGACAATAATAGAAATAGATATATCCCTAGACAAATAAAAAGATCAAAATTTCTACTGAACTCGAGAAAGGAGCGGTGTAAATCTTGATATGACAAAAAAGATTTTGTTATTGTGACAAGCTTACATTCACCCATAGATATGCTTCATCATGGCGAGGGATCCTACTGACAGAAAAGAAAGACTGAAAAACTATGTTAAAAATAAATCAGGCCAGATATGATGTTAAAAGATAGCAAACCACTATTCACAATTAAAATAATAAAGTCTGACGCACTTATTTGCAGATTGATATTAGTCGAAAGATGGAGGCTGATAGTTAGAGTGTAATACATGAGAAGATTCAGGAGCAAAACGAAATCTAGTGAAATCAAAACGACAAAAGCACTGCTAGGATCATAAGAAAAAATTAAATCATTCCTAGAAGATAAATGCGAAGAGTTGGGTGTACACAAGGTTTCGAAGGATGAGGATAATTGGATGGTTCAGCCATTGCACTAAGAGCAACTAATAAAGAATTAAAGAATCCAAAATAAGAGCCCCTGAAATAGGGCATTTAAACTGTCAAGTGATTTAGAAACAAACAATACCAGCAAAACACCAGAAGTGATTTGATTTGGCATACCTAAACCAGAAGTTTAATTATAATCAGTTGCTATGCCATAAAAATTGAGTTATAATCTAGATAATAATACTGAGCACAGGACAATTAGGCCTCATGGTCATCTCTTCTTCATTTATCTCCATGCCTGTGCCGTCACTTCTAGTCATGGGTTGCGTGTACGGTGTAGTCATACATTGGCTTGACTATGCCAAAGCCTACCTAAACCATTTTCGAATGTTTTAAGAGATGGTGTGGAAACAACATGTTCAGACCAACATTTCACAGTTTACACACCCCTTAGAGAGAAAATTTTTCTAACTAGGTTAGTTCTCCCCCTCTTCTAGACTTTCAGATGATTTCCACGAGTAATAGTCCATTTGCAAGCAGAATGTTATATTTGACTATAACAATTAATCGATTGAGAGCCGATAGAATGATCCCTCATAGCCTGGGTACGTGCTCTATATATTCAATTTCACCCAAGTTAAGTACCCGCAGAAAGAATTTACAAAATGATGAGAGATTAGATTATACATTAAGTAGGGAAAAAACCCATCTTAGGGCTAATAAAAGTGGCTGATAGTCAAGAACTTTCCTGATCCAAAGGCTATGCTTGCTACTAAAACACTGAGATCAACACACATCTCTGATATAGTAAAACTTGGTCATCAAAGTTTGTAGCGTTTACTATCAAAATATTAACCATTTAACTCTCGAAGTTATTAGTCATAAGTTGCAACTGAAATAAGTTGACTCTGAATGAGTACCAGCAAATATGGGAGTGGCGTATTTACTTAAAAATCCATAAATAGGTCGCACATTTATGATCAATTTACATGCTCTAAAAAATTTGCGCGCACTATATACAAGGATAAAACTTATTTTCCTCTGAATTTTTAAACATCTTAACGTCTGAAGATACCACGAAAAAACCCTTCACAAATCTTGTCACCTCGCGGCTATGCTTAATGTATACCTCAAAACATCATTCGCAGAAGTGAAATTATTAAATTGAGCAGCCTAAATATTGCGTATCCTTTAATAAAGATTGTTTTTTCCATCAAAATTAATCCTAACTTGACATAAATGTCGTCTTTATAATATATAAATCAGAATCACGTGATAATCACATGATATATAAATCACGTGATATTATCTGACCAGATTAGGTTAAAGCAAATTTTAATGAAGTAGGTTAAGCGAGTACTCGGATATAGATATCCTGGAATCGGAAATTCGGCAATGAGATCTACGCTTCTCGTCAGCGCCTCCAAACGGAGATTTACTTTGCCACTGTCCGGCTCGCTAACAATAGACGCTGGCTACCCAGTTTAATTATCGGCCGTTCATGCAATTTTTCTAGAACATCGCATTACGTTTTAGATCATTTTAGGTTCACATTACAATATAACCAGTAATATATATAATAAGTTTTAACGCTAGATTTAGAAATCAAGTGAACGCAAGTTTCTCCCTAGATTTACAAATCAAGTGAACCTGATAATCTGGCACAGGCTTAATAGCCTATCTAACAAAAGCGGGTTATGTGATTACGAGGATTCAATTCAGTATCGTAATTTTGAACATCCGGGCATTCCGAGATCGTCCAACATTTGCCAATTTACGACACACTAAAGAGGATATCCCATAGCAACGCAATGTTTACATTTTTCATGAAACTACGGCCATAAAAAATACTTGCGTCGACTAACCCCGCCAGGTATTAGAAAACATAAAATCTCGAGTAATTTTTATAAGATATTAAATAAAAGGTAAAAAGGTTTCATGGCCCATTGCTAGTAATGTTAAATTAGCCTGCAAAAACGCCGCCAATTGAAAGCGAACACCGAATCGCGAATTAATACGATGGTCTCGTCTTTATTGTAATACGACTGACATGACTGACTGATCATCATGAAGTAATTGCGAGTTTCATGTTAGTTGGTTAGTAACGGTCCTTAGAAGGACCACTCGCTTTTCTTCAGGGGATGATCGTGGTGTATCCTTGTGGTGTTCATCCGGTCCACCATGCCTGTTTGCACCACTGTCACATTCTTAATAGATCCAATAACTTCCCAACCGGTATATTACAGTTATGTAGGATACCTTATGTAGGATTCGATCCAAACCGGTATGTAGTATACCTTATGTAGGAAAGAATGACGCTCGGAAATACGTACCTAGTCAAAACTCTTAATTGATCCACTAACTTCCCAACCGGTATGTTACATATGTTATGTAGGATACCTTTCGTAGGAGATGTTCCAAACCGGTATATAGTATACCTTTCGTAGGAACGGAGCCTCGTGGCTAAAATAGGATCCGAGTTATTGACTTCACCTGGCTTGTAATGTGAAGCTGGCGCCATTTTCTTTCAACTTGGTCACAACGAACTTTGTGCTCATATTCACGTAAATTATAACCATTTTACATAAGTACTATGACTTATTCAACAAAGACCACTTGTACTGTGGTATTCATGAAAAGCAAATGTGGATGTAGCTCCACAAGATTATGGAATGAATAGGATTTGTTGAGATAAAAGTTAGGTGTTTCCCGTAATACAGAAAATTAATTAATGAAGGCTTGGACTCGGTCGCATGCATAGTAGCATAAGTGCGCATGCTCACAGACTCGTTTATATGTTCTCTATAGGAATAGAGGAACCGGTTCCCTAGAGCAATGACTGCTTTAGAGTTAAAGAGATACTATCAAGACTACCCAATGGAGGGATGTATCTCTGCTAAACTTGTTTCAAGGGAACCTACACCATGGGAATGAATAGGTTAAAATTTTCTGAGATATCTAAGTCAGGTGACTTTTAGCAAACAGTGAATTGAGTGGCTTAGTATTTTTGTTGTGTTACAAAACCATCTTTGAGCAAGAAATACATTCAATACACTGGGGAATCCCCATACGTTAGCGAGAGCGAAATATTACCGCCATCTAATTATCATAATGTAACCAAGTCGGCCGAGACGAAATCGTCCACATGGACAAAAATCTTGCCAATAAATATACTGCTGAATGCATATGCTGAGTAGGAAATAGTGAATTTATTGCTCAAATTGTTTTAAAAACATCTGTACATATTTATTATTTTGGGATATTGGCGTTACAAACCTGTTTTTATTTGGGAGGCCTCCTTCCAGTCCATACATAGTTCAGTGGAATGCCTCCAATCACAAAAGAGTTTAATTTGGCCTTCCAACATAAGAAGCGATCTAACCTCATTTTAATTCTTACGTTGTTTTGGGTCATTTTATGTTGGTTGGACATATGACTTTGATAATGAATGAAATCATGTGATCGCAGCGATAAAGAAATGAAATGTGTATTTCCGAGCTTTATTTCCTTATTTTACATTTGTATGCCATCAGATTTTATTTTTATTTAGGGAGATTATCATTTTCCATGACTTTTCCATGACTTTTATCAAAATGACAAATTTCCAGGCCTGGAATTTAGATTTTCAAATTCCATGACTTTCCAGGATTTCCATGACCCGTGCGAACCCTGTATTATACTTGTTTTGTGTATTCTGACTGTGAAATGGGGCTTGGAATTGAGCCACATGTTTATTATTACTTTTGCTGTTAAAAGTTTGACGTATTTCTCTGCTAGTTGTGGTTGTTACATTATTGTTGTTTTGGCGTATACTAACTACTGATATACATTTAGTTTCAGTCTGCTTTGGATGCAGTTCATTCTGTATTTGTAGGTCATGTACTTGTTCCTTTATTACCTTAATTTCTTGCAGTATTGCTTGCAACACATCACTATTTTGGTCTGACTGATGAGGTTGGGCTAGCTCCTTATCTGCTGTGAATATACTTGGAGATGTGCACTGCACTGAATCAGAATTTTCATCTGAATTAGTCTGTGTGTGTGTGAGTGTTTTATATTTAATATAGTCTTACTTGTACTATTATTGGTAGGAGGTGTATGCATGGCATTTACCTGCCCTGTGTACTGCTTACTGTAATAAGACTTATACGATTCTAGAAAATCGCCAATTTTATCCGATATTGGGGTGCATAGTATGCATGTATATTTACGCTTAGAAGTAATTAAGGCACTTAGCATATACACAGGAAGGTCAGTACAATTGTAGTGCCACCATATATTGCAATCTGAGCATTTCATCATAAATTTATTGTCAGCTTGACCACAGGGACATTCTCCATTAACCTGCTTCTTCATAGTTTCATTGTTACTATCAAATGTAGCTATTTCATTGTTAGTTGATAGTCCTACTTGAGTTAGTGTACAAACAAGAGATGCAAGTGAATGTGTGTAAGTTATACTATTATCAGCATCTGCTCTTGAGGAGGGTGTGCAAAATGTTAGCGGTGGTAGTATTGGAGGTGGAGGATTGCCTGTATTTAGTGTAACTGGATGTGTTAGAGCTGAAGAGTTTAATCCGTATGGAGCAGGTGTAAAGATGGGAGGTGAAGAATAAAGCACTCCTGAGCTACCTATATTGCACATTATCCTATTTTGTTTACGCGCTTCCTCTGAAAACGTTTAAGGTGAAGAGTTGTCCATCATTCATTGACGATCTTCCTCAAGTCTCTGTCACTCACATCTGCTACATAGGAAGTCGTCATTATTACGATTGATGACAGACGGACTTCTTATACCACATTTATAACATGAATTTTGTTTCAGTGTGTAACGTGTACAGCTTTTCAGTTGCTTACTTTACACCTTAAGGATGGTGTGTGTGTGTGTGTGTGTGTGTGCGTGTGCGCGTGTGCAAAGACAAGACAATATAGGACAGAACAAATACCTATTTGTTAGATGAGTGAGGTTAGGTTCTCTGCCCTGCGGCCACTCAGGGAAAGATTTTACACGGGGGCAGCTATATATATGCACACAGGTGTTAGACAGAATGGGCTGACAGAAAACTTGTGCACTCTCTATTTATAATTTGTTTGTTACTGTGTGTTACTGTGTTTATCCGTGCCTATAAAATGTTGGTGTGTGTGTTTTAACTAGGATTTGGTCTTGAATATTACTTAATATAAATTAGATTTTAGATCTCTATTTAGTTACTTAACACCTTATCGTATGCTTTAAAGCAAGTTATTTATTTATTTATTCATTTATTCTTTTTATTTATCATTATTTTTTATTTTTTTGGTCGGTCAGAACAGATTTGTATTGGTAAAACTATGTCTTCTGCTATTATAACATATAATACAGCTACATATACAATTTAACCATTAGTTATCACAGTGGGTTGTTTATTTTGTGATCTTATATGTATTTAGGAAAGTGCATGCACTTGTTTAAGTTAAAAATGTATATATTTATGTACAGATATGTCCCATAAGACCTATTAGATTATAAATTATCTCCCGCAGGATTTTACTAAAAACTATTATTTAGGAGACGCTTCTTAAGAGGTTTTATACAGAGTATTTCTTAAGACAAAGTAAAAATTCTAAATTATCACAGACAATATTTTAAGAACATTTTAAGGTTTTTTTGTTATTTAAGACGCATGTAATACTATATACAATTTGATTTGTTAAGAATATTATATACAATTTGGTTGGTGAGAACGTGTTAACCTATTCTAGAGAAAATGGCAATGTGCGAAAACTGGTAACCTTAGAAGTATATATTATAAATCTTTAATCTCTTTTATTATTCAATACTATATGGACTGTTGATAAAATATATGTAAAGTATATTAAGAATTTTGTAAGGATTTATCACATTTATCAATAGAGAAACTAAAATTTGCATTTAAAAATCTCAAGAAAAATTTACGTCCATTCACCATTGTTGCCAGATTTTTCAGATTATTATTTTTTTTTTTTTAAATCAAATTATTCTTATTTCTTCTTCATCTTCTCATTATTATTTTGTATTCTTATTATTCTTTTTAAAACTAAATCTTTTGATAATTTATTCGTATTCTTGTTATTATTCTTATTTTATTATCTAATGAGTTTATGTTATTTTCTATCAGAGCTTTTCTATTCAACCTCTTAGATTGTTCAATCTACAAGCGGGCGCCATCCGGCAACGCAATACGGGATCCGTGTTTTAGCGCGGACTCGGTGGTGACGTGAGTCATCAAACCGAAACGAGAAGATATGAAAAAAAAAAATGTACGCGCAGACAAACGTGCTTGTTGTTTACTTTGAATAAAATGAAGACTGAATGGTTTAAAGGGAATAATTCACTAAACTATTTACGGCAATCTGATGTTGCCGATATATTTTTATTGACTGCATAGTTCGTTTCGCACATATATCCAGTTTTTTGTGTAAATCGGAAAATCCAGACAGGAATCGATAGGCAGATGTTAGAGATGCAGTAGTAGACTGCGGCTCTTCATAGAGACTACCACAGTAACCACTAGGCAGCCGCAATGACTAATTTCATATTATTATTAGGTTACAATAGGGCGCCATAGTACGCAAAATACGTAACGTCGTCGAAGTGCAGTAAGATGTCAGACCAGAGACGAATGGTGGAATGGACTACCTGAAAGTAAAACAGTAGATGAGTAGTTGAGGATTCAGATCTATTCCATCTAAGAAATAAACGCGAGTTACCACTTTTCGTGAGGGGTAAGAATATGGATATAGACCAAGGATCACCGGAAAAATTACTATTCTCTAATAAGTATAGTTTATATACAAGCTGATAACATGGCATACAAATTTAAACGTCTAAAGTAAGCTGTTGCATTACATAATACAAGCTTACTGTTTAATTGCGAAAGTTTTATTGAAGAGTTATCTTATTCTTCTTGTTGTTGTTGTGTTGAGTAAATCCCGTCTATCAGACCGCAGGCCATTATGGGTACCTCATTCAGAAGTTGATTCCTAATCCTATATATTCAGTTTAACAACTTCCTAGATCTGTAGATCGGCATACACGCCGTAGAAAAATAGTCATTCTTACATTTCATAGGGTTTCATAGGATTGCACATAGGCACCGTACTCGTATGCTACTCTCTCTCTCTCTCTGTGTGTGCGTGCGTGCGTGCGTGCGTGCGTGCGTGCGTGCGTGCGTGCGTGCGTGCGTGCGTGCGTGCGTGCGTGCGTGCGTGCGTGCGTGCGTGCGTGCGTGCGTGCGTGCGTGTGGGTGGGTGGGTGGATAGATGGGTGGGTGGGTGGGTGGGTGGGTGGGTGGGTGTGTGTGTGTGTGTGAATCCTCATCTCCTTCCGGTCCTGATAGGTACCAAGGATGACGAGAATGGTGTAATTTAAGGAAATTAGGTGCACCGACTCGGTACACTTTAGTATGCATTCTCTACCAATGCTGACATGTGTTGTCAGGAAAGCTCTGACACGCTTGCATGCACGCTATGCAATCTCACGGACTTAGTCGTTTTATAGAAACCTTTCTTATATGGCCCTATGCATGCATACTATCCTACCCGTGGGTGGGTGGGTGCTTGGAATGTACCCAAAGCAGTCGTTCCGTACCCACCCGAGCTGGGATGGTCCGTACCCGTCCACCACTGCTACACCACCCCCTCCTAGTTTGACACGGGAGCACGCTAGGCGAGAATTATAGACTTCTCGAGTAGGCGCATAGTCGAGAGGAGTAGTGACGCGAGAGATGCATAGTTTAATCAGAGAAAAGCACATAGAGGTGCGAAAGAGTATGGGAGGGAGGCATACTTTTAGTTTTGATTTTTGGCCTGGTATTTATTTTTCCAGGCCTTTTCATTTTTGTTTTCATTTTGCAGTGCATGCTCTTTTTACTATTTAATACCCTGATTTGGCTAAACAGTGGCTCGAATGGGCGTTCTCTTGGTGACGGATAAGTAAATTTCCGCCGAGAATGCCCAAACTCCAACATACCTGAATTAAGATACATATATATGTATTAAGAACCGATTTAAAAACACAGTATATATCACAGTACATGTACAATATTAATTACGTATGCATACCGATTATATGAAGGCATGCATACAGCGTGGCCCATTTTAGCGGGTCTGCACGGATAGCTCTTGCCATCCCAAATCCGTCTCGTCATACTAACACGAGAAGAAAAATAATAAGAAAAATAGTATATAATAAGAAAAGCTAGTTCACCAGGCAGCCCCAGCAATAGCTGGGATGGCATGACAGTAATAAAGATATATTCGCTGCGGTGTTGTGTGTACTTACGCTGCATTTGGTGTGTTTACAACACAGCAATCTGCAGCGATTATTTTGCTGAGACACAGCTAGGCAATAATTTGCATAGCTGTGTTGGGTGACTGTAGTCAGCCAAGTGATGGGGTTTCGATTTTAAAAACATATATAATAAGAAGAAAAGTATTTCAAAAATAAAAATATATAATAGTTCAATTTTTCGTATACCTAGTCACACATTCTGCTGCATCCACGACAATAATGGCTACAAACGTCTGCTGAAAAGTTGCCCCAGTAAGTACTTGACGGCTGTGGCGAGTGGTCTTTTGGTTCTGATATTACGTTATCCATGTTAATAATGTTCTCGGTGCTCAAGTTTGATGAAGCTGCGGACAAGCTGGCGGATGCACTAGTGGTGGTGGTGATGATGATGGGTGAAGTCCTGATGGTTGCTGGTTCCAAAGTTGCTGTCATCACTGTGTTGGTGGCGGTGGTGGTAGTACTGCTTTCTTGAGGTCAGCAGAATGATGCAGAGATGTTGCGTGTCGCTCCAGTGGTTGTGGATATTTTCCTAATTTTTACAGCCTGAATAAGTCTACTCACGGATGTGCTAGGTACCACTTGGATCTCAGGTTGATGGTCTGTCCAGCATGGTAGCTTTTCTGATGGCAGGATATACTGGAATGATGATGCTGCTGCGCATGGATGTCGGAATGCTGGTATGTGGTGCTGAAGTGGTGATGGTGGCTTCCGTGAGCCTTATCTGCTCGTTGATAACTAAACTGAGTGGAGATATTGAACTATCTGAAATGTCCTGTAACACTGGATCATTAATTGTCACATGGGTTGTTATCACTACTGAAATTGGCTGTCCGATCACCGATGCAGGTGTTGTTGCGGTGGTGAGTGCTGCCAGTGTAGTTACTGTGGGTGCTGCCGGTGTGGACATTGCAGTTGGTGTCGATGCCGATTCTGCAGGTGCTGCCGGTGCTGTTTTTACGTGTGCTGCCGGTGCTGTGGTGATGATTGCTGGAGTGCTTGAGCTGGCTGGCTGTGTTGTGGATGCGGATGCTACTTGCGGAAAGACAGGTTGCCGTCTTTTTGTATGTTTAGTTTTGGCCATCTTCCCAGTCAGAATTACTACAATTGGAAGTCTATTTTCAAAACGCGGAGTGAGGATATCTATGTCCTCATTTTGCTCAGCAGGCTTTAATGTCACAACCAATATACGATGCTTAAAAGATAGCATGTGTGTTACACCGTACAACATGGCAGAATATAAGTACTTGCGGACTGCACAATATGCTCTCTGAAGTAGATGATCACAATTGACGTGATGTTTCAAGTCCGAAATTCTGGAAAATGCATGCTTGCACAGCTGTCCATCGTATGAAGTTGACGTACGTGGATATTTCTTGCTGATGTTAGCAGGTGCCAATTCTTCCGAGGTGTCGGACAAGGCGAGGTCCTCCGCAAGCGACATACTATTCCCACATGATAGTTATATGCAGATCTGAACGTACCTAACTAAATTTTCCTAGCTTTCCTAACTCTTCATAATCCTTTCCTGGCCAATTATAACATGAAATAATAAGAAGAAAGAAGAAGGTAACAGCAGAATTTGGTTTGCAACATGAAAATGGCCTAATGCCCGATCTTCCCTAGTGTCGAGTTTGGAGGGAGGATGAAATTTCAATGCACGCTTTCCTCCTTTTATACTTTTTGGTGATGTCACAGGAGAGCGGATGACCATGCCCGAAGGTTTCCGAGTGAGTCGGTTATTTCATATATGGAATTATTTAACTTTCGTTCTCCTGGAGTCCGATTATATATTCCTTTCATAAGAAGAAGGTAAAATATATATATATATATATATATATATATATATATATATATATATATATATATATATATATATATATATATATATATATATATATATATATATATATATATATATATATATATATATATATATAAGAAGGTAGAACAGCCGCTTTCATCCCAACTCGGCAAAAAATCGAGTCCCCAATGGACGTTAAAATCTGGAACCATTTATTCATGTGGATGCTCAACTTTTAATTAGTGTGATGCAGTTTTTCAAGTTGAATGCTTATAAACTCACCTGTTCAAATTTCATGCTGGAACGGCCAATGGGGTGTGAGAGAGCGTGATGGCATCAGTGACCATGACCCGACTCACCACCTCTCGCCTCCTCCATCATGCTGTGGTAGATTCGTGAAGGGTGGTTCTTTTGTTTATAGCCTTTGATCCAATTTACATGAAAATAGAAGTGATGATCACGTGATTCTTGTTCTGAAAGCACGTGGTTGATCGGAAACTTAGGCAATTTGTATATGGGTGGAGATTTGAGGCTGTTGACTGTACATATTTGATGCGAAAATAGAAATATATGTTTTCCTTATTCTGTTCCTTAGAACAGCGCCCATTTATATGCGTGTGATTTTGTACATTTTGCGCTGCCTCTTGTTTGTAGTAGGAATATTCCAGCCCATGTTGATTGGTGGCTGGAATACGTAGGTAAGAGAATATTTTTAATTCTCCATGGTGTTATACTGTCTAAGTTTTGATACTGCTTCATCAACCCGTGTGCTAATGATTTGTATATGAACAGTCGTGTTCTTAATCAAAATTAGGACAGTATAGCTGATGTTAATTTATTCTTTAGTTTAAACAGTTCCATGTATTGCAGGTTCCAAGTCTACTTCCCCTGCCAAGCTGGACTGTATTTACCAGGTGGGCGGACTGCCAAGCATCCTGCTCTATGGTTACTTTAGAGCACGGATGACCAAGATGGGTGCTGTCGCAGGTTGAGTAGCTACTCCATCACCGGATATGACATGTCCCAGGAACTCGACGCTCTGTCTGAAAAGATTACATTTCTTGGGTTTGAGCTTGAGGTTGGCAGCATGGAACCACATTAAGACCTTGTCCAAGTTGGACAGAGTCTGCTCAAATGAAGAGCCAAAGACGATTACGTCGTCGATATAACAGAGACAGGTCTCCCATTGTAGGGTAGTTAATACCTGCTCAATGAGATGCTCGAACGTTCCAGGAGCATTGCACAAGCCATAAGGCATCTTGCGGAATTGGAAAAGACCGTCTCTACAGACAAATACGGTCTTCTCCCGGTTAGACTCATCCATGGCTACCTGCCAGTACCCACTAGCTAAGACAAGGGTACAAAACCACTTGGCTCCGGACAAGGAATCTAAGGCCTGATCGATCTGCAGTAGAGGATACGCATCCTTGATGCTAAGATCATTAAGGTGGCGGCAGTCTATGCAAAACTGCAAAGATCTGTCCTTTTTGCCTGCTAGTACAATGGGACTGGCCTATGGGGATGCTGAAGGCTCTATAATACCTGTCCACAACATGTCATTTACCTGTTAATGTGCCTCCACCTCCTTGTGAATGGGAAGATGTCGAACGGGTTGTCTAATGGGTCGGTTGTTTCCGGTGTCGATGGAGTGTCACACGAGATGAGTTTTCCCCAGATCCATGTCTCCAGCTGAGAAACTTTCATGATACATATATAATATTTTCTGTATGTCACGTTTGTGAGATTGTGCCAATCCAAATGTGGTGCGCAAATATGTGTCATGCAGATGTTCCTGTAAATCATCAGAAGTTGTTTCTGGTGTAGGTGCGGTAGGGGGTATCTCCAGTGATATCACATCCACAAGATGGACACAACGAACTCCCGGTACTAGTGTTATTGGGTCCGCTGTACCATTGAATACACGAAATGGTATACGATCCTTATCGGTGGTGTCCACGATCATCCGAGGACTGGTGCATTGTGAGGTGATCATGTAATCAAGGCCGGGTTCCAGCATAGCTGTGTGTGTGTGTGTGTGTGTGTTGCTTCCTAACTGTGGTGCAGTGGCCCATAAGATTTCCTCTTGTCCCGGCTGAACTGTGGCCGTAGATGACAAAATTACTGCACAGGTGTCGTACAATGATGATTCCAGTCCAAGGGGTATGCGTCGGCCGTGTATGTCTAATTCCTGTTGTCTGCATTGTATGATGGCTTCGCTAGCACTGAGGAAGTCAGAACCGAGCAAGGCATCGTTTTGAATAGAGGCAATGACAACTCGCTGTATGAATTGCACTTCCTTTATCTGTATTACGAGGTTTACCATACCAGCCACAAGACAATAAAAATATGTTTGTAGGCCTAAGCGGTGGCTTTTTATGAGGTGTGATGCTCTCATATGAGCACTTGTTGAAAACGGTGATGGAAGCCCCAGTGTCTACGGTGGTACTGGTTGAAACGCCACTAAACAGGAAAGCACACTTATATATTACTTTGCGGTGCGCTTGTGGAAGAGTTTCCAATGATACTGCCTGAGGGATTTCTTTTGGTGCAGTATCATGCTATTGGTGGCTGAGTGGGGAAGGGACCAACCCGTCGTCACCATTGCTGTGATTCCTTAGGTGATGATGGAGCTGGGGGTAGCAATGGTGGTGTTGTTGATGCTGGTGTGGTGTACTGTGAATTTGTGTAGACAGCAGTCTGGACAGGACTGGTGCGGTCACGGATAAGGGCTACCTGTGTTAGCCACTTCTGACAATGTATCATCAGATGTTTAGTGGATGCGCAAAAGATTCAGTGACAGTGCTGTGGTTTGCCATTCTTGCCATTCTTAGGATGATGCTTCTTCTTGCAGATCAATGATGCTGAATGCTGACTGCAGTCCGTGTCACTGTTACTGCTGCTGGATGCGATGGGTGATGTTGTCATGACTTGTGAGTTGCATACTACCAAGGGGCATCGGGTGTTAAGTGCTTTGGTGGCAGGTCATGGTGCTTGTATAAACGTTGTTTCAGTGGATGTGCTACAACCAACCACTGCCATTTTTACATAGGAAAGAAGTTTTGTGAGATACAGAGGTTGCGGGGTCACAACCTCTCGCAGAGGGAACTGTCTGTGTCGTGGATGCATCTTTGGTACCAACATATATAAAGCTGGGCGAGTGTGATTGCATACTGTCGTGAAAGTGTGATTTGTAGTGTTGGCCACCAGACGTTGTTGTCTGGAGGCCGCAGTTGAGCCGGGTTGTGAGAGTGAGCACCGAAGTGAATCTGTAATCGATGCCCGTTCTAGTTTAATTAGGGCTCAGGTTGTGGTGACCGTCGATCAGCGGTCAGAGTTGTAGATGGAGGGCAATTTGGACAGCGCTCCTTCCAGTGGCCTGGCTGACCACATCCATAACACGTGTTTGGTGGCTGTGTAGGTGTTACCTCGTTTGTGGCTGATCGTGTTGTTGACTGTGTTGCGATGGCGGTGCTAAGCATGGTGACTAAATTGGTGAGTGCGGAGATCTGCTTAGTAATCTCTTCCAAGCTATCGTGCATATTTTGTCTATTGTTATTGTTGTGCTGGTTCCCGCATCCTGGGGCATTATTGTGGCCCCCTCAATGGGACTGGCCACGCCCTCTTCCTCTAGGCGTGTGATTTTGAATGGTGTGGTGTTCTGATTGTGTGGTGTGCGGATCGGTTGATGATGCGGATGCAGAAGTGTTGTCAGCGGTGATTAGGAGATTTGCATCGTTCACTTCATTAATTGGATGCAATTGGAACCAATTTGCTTTCTCCCGCTCCAAGAAATTGTCGATCCAGACCGCAGTCACCGTTAGTGATTGAAGGCTACCGTGTTCAATGCGAAATAAATTTTCCTTGATGGTGGCCTCACCGCTCAACGCATCGATGAAGGTGTCTAGATGCCCGACTCCATCGTGATTAGTGTTGAGGTAGACGTGCATAACTAGTCACCTAATATGACTTGCCAATTCCGGCAAGGTCTCCCCGGCTCGTCTAGACAAGTTTTTGAGCTGCAAACGACTTGTTTCACTGAGGGATGTGTCCCTGAATCGTTCCGACAATGCGCTTTCCAGTTCCGTGTTTGTTGGCATGGAGTCCGATCCCAAATCTGCCAGGACTTGTAGTGCTTTTCTCGAGAGTTTTGCAGCCAGATGCTCTCCCATTTGCTGATCCGTCCACCGGGGTGTGCGGCTAATAATTTCAAATTGGCACTTGTAATTGGCTCAATCATTCTCCCCACTGAATTTGGGAGGGAGAATGATCTGGCCATGGCCATGATACTATAGGCGCGAATCCGGGTGGTGGTGCTGGGGAGAATGGTGTGAACACGGATGCTGGTCTGCATGTTGGTAGTGCTGTTGATGGTTGTTCCCACTGATGTTCTTGCTGATACTGATTCCATGATGGTGATTCCCGATGATAATGTTGAGCACGATGGGCTGGTTCCGCCGAATACTACCCTGATGCAGGTCCATAGATGGGTGTTGGTCTATAGACTGGTGTACTGTGTATGCGATGCAGACGTGCTATTGGTTGCTGTGGCGGGTGTTCCCCTCGTACAGAGGTGGTCCAGGAGACTGACGGGGGTGGTGCATGCCATGTGATGTGGTTCTGATGGAATATTGTTGAAAGGGCGGTTCCGCATCTCCCGAATCATATCACATCACCGATGGGTAATACGGCAATGACGTTCATATTGGAGGAGATGCGGGACATGGTGCATGAGGGGCAAGCGATTGGTCACCTCGTGATGACGCTGGTGAACATAATGGTCGTGAAGAATTAGTATGCCCCCATAGGTGTCTTTGTCATGGTCAACCGCAATCCGGCAAAAGGTGTTGGGTGCCTATCATGGATATCCGACAGTGTGATGTATTGAGTACCCACCTGCGATGTATCGCGGAAAGTCCCCTCGCTGATCAGCGAATCCTCGTGTAGAAACAGTGCTGGCATAGTCGGTGAGTATGCGTGCAGTTCTCCCATCATATGATGCTACTTCCATATCGAGGGAGTGCTCACTGTCTGATAAAGGAGACTGTAATGTGTGTGTGTTGAGTCTGCGCATGGGTTCGTTTCTTGTTCGAGCCCCTCTTCGGGCACCACTTGTAGCTCATGTGGGTATGCATTGGTCCATTCTGCTGCTCCACTCGGTTGCACCGCATGTACAGGATGTGTGTTAGGGCTGGTTAGCTGCGGTTCTAGTGATAACAGATCCCATACCGCAACTCTTCGAAAAGTGCAAAGACTGACTTCTAGAGCCGGTGGAATTATAACGTTCCAGCGGGCCATGTGACCATTGCCACTGAGATTGAACTTCACCATTTCATCACAACTATTAGTGTCACCGGTATGGTGGTCCATAGCTTAATCCAGAAGTCTGAGCATGATAATAAATCTAAAAGTAACTATACAAACAATGGTACTCATTTGCTTGTAGACGAGAGAAAATATACAGTACATAGAACCAAGTTGGTGTCTTGTTTACGTGATTCATCAGAGGTACCTCACCGATCTGTATATATCCATGAGTTATCCCTGCAAGGGAGTGTCCTAACGAGGCTACGTATGTAGTTTAATATAAACTATTATACCCCTAACAAAAAATATTATTGTTGCGAGAGGAAAGTGCCTCACGCAGGCCTCTGTCACAGGAAAATGCCTTCAATGCTGAAGCGGAGGAAGAGAGCTGGAAAAAAGGGCCACTCTCTTGTTCAAACATAAGCTAAGTGTAGTGTGCGTCAACCTAGTGAAATTATAATTAATGTGATGCATGCTGTAATACGTGAAGACAGGGTGACTGATTTCCGAAGAATTCAAATGCCGTCATCTTATGTAGGTCCAAGATACTGCATTGGTAGTTGCTGCTTTATTTATGCGGTCCTTCTGCTAAATTCTAACCTACCATTTAGTTGTTAGATTTGCTTCCAAGCTTTGGCCGCATGTGGCAGGGAGTTCTACCTATCTTTTGACACATGCGCCTAACTGGCGAAGATGCTCGGTTTCCCGAAGGTCGCCTTACAGAGCATCTCCCTCAGAAAGGCAGCGTGCGGGCATGTTATGGAGTGACAGCTTCAGAATCATATAATGATCTGGTTACAAATCACACCTCAACCACATACAACATCACTAGGACATGTTACCATTTACATAAGCAATTTGAAAAGTGCATAAAAGCTTTTATGGCGGGGAGTAAGATGCATATATCCATCTCCAGTGACCTTCCCGTGAGGGCGCAGTGGGTTCTAAGACCGCACCCAGTCACTGTGCAGTGTTAGATGGTGATCTGCATCCTAACCATCACCCATATGTCGGGGAGGGATCACTTGAGATCCAACTCCGGGGAACTAACGTTTGCCTGTCATTAGGGTTAAGTTTCAGAATGCCCAGAGATGCACTGCTATTACTTAACCTCTTTTCGCAGTGCTTCCTACTTTGGCAGGGTTGTCTATGCTAACTAGTATCCGAAGATACAGAGGGAGCATATACGAAATCGGCACTTTAGTCATCACCACTTAGAAACCCCAATAGTTTCCCAAGGCGGATCATGCCAACATGTCGAGGGGTGTTCCAGACAATGTATAAGCCTTGCGGCTGGAGGAGCGTAGAAAGAGACACTCACTCAATATAATAAGAGGCCCTAAGGTATGTGGCCAATTTTACACAATTGAGCCAGTGTGCGGTGTTACATATCCGTTACAGCCTGAAAAGAGGCTTACACAAATGTCTCCTATGGAGAGATTGTCCCTAACCATTTTAAACCTATCCTATCGAGCTAGAATAGCCAGGTTTAGTCGATCACATGTCACGCGTAATGTGAGCATGAACAGTAACATCAGTGTAAAATTGATGCTCGGGGAGAAGTGATGCGGATTTAATGTTGCTATATAGTATAGCCTAGCATATTGCGGTCCCAGACTTTTTATATAAACAAAACAAAACAACTAGAATGGCTGCTTGCTGTATACATAGCTAACTATTACAGTAGTGACAGTAAATCAGGTCATAGGACCTTTCAGTGGAAAATTTGAACTGTATACTATTTAGGGTACAGTTGAAACAAAGCTAGTCACATAAACAGCAACAAGCTTAAAATGTCTGCTAAAGGAGGTAAAGTCACAACGTCAAAACGCACAGCGTCTGAGAGTGAGGTGCAGCCAGGCTGGTCATGTGAGATGTGTAAAGTCAACTTCATTGACGAGAAGTCAGAGATATTAGAATGCGAGTACTGTAATAAGCACTTTTGCAGAAGGTGCCTAAACCTGTTTCTAGCGGAGTACACATTGTTGACGAAAAGGTCTGATTTCCACTGGTACTGCCCTCCATGTGAGGAAAAGGCAATCAGAAATCTGAAGATGGAGAAAGAAATAGAGGAGAGATGTTAGGCCTTCCTGAGTAAAATGGAGCAAAGAGTAGACAAGCTAGAGGTGGAGGTGCAAAGCAAGACAGATGAGAACAGGGTGAGAGCTCTGATTGATGAGTCCAAGATTATGAAGTGGGGAAATATAGGAGTTGACTGTGTCGAAGTGAAAAAAGAGGTAGCAGAGTTACGTCAGAGCGAAGCTATGAAATGTAACATCATAATACATAACTGTGAAGAATCTGAGGCAGAAATCCTGAAGTGAGAAAAGTAGAAGACAAACGGCTTGTAAGTGAGCTGTGCAAAGCTCTAAAATCACCAGAGGAAACCGTAACCAATTTAGTGCGACTAGGCAAGAGAGACAAAAGCGGCTCTAAGCCTACAAAGCCAAGACCATTGAAAGTAAAATTTGAAGATGAGAAGGCAAAGGGGCACTTTATGAAACATATCAGAAATCTGGCATATGCAGATGAGAAGCTGAAGAGAGTGAGTATCACCCATGATATGACACAAAATGAGAGTTCAGCCAATAATGAAAAGCTGGAGGAAATGAAAAGGTTGAATGCTGAAAACATATCATGGGACTTCAAATACACAGTCGAGGACCACCCTGGGAACAAAAAGTCGTGAAAATTCGGAGAGGAGCAAAAGAAAATTAAATAGGAAAGAGACAAGTGTAAATACAAATGTAAATAGTCTACATGCAAATGTTGTAAATATGTGTAACCAGGATACCAGAAGATTGACTATGCTGAAGTGTGCATAATCAAATGCAGACTGTCTTCTAAATAAAATAGAAGAGCTTAAGGCTAGGATACATGGGGATGGGGCAACAGATATAATTGGAATAACATAAGTATGTCCAAAGAATTGCAGATACCTGCCGACCAAACCAGAATTGCAAATAGACGGATATGACTTGTTTGTCAATGACTGGGAAACATCAAAAGGCAGAGGAGTAGCATTGTATATAAATGAATCCATACATGGGTTCGAATACATAGGTGATGAAAACTTCCAAGAAGCTATCTGGCTCAAGATTGGACTACCAAGGAATGATAATTTACTGCTGGGATGTATATATAAGAGCCCCAGCAACACTGCAGAAAATTTGGAGGATTTGAAGAAAATGCTCAGAAATATATCGAATACAAATAAGAAGTTCAAACATATCATGATTGTAGGGGATTTTAATTATCCAAATATAAATTGGCAAGACTGGTCGGTAAAAAATGACTCGGATGGGAAATCATTCATCGAATGTATAAGGGACTGATATCTATACCAGCATGTCAAGGATTACACGAGGTGTAGAGGGAACAATGAACCAAGTATATTGGATCTTATCCTTACAAATGATGAATTAGTAGAAGAAATTGAATACCAAAGTCCATTGGGAGCCAGCGACCACTGTGTAATTACCTTTACTTATGAACTGCAAAGTCAGCAAAGATGCAATAATACAGAGAGGTGGAATTTTTTCAAAGGTAATTATGAGGATATGAATGCAGACCTAGTGCTGGATTGAGAGAGATTATTAGAAGCAGATGATCCAAATACAGTACTGGACACATTCCTTGAAAAGTTTAACACGACCAAGGAAAAGCATATCCCAAAGATCAAAGGTGGAAACAGTAAAGCATCCAAATATCGACATATACAAGTTAATGAAGATATTAGGACTAAAATAAAACGGAAGCACAGATGTTGGCAAAGATTCCTGGAAACAAGAGATGATGAGAAGCATAGAGAATATACTAGAGTGAGAAACTAAGTTAAAGGGCTAATACGTAAATCTAAGTGAGATAATGAAAAGGAGATAGCCAGGAATGCCAAAGCTAACCCCAAGAAATTTTGGAAATATGTAAACTCAAAGAGGAAAGTAAAAAGTGGCATATCAGAACTAAAGGTTGTTCAGAAAGATGGGATAACTCAGATTGCTAGTGAAGACATAGATAAGGCTAATGTACTGGCAGACTTTTTCACTAGCGTTTTTATGTGCAAACCAGATGGTTCAGTGCCAGAATCCCAGAAACTAAAACCAGAATTTGAATTACAAGACAAAACATTCACCGAGGATGATGCACTGAACATACTAAAGGGAATAGACAAAACCAAATCACCTGGTCCAGATGGAGTACATCCCAAAGCATTAGCAGAGCTAAAAGAGAGTGTGTGCATGCCTTTGACGATTATATTTAACAAATCTATGGATAAAGGGATAGTACCAGACAAGTGGAAGACAGCCAACATCACAGCAATTTACAAAAAGGGGGCCAAATCTGACCCTGGAAATTACAGACCAGTAAGCCTGACAAGTGTATTGTGTAAACTAATGGAAAAGCTAGTACGGTCAGAAATAATAGAACTTATGAAGAGAAACAAATTCTTCAGCAAAAGACAATTTGGTTTTATGGAAGGAAGATCAACAGCACTGCAACCACTAAAGGTACTGGATGAATGGACAAAAGTGGTGGACAAAGGTGGACAAATAGATGCCATATATATGGACTTTATGAAGGCGTTCGATACCATCCCACATAGGTGACTCATCAGCAAGCTGAGAAAATATGGTCTAAGCGAACGTATAATACTATGGGTACAGGACTTTATTTCAAACAGAAAGCAATGCGTCGTGGTCAACGGACATGTTTCAGAAAACCAACCAGTAACAAGTGGAATCCCACAAGGCAGTGTGTTAGGGCCTATCCTGTTTGTGATATACATTAATGATCTTCCTTAGGCTGTAAGATCTACATGTTATCTCTTCGCAGATGACACAACAATCTACAAGCAAATCAGATGCAAGAAAGATGAAATTGAGTTGCAAGAGGATCTGGACTCCCTTCAGGTGTAGTCAAACACATGGCTATTGAGATTCCACCCAAACAAATGCAAAGTACTAACGGTAGAGAGCAAGGGAGGAAAACACCCAGATGAGAAGAGCTACCACCTCTACAAGCAAGATGGGACACTATTAATTCTTGAGAACACACAACAGGAAAAGGACATTGGGGTCACAGTAGACATGAACTTAACCTTCTCAAGCCACATTCAAGCCCAAGGTAACAAGGCGAACAGCATTATGGCGCTAATTAGAAGAACATTCACTTACTTAGATGAGGAAATGTTTAAGCAGCTGTTCCAGCCCTGGTGAGACCTCACCTAGAGTATGTGGTATGTGTGTGGAGCCCTCATCTGAAAAAGGATGCAGCCCTAATAGAAAATGTACTACAACGAGCATCCAAACAAGTTCCAGCATTAAGCAATATGAGCTATATAGATAGGCTGAAGAGACTGAAAATGACCACAATGCGGTACAGAAGGATGAGAGGAGACATGATAGAGGTCTATAAACTCACCCATGAGATATATGATCCTGAAGCTTCTGAGGGGCTGCTGATCTTGGCAGAGAATAGAGGCACAAGAGGCCATAGCTTGAGACTGTCCACGCACCATATTAGAATGGACATTAGGAAATATATGTTTACAAACAGAGTGGTAGATATTTGGAATAGTTTGACTGGCGCCATAGTAAATTGTAAATCTGTCTTCACCTTTGATGTGGCCTTAGATAAATTTTGGGAGCAACAAGTCATTAAATTTGATTTCACGGACGAATATCGGATGCCGGGAAGTCAGGAACATGGAACATATTTAATGGAAGAGGATGCGGACATAGAGGCTGAACGCAGCCTGAGTCCTCAGAAATATCCTAAGAAGTCCTAATAAGTTAGTTGTAAGCACAAAAATAAGGATAATATTTACAGTTAAAAAGATATAAACTACAAAATGCGGTCTCAGACGACCGGGGCGGTACCTATTAGTCATCAGTACCTGTAAAGAAATGAATAAATAAATACAATAGCTAAATGAGTACCTATTAGTCATCGATACGGAAAAAGTTCATAAATCACTGTAGATGCTGCATTACAGATGAGGAACGCGAGATGACACGATTCTGAAGTTGCTGGGAAATCTCCACAGGCAAACTGTTGATGTGGCTCATTCTCAAGGACGGTGAAGAAGAACGACTGTAGGCCGATGCCCACTAGATAATCATAATAGCTAATACAATAATTAAGTGGAATGTTAAAAAGTGTCTGTCCGGTAACGGAAGTTTGAAAGTTGCCCGTAACATGAAGGGCTACAGTTGTAATTAAACAATGCATGTGCATTACTGGGTAGGCTGTACATAATACATCGCATAGCTCTTGTAGTGTACCAGGCAGAGTCCCACCAGACTGTGGCCTCGAAGTTAATTAAACACACGACATGCTGCGTGGAAGTTTGAATACCACATTGCAGCATGGTCCAGAAGATCTGACGAGTTGTCCACCAAGAATCACCACTTGTTCTACATGCTGAAGAGACTACATATGGGCCCATCTGCAGGAAGGCTCCTCTGAGGTGTTGGTAGTGAGGAAGTCTCTTCTATTTATTTAGTTGCCCCTGGATGGCCGTCCGAGGGCTTACAAAAACTGTGATACAGATGTTCGATTGCTGACCAGAGAATGAGAACTGAATTTCGAGAGGCACTGCTGCGGCTAATAGGGAACCACAGTCAGTAAGCAGTTGCCCACGTCTAGCACTGCTCTGGCCACACAACCTATCACTTGCTCTCTCTCTCGCTCTCTCTCTCTCTCTCTCTCGCCGAAGTGTGGTCTCGATTCTTGATTTTTCGCTTCTTTTATACTACTCATGACGTCAGAGGCCGGACGCCCAGCCAATCAGCGGGTGATCTGTAGCCAATCAGCCTGCAGCTAGGAAGGGTGAGGATGCTATCATGTGATAGGCACATTCCTCATTCATTTAGTACATACACGCGGTTACGATATCCCAGTAATACTTTGAAAATAATTTCAATGAGATATTTTAGGATAACTTGGCCATTTCTGGTCCGATTTTAAAAAGGTAAATAGTTTTGGAATCCTCATCTGTACCTGATAGGTACCAACAATGATGAGACTGGTGTACTTTAAGGAAATTACGTGCACCGACTCGGTACACTTTAGTATGCATCCTCTCCCAACATTGACACGTGTTGTCAGGGAAGCTCTGACATGCGCGCATATGCGCTATGTGCGCATGCGCGCTATGCGATCTCACAGAATTTGTAATTTTAGAGAAACCTCTCTCATATGGCCCTATACATGGGGGTGGGTGGTGGGGTGGGTGGTGGGGTGTGTGCTTGGAATGTACCCGGAGCAGTCGCTCCGTACCCAGCCGAGCTGGGATGGTCCGTACCCATCCTGCCAATCCGTGCTACAGTACCATTCCAATATGGTATATTTTGCATGATATGTCATGATCCAATGTCATTTGAAGTTTTATATGCTTACAGATTCTTTTCTGACTGTAGGGATATGCATAGCACCAGGTAAAACTGCATCTGTGACGAAGCCTTCGAGCTTTAACTACATTATGTCGTGTCATGTTCATGTGTAGTTTTAATTCGAAGCCTCCACTGCAGTCACAAGTATTTTACAAGGGAGCTGTGTGAAGATTAGTTGTTCAACTTGCTCAGATGTAGATATCTTATATCCTGGCTAGATCGCCAATGATTCTCTCAAAATCAGCATATTAGAGCTGAGTATTTTCTCCACGGATGTGATCTCCAAAATATTGATGGTGGCAGCACAAACCCAGTGGCGCAAGATCGTGCAAAATCAGTGGCACAAGATGGTACAGAGGATGGGCCTGAATACTCAAGTTTAAATAGAGATGAAAGTGTAAAGAGAGTAAAAACACCAGTACTTAGATTGAGAGGTGGAACACACAGAAAAGATAAAGAATACAGAGAGAAGAGAAAATTCTGATCTGACAGTTTGGTATACAAATGTAGATGCTCTAACTACAAAGATGACAGAGCTGAGATTCAGAATAGAACACGCACTAGCAGCACAATATATAATTGCAGACAAAAAGGTGAAAGCCAAGAGAACAAGAATCAAGCTTACAGTACCTGACTTAAAATAAATAGCTTTGAAATGTTTTTAAATAAGCATGAATACAAACATCGGCAGTGGCATGGTTACTTACACTAATATTAAACTGGAAGCGAGATGGACAGCGGTTGCCACAGACTTTCAAAAATCAGCATGGGTTACCATTCGACTGAGGGATAATGAGGAACTACTGTTGGGATGAGTGTACAAAAGCCTGAGTTGATGTGATAAGGAAGATAACCGACTGAGAAAATTAATAGGTTTTGAGAAACTCTTCTTAATAAGTCATGATTTTTTGCCAGATGCAGAAACGGAGTTTATACCAAACAAGACTCCACAATCACTCCACAATCACAACCAAAAAGGCAGCACCACACTGGACAAGACAACCGTAAATGCGATTAGAAAGAAACAGAGATACTGGCAGCACTACATGGAAACAGGAGACCCAGAAAAGTACCGAGCATACATGAGATAACGCAACATAGTGAGACCTCTAACAAGAGAAATCCAGAGAGGCCAGGAGACGGCTATAGCAAAAAGTGTTAAATCTAGCCCGAACACTTCTGGAAGTATGTAAAATGTAACCTGAAGATGTCAACCACAATTGTAGACTTGGTAATAACAACTGAATCTGGAGAAGAGGTCTTAATAAAAACTGATGACGAGAAATGTAACGTTTTACTGAAATTCTTTTCAGGTGTTTTCACCATTGAGCCGGAGACACGGGGATCAGCAGCACTAACTCAAGAATATGACCAACCCTTAGAGCAGGTTAAAAAACCCAAAGAAATAGTGATGAAGAAGCTTCTGAATTTGAAAGTGGATAAGTCTCAAGGGCAAGACAAAATTCACCCAATAATACTAAATGAATTGCCAGATGTACTGAGTGGACCCCTACAATTGATTCTTAATTTGTCACTAAGCAGTGGAAAGATCAAGGCAGAGTGGAAAACAGCCACGATAACAGCAATCTTCAAGAAGGGCAGCAGAAAGCTGACCAGCATCTACAGACCGGTCAGTCTTATCTATATTCTATGTAAGGTACTGAAGACTATCATCAGAGACAAGATCATAGATCACATGAAAAGAAATCACTTGTTCAACGACAGACAGGTTTATCTCAGGAAGATCAACATCTTTCCAACTACTGAAGGTCTGAAGGTTGGGCCGACGATGGCAACATGTTAGCAGATCGCAGTTGACATTACAACGTTGGCCCAACATTGGCTGTATCATTTGTTTGCCAACGGTAGCCCAATGTTGAGCCAAGTTTGGGCCAGCATTGGAAATTTCACAGAAAATCAAACAAAATCAACAGAATATTTACCTTCCAATTTTTAAATTCTTAAATTATGCTCTCTGGTGTGCTATTTTAAATATCTTCATGGATTTATGCCTGTTGGCTCAAGATTGGCTCAATAACGTATTGCCAACGTTGGGCCAACATTGGGCTGATGAGCAAAACTATGTTGGCCCAATGTAGTGGTAAACGTTGGACCAACGTTGGCCCAGCGTTTGCTTGCTATCAGGGAGGCAACGTCAATATGATCTAATTGAATTTTATGGAAGCATTTGATATGGTCCCACACAGGTGGCTTTTGGATACATTTTTTTGCGATGGGATAACTGGTCATGTACACAAATGGATACAGTCATTTCTGCTCATCCGTAAAGAGCAGATAGTAGTGAAGAATACAATGTCATAGTTGTCAGATGTTCTAAACGGCATCTGACAGGGTCAGTGCTGTTCATGATGTACATAAATGACCTACCAGAGAGATTGAGTATAGATGCATTCATGTATGCGGACGGTTTTCCACCAGGTAAGCGGTGAGGCAGACCAAGTAAATCGACTCTAGATCTCTAGATCTACAAAGCCTGCAAGATATTGGTCAGATCACTGGCTACTGAGATTCCACCCTGATAAATTTAAACTGATAACTGTGGGCAGCTCATCTGAGAATGAGAGACACTACTTTATAAGGGAAAAGACGACTGAAGAACCACAGCTCAAGATGATGAAGGTCAACAAAGAAAACGATCTCGGTGTCACCATTAGCTCCAAACTATCTACCAAGGAGCACATAATGGAAAAGGTAAACAAGGTGACACACTTGGTGGTGATTATCCGCAGATCCTTTATATACATATATGAAACTTTCAAATGGCTTTATAAAGCATTAGTAAGACCACGTCTAGAATATGCAAGCCTGTGTGGGCTCCATTCCAGAAAAAAGAGGCAACCATGATAGAAAATGTGTAAAGAAAACAGGTTCCTGGGCTGAAAGATTTAGAGTATGAAGATCGCTTGAAGACACTGAAGTTTGAAACACTGGTCTATCGGAGATTGCGAGGTGACATGATAGAGACATACACGATTCTTCATGATAAATACGACCCTGAAGTAAGCCCAGCTATCCCACTAAGAGACTTGGCAGCAAGAGAGCACAGCCTAAAGCTCTTCAAGAGTAGCCGAACCATGGAACAGCCTGCAGTAAATACTGGCTTGGCAAGCACTGGCAACAGCAAGACATCCTCAACAACTATGAGCCCCAAATTGATACTCCGAGGCACACCACGCAAGTAGTTGTAGACACAGGAAAATAGTATGAAGTTCTGGACAGATAGGAGAAATCCTGCGTCCAGTAACAACTTATGGTTACTTATGGCTATGGCTTATGGTTATAATATGTTATTGTTACTAAACCTAAATGGTTACTTATGGCTATGGCTTATGGTTATAATATGTTATTGTTGCTAAACCTATTACGTAGTTGAGTAAAGTGTCTGATTAATATAGCCAATACAATTTTATTTCTGATAAAAATATGTAAACTTGCGTCTGTTCCACTCCTCTTAAAAATTATCAAAAGATAATTTCTGTTTCTGCTAAATACTTGTCAAAAACCCCTGCTGGACATCACGATGAGGGATGCGCATGTGTGTGTGTGTGTGTGTGTGTGTGTGTGTGTGTGTGTGTGTGTGTGTGTGTGTGTGTGTGTGTGTGTGTGTGTGTGTGTGTGTGTGTGTGTGTGTGTGTGTGTGTGTGTGTGTGTGTGTGTGTGTGTGTGTGTGTGTGTGTGTGTGTGTGTGTGTGTGTGTGTGTGTGTGTGTGTGTGTGTGTGTGTGTGTGTGTGTGTGTGTGTGTGTGTGTGTGTGTGTGTGTGTGTGTGTGTGTGTGTGTGTGTGTGTGTGTGTGTGTGTGTGTGTGTGTGTGTGTGTGTGTGTGTGTGTGTGTGTGTGTGTGTGTGTGTGTGTGTGTGTGTGTGTGTGTGTGTGTGTGTGTGTGTGTGTGTGTGTGTGTGTGTGTGTGTGTGTGTGTGTGTGTGTGTGTGTGTGTGTGTGTGTGTGTGTGTGTGTGTGTGTGTGTGTGTGTGTGTGTGTGTGTGTGTGTGTGTGTGTGTGTGTGTGTGTGTGTGTGTGTGTGTGTGTGTGTGTGTGTGTGTGTGTGTGTGTGTGTGTGTGTGTGTGTGTGTGTGTGTGTGTGTGTGTGTGTGTGTGTGTGTGTGTGTGTGTGTGTGTGTGTGTGTGTGTGTGTGTGTGTGTGTGTGTGTGTGTGTGTGTGTGTGTGTGTGTGTGTGTGTGTGTGTGTGTGTGTGTGTGTGTGTGTGTGTGTGTGTGTGTGTGTGTGTGTGTGTGTGTGTGTGTGTGTGTGTGTGTGTGTGTGTGTGTGTGTGTGTGTGTGTGTGTGTGTGTGTGTGTGTGTGTGTGTGTGTGTGTGTGTGTGTGTGTGTGTGTGTGTGTGTGTGTGTGTGTGTGTGTGTGTGTGTGTGTGTGTGTGTGTGTGTGTGTGTGTGTGTGTGTGTGTGTGTGTGTGTGTGTGTGTGTGTGTGTGTGTGTGTGTGTGTGTGTGTGTGTGTGTGTGTGTGTGTGTGTGTGTGTGTGTGTGTGTGTGTGTGTGTGTGTGTGTGTGTGTGTGTGTGTGTGTGTGTGTGTGTGTGTGTGTGTGTGTGTGTGTGTGTGTGTGTGTGTGTGTGTGTGTGTGTGTGTGTGTGTGTGTGTGTGTGTGTGTGTGTGTGTGTGTGTGTGTGTGTGTGTGTGTGTGTGTGTGTGTGTGTGTGTGTGTGTGTGTGTGTGTGTGTGTGTGTGTGTGTGTGTGTGTGTGTGTGTGTGTGGTATTAGTAATGTTACTGCGGCAGGCTGGACTTAAATGCTGACAGGCTTGTGCTTTCTTTTAACTCTGTGGATATTGTGTTCCAATCTCATACAGTCCGAGGAAAAAGAAGTGCTTGTACTCCACACATTTAAATGTCAATGACCTCTTCTTCCAGGAGTTAAATATTCTATGTCGGCTGTGGTGGGGTGGGGTTGGTGGTGGTGGTGGTGGTGAGGGTGGGGATTGGGGAGTGGATTGGGTGGGTGGGGGAGGCGGCACTTAACCGTTAATGATTTGGTAAAGCAAAACTAGCCTAGCTTTTATGTCGTTCATTCAATGGTTCCAAGTTTAGGCCTTGTGACACTGGCTGGTTGTCTGTAGTTCTTTGTTACAAATCGTAGGGCCTTCCGGTAAATGCGTACTATTAACTGATGCTCTTGGATCAGGCGAGGGTCCCAAATTGCTGAGGCATACGCTAGTGTCCATCTACACATCGTGATGTATGCAGTTTCATGTAGTTTTTGTGGATAATTCTTACGGTTTCTCCTAATAAAGCCCAACCTTCTGTTGGTTCTAACACAAATATTTCTGATATGACTTGAGAAGCTCACATCTTCGTTGAAAAGGACATCAAGTATGGGTTAGTGATGAACGTTTTCAGGACCTGCTGACATAGCATATAGAAGTGGACAGACTTTTCACCAGATCATTTGAGGGATAATATGTAGCACTTTGATGGGTTGAATTTCATGTCCCAGTCAAGAGCTCATTCTTCGAGTGTAAGTAAGTCATGTTGTATGTTAAGGTGGTCATTGACTGAGTGAATTGGACGATGCAGCAAGGCAACATCTGCAAAAAGGTGTAGCTGACATTCTGGATGTTTTTGTGTAATGTTGTTAATATAACACAAAAGGAGGATTTCACCCTGGCATGTACCTAACAGGACTGGTACTGCTTTGGAAGATACTAATTCCACAATTACATTCTGTGTAATCATGGCATCATTTGACATGTTTTCGCAGTGCTTTCCTTCCTTGGTAAAGTGTCTAACTACTAAGTATCAGAAGATACAGTGAGAGATGTATGTAAGTCCACACTTTGGCCATCACCGCTCGGAAACCTCCGATAGTTTCCCAGAGTCAGATCAGTACAATGTGCGGGTGGGATATCAAACAATTAAGAAGCCTTGCGGCTGAGTGGATCATGGAAAGAAACAATAACTTGATAAATATTTGGGCAATTTTACACAACCTTGCTGGTGTGCGGGGCTAGATTATCACACAGTCGGAAAAGAGGCATGCACTATATGTCTCTTAACGAAGAAATTGTCCCTGACCACTTTAACCTATCCTATCGAGCTGAATAGTCAAGGTTAGTCAATAGCATGCCGGGCTCAAATATGTAGAGCACGGTCAGTGACCTCAGTGTAAAATTGTTGGTGGTGGGAATAAGTGATGCATATATTGTTGCTGTATAGTATTTCCTAGCGTACTGCGGTCCAAAGTTTTATATAATATAAGTAAAACATAGGAATTGGATAGCTACTTGCCATATACATAACTAACCATTGCAATCGAAACAATATCACAGTTTTTACAGTTTGATTATATGAGGTAGTAAGTATATATATATATATATATATATATATATATATATATATATATATATATATATATATATATATATATATATATATATATATATATATATATATATATATATATATATATATATATATATATATATATATATATATATGTTTATATATATATATATATGTCAATAACCTAATATGGTGCGGTTAGTTAGGCACCTACAGTAAACAAGGATAATATAGACAGTTTAATAAAAGAAATCATAAATTGCGGTCTTAAGACTGGTATGGTACCTATTTGTCATCAGTACCTTCTACGGATATAAATTATGATGAAAGAACATACATGTATAGTTACTTGAATATCTAATAGTCATTGACGGAACCAGCTATTATGTGCTACTGAAATGGAGGCGCTAACATATTTATAGCGCGAGTCGGCACGTTCTTTGAGGCAGGACATGTTTCCATATGCGATTCCCGCAGCTGATCTCTTCAGGCTGGGCTCCGCATGTTGGCTCCAGGGTAGATATGGTATGAACTCAGGACAGTGAAACAGAGCAGTGAAGTAATATCAATTAGATAGTCATCATAACAATCAAAATAATTTCAACAGTAGTGAGAAAAGTTCCCATCCAGCGACGGTGTAATAAAGTTAAACATAACCCATTAACAGGTAGGGTTACTATATATAATATTTTTATGCATATACATTTGAAGCATACGGTGCGGGGTGCGTTGCCTAGCTCTTGCAGTGCACCAGGCAAAGTCTACTAAGATGCGGTACAAAAAGTTATAAAGTTAAATCACACAACATGCCGTGTGTTGGTTGATCTCCACTTTCTGGTGGTCGGCAGATCCGGCGAGTTTTCCACCAAGAAACATCGCTACTCTACATTATGTAGACGTTACATATTGGGCCGCAAGGGCCCTCCGCAGAAAGTTCCTCTTATAGTTGTTCGGAAATGGGAACCATACTATTAGTTTAGTTATTGCCCCCGGGTGGCCATCCGGGAGCGTCCAAAATTTAAACTGCGGGTAGCTGAGAACTGCTTTCCGGAGTGAGCTGAACCGAGGTGATGTGCTGATTCTTTCCGTCGGTATATCGGTCCACTCACTCATCAAGCTCCCACTCTTAGGGCCAGTCCTTGACTGTCGGCCTCCACGCCGACGATGTTCCTGATCTTCGAATTTCACCCCCTTTTATACTTGCTGGGACGTCAGAGCTGGCTGTCTCAGCCAATCAGAGATTGCTGTTTCAGCCAGTCAGCGTGCTAGAAAAGCGTGACATATACACAAATAACTAAGTATTACTATATGTATAAATGTGTAAAGTGACGTAGTAGGTCACGTGTACACAAATCACTGCGTATTACGCTATGTATAGATACGCGATTACGACGTTATAGCAATATTTCAAGTCTAATTTGACTGGGAGCCTTTGATGATAACTCGGCCATTTCTGGACAGATTTCAAAATGGTTTTCAGCTTTAAAAAGCTCGTCAAATTCTGGTCCTGACTGGTACCAAGAACGACGAAAATAGATAGATTCAAGGTATTTACGAGTACCAACTCGGTACATTAGAGGTACACACTCGCCTCCATTCTTGACATGCATGTCGTCGATGAAGCGTCTGAGCGCGCGCATGCACACTACGCGTTCTAACGAACTTGGTCGTTTTCATGATGAAATGCCTCTCGTATAGGCCAATACACGCTTAGTGCTCTACCCACGGTCATGTGCTTATGGGAATGACTCCAGGACAGGCGGCTCATACCCAGCTTGGCTGGGACGGCCAGTACCCACCTGGTCGATCCGTGTCACAATAGTTCATGCACATACCCTCACCATGGGGCTAGTTGTTGCGACTGCTGAGCACATGATTTCAGTAAATCGCAATTGCGCATGACCGGGTATTCACTTCCTGGCTGGCGTAAATGATCAGTTGCATATATCCTTAAAAAATATAGATAGATACGATATTTATGTGCTCAACTGGTGAATCCTTAAGCCAGTGGCTTTCCAGACAGGCGATATGACAGATATAAAGACCTCGTCCACACTACATTCGGCATACACGCTTCGATGAACCACTTCCGAAAAGAGTACACCAGGCAGATGTGTTGTTCCTTCTGCCTGACAGAGCCGGTCACAAGAACCACAAGTACGCCCTCACCATTGTTGATATCACTAGCAGGTATACAGCCACAGTACCTCTCAGATAAATCCACTGGCCAGGGAGCATCCTGGTTTCAACGTGTCTATAGCGATCCAGAAAATCCCTCCAGTGGTCAATATTGCTACAGGTTGATAAGAGCGATGAGTTCAGAGGTGAGACTGTGACTCTCATGCTATATTCGAGCAGTGAAACCGGACACTGGCAGAGAGGTTGTTCCCACACCAATACACTCTGGAAATGGCGGCTTCTAGAGATCATTTCAGAGTATGGGTGAGAGGATTGCCCACTGTCAAAAAGAGATCTAATGCTGAGATCACTCGCTTGATTTGACAGTTTCCCATAGAGGCCATTCAGCACTCATGTCTCATAGAGACTATCAGTCGTTCTGACAGAGGGGATGGGGCACAGCCTTCCATCCAATGTCCCAGTTCACTACCTATATGAGAATGGTGACTTGGCAGGCGGGCGCAGACGTGCAACATACACTAACTGGTTATACATGTTCACAGAATCAGCAGGTATATGGAGACGAAGGGGCAACTGTTACTGTATTACTTGACTAGTGGCCCCAGGCGACCGTTGTGTGATAGGAATTGAGGTACTTCCTAGACACTCATCTGCCTACACCTAGAGTAGCAACTCATCAATTACTGCGTCCATTGGAGTGACAACAACATTCTTATGATGTTCTTGTGTTTATACCATCTGGGGCAATCCATCAATTGGTGTCCTGAGGGTTGAGAGAGGTCTTGCTCTGGTGTATCCCATAGATATGATGTCCTTCACTCCGCAACATATCCATGCCATGATGAAAGACCTTTCGCTCGATGAGGGATTCCAGGTACTACTAATGGTGAACCTGTCTATTTACTGTGCTCTTCTTCACACCCTTCGCCCTTGCGGATCTCTTGCTCATCCGAGACCTTAATGGAGTACATTTTTGGATATAGGCCAATGAACTTCTGGATTGGTAAACCTGCACACTCATCCTTCATTTTGCCTAACACCTTCTTGTTGTCAGTACTGTGTAGTGAGTGCCATACGGGGTAGTCACTGGTGTCATACAGGTCACTCCTCGCAACCATGTCAACAATAAGTCTGTCTTCTGTCTGAACTTCCAATAGGAGATTGCCAGTATATGTGTACAGGAGCTCGTAGTGAGCACCATACTGCTGCTTCAGCTGGTTGTATAAGAAGTTAAACTTGAGGTGATTCGAGGGGTCCAGGATGAACATGCCCACATAAATCAACTGATTCAGCAGGAGGCTGGTCTTGTGCGTGTGGAGAGTGGCTATGTCGTCATCAAACCCCTTTGCTCAGACATATTTGGGATTGGCTATGCAGTGTTTCAGTTTGTCCTCCTAGGTGGAGTGCACCAGATTTACTTCAACCCGATTACATAGCTTTTCCATCATCTTGCAAATCACCACACCTTGATCACCTTGTTCATCAGCTTGTTGAGATCCTGTTCAAACTCCCTGGTAGCCTGACCTCGGAGTTCTGTGTTGAACCTTATATATGGCTCCATACATGGTGACTGATCTAACAGCAACACTCAGTGCAGCTTCTTGAGCCTCATCCCCAGACTCAGGAAGAGCTTGAGGTTGCAGTACTGCAACACATATTGTTCTTTGTCCCTTAGGTTAGGTACCAGTTTTTCTACCCCCCATCGTGTTGACTGTTCCCACTAGGGCACACTGGTATGCTGAGGTCCACTTCCACGATATAGCCCTTCTCAGCATTGAGAAATCTTGCACAATGGCAGCCTCTATGGGAGAGTCAATTCCATCCACCCCACGACCATCCCCCACCCCAGTCGGCAGGTATTAGCTCATCGCTCAGCCATACAGCCATAAAGATTGTTGGCATCCTGATGCTTGTGAAGGGCTTCCCAGCTCAAACCAGGACTAATGTAGTACTTGGCTGGATTCAGATGGTACTGCTGGAGGCATGTTGCATGGAAGCTCTCAAAAACATCTGCGAGGAGGGGGATTAAACCACATGTAGAGGTCTGGCAGCCGAACCGGACCCAGACAGCATGTTCATGATTGTAATCACTATCAGATATGCCCTCACGTGAGAGTTTACTATAGAAGGCTTCCTGTGATGGGAGAGTGGTCTCGTTGAAACTATTCCACCCATCCATGTGTTGATATGGGTCCACACCCTGTTGGAGCAGAGGAGCATGCCCATCAGCTGAGTGGATACACCATAGGCTGTGGAGACTGAGCGAGATATACCTCTCCATGTTAATGGGGATACAGTTTATCAGCCTCTCTGTTTGTGACATGACCTGCACTATGAGGTGAGAGTCATACACTCGGAAGTTGCAAAACATGGCTGGGACCATGGTGGTCCGTGTGCTGAGATGCAACTTGAGGTTGCAGGCATTGTGTTCACCCCCAAGGTAGAGACCTTTGATATGTCCGCAATCCTGGATGCTGTCTGTGACTCTGTCACAAATTATAGATTTGGCACACACATGGCAGCTAACCTCCGTTTTGTGACCTCACCTGGGATCCAGGAAGTGCTTAGTTGCATCTTCTCCTCGATACAACACTGGCTGTTCACCGTGGCATAGAAACCACAGATCTGATGGTGCTGCATTTTCTGAGTGCTGCTCTGAGCTGGATTCGGCTCTGGCCCCAAGGTCCTGCTTGTTAGCGCTTTGGCAGCATAGATGACAAAGGGCACCGTGAGCTGCTTGTGGTAATTGGTGAACTGCAGCATCTTCCTCTCATCTGCCGGCATCTTTGTGTGCATTGGTCTATCACTGGCTCCTCAGAACTCTGGCTTATGCTGGGCAAGTATGTTCTCCCGAGAGTAGCAGTGGAGACATCGCTCGCAGAAGTGCTTCCTCCCATCATGTTGATGCTAATCATAGAGCAAGAGATTTAGGTCCTTGATCTACATATAGTGATGTTTGCCACCCTTCTCGACTATCAGCAGATTCATTCATGGAGTGTAGGGATCAGCCTCACTCAGATGATGTGGGTATACCCCTTGTCATGCCTGAACACGTTAATAGCCAGACCATTCTGCTGCTCTGCACACTTCAGCTGAGTGAGGTTATGGAAGAGTCTACTCCCTTGAAGTGAAGATTGTCCCAGTGTGCTACATAATTTGATGGCCTATCTACATAGTCATGTGTGATGTACCTATCTGCCAGGAGAGACATTCGCAAACAGTGATCGTCTTTGTTCTTGGCATTGACAATAGCATGCTTTTTCATAGCCGGGGCAGGAGGTCGATCTAGGATCCACTCTGCAATGGTGATGTTGAGGTGAAAGTGCATCAACCTCATCTAGTGGCCAGCCAGACTCCTCGCGAGTGTAGTTCTCAAGGCCTTGCAGCTCCTTGGCTTTTACATCTTTCACAGCCATGCAGTACCAGGTTGGAACTGTGCCTGCTGTGGGCTTCCATCACGGAGCTGTGGTTGGGATAGCAGGTGGCTCTGAGTGACTGAGCGAAGGGTCTGGGTTGATAAGCCATTGCCGCAACAGTCTGGTCAATTCTTGGACAGCTTTTTCCATGCTCACAATGTTCTGTGGTTATATATTTGACTATTTTTCTCTATAAATGGGTGGCCACTGCCAGTCATCAATAATTCTCTTAACAACCATCTTGCTGTGATCTAACATTTGTTCATACTTGTTTTTAAATATATGTTTGGACGGTGCTGATGGGTGAGATTGAACCTGTCCTCCATCCAGAGGAGGGCGGCGTGGGGTAGGTGTGGGCAGTGGTTGTGTGGCCTGGCCCAGTGGGACACACCAGCTGTTGTCTGTGTCATGTATTTCGAAAACGCATATTATAGGAAGGAGCCTAAGTGTAGGCTATTAGTATCCATGTGGGGTTTTTCTTGTTTGGGTGTTGGAAGACGAGGGTGGCCCCACCCTGCCTCCTAGGGTGTGGTAGTCCAGAACTGTCCTTAATGTACTACTACTTGATAGCTTTAATTATGTACCACTTCTTGATCATATACATTATTTTTAATATAAGTATTTTATAGACTCCAATCATGTCTGCACTATGTCTCTGGTACGTTAATGTTGGCAACTTTAAAACTTGAAGTCTATTCTCATATGACATGTCTTTTAGTCTAAGAAGTTGCTTTGTTGCTCGTTGCTGGGCACTCTCTGTTGCATCAATGAGATTTTGTTTATGTAGGCTCCAGACTGAAGTTGCATATTCAAAAGGTACTCTGAGAAGTGATTTATGCAGAGGGATGAAGGTCTATCTTTGAATTAATTGTGCCATCATATTGGCCGTTTTGCTTTTAGCATTGATATGCTCACCAAAGCTTACCTTTTTATCAAATGCAACTCATGTCTTTCTCTGCAGCTGTGTGCTCCAGAATGTGTTCTTTATTGTTTAATGATAGTTTATAATCAAATTAATTTTGTGGGTTAGAATTAATATGTAGTACTTTGCATCTGTCTGGGTGAACTTTTATCAACTTTTATTTATCACTCCCTTTCCGCATAATGATTTTGTAGACTTTAGTATAGTCTACGAAGAGCATTATGCCACTTAGTATTTTATCTGGGAGGTCGTTTATATAAATCACAAAAAGTATAGGTCCCAAGACACTTACTTGCAGGATGACAGTTATTGCCTCTCTCCAACCTGACTGATCCATTCACAATTCCTTTTTTACAGTTATGTTAGAGAATATGTAAATCCTTTCATCCAGTAATAACACGAGGTAACATGAGATATGAGGTAACACTTAATTCTTACAAATATCTGACTATATCTATCCTCCATGAACGTTAGAAATATTTCTGTTTGGTCACTCTTCTATTTACTGAAAAAAAATGAGAGACACATCATTATTACGGTGTTTTATAGATTGTGGTGGTTGGACCAGGCAACATAGTAGCCAGAAGAATGAGAAGAGTACTCCCTGATAACGCAGTTACTGGGCCGATGCTGGGCAACCTGATGGTCTAGAACGTTCACCTCTGCCACGAAAATCAAATCCAAATATGTTACAGGTTCGATCATGCACTCAGGCATGTGGATAGGTGTAAAAATCTGTGCAGTGCCCTGTCCTTTGGAAGGGATGTAAAGCCGTCAGTCCTGTCTCGTGTGGTGTCTGTGCCATGGGGGATGTCATATATAGCGACTACATGTTCGAGTCACCCAATACTAAGTAACAAATATGAATCACCCCGTATGCACCAGTATCATTACACATTCGTGATGCTGATGCATATAGACTGATGTAGCTAGTATAGGCCAGTTCCTGTATGTATGATTACTGTATTCTGTGGCTGTAGTAGTAGAAACAGCCTACAGCTGCAATCAGTCCTCTTCGCTTTTTCCCACTGTGTCTTGTCCTCAGCCAAAATCCTTAGCTTCTATATATTGTCAGTAGGACACTTACTGGTGTAGAACAACGTTACTCACAGACAGAACGACAGGCACTATCATTAATATGGGCATGCGAACGGTTCCACATGTACTTGTACGGCAGAGAATTTGAACAATTTACAGACCACAAGCCACTGAAAGAAATATACTCTGCTCAATTGCGCCCTCCCGAATTGACAGATGGCTAATGTGGCTACACCCATATAAGTTTATGGTTACGTATAAGCCAGGACACCTGAACATTGCTGATGTGTTATCAAGACTAACACAAGTTAATGAATTGTAGCGTTGATCGCTCAGTCGGGTACGAACCGACGCGGGCTAGCCAGGTACAAAATGACCCCATTTGAGATGCATCACCCTCAAGTTGGTTCTATATGCCGGTGCGTGTAGCCACAGTAAAGCGAGCGTAGAATGATAGGGTCTGTAAGAATGCATAGTGTGCATGCACGCCAATAAGAGATAGCCTACCACGCTGCACTGAGAGTGTGGGGTGGCATTCTTATGTATATAATTGGCTGTATTTTTGGGCATCCTTAATACTAGGCCCTATTCATCCGTCTTGATATGAATTATTAGCAGGATTCGTTGGGAAAAAACGAATCCATTTACAGAATTGAAATCGGTCCAGGAACGGAAGAGATATCAGTAAAACAAGAATTGGCCTTTTAAATGCTTCTAAGTTGTTTTGTACCATCATCGCGCATGCGTTGGTAGGGTGACGGTAATGGGATGTCATACGCGCGTGTTACTCTCATGCTATCCCCTCTACTTGGTGCATGATGATTGGTTGAGCTCTGCTATGGTGGCTTCTGATTGGTCACCATATAGTACATACAGAGTTGCACTGGCTGAATTCCTCAGTCGGGTCGGGGCGTCAGCCCAGTGCAGAAGACATTCCAATAAGCTTACTATGCAGAGCTCGCAATAAGCACTCTACACCAGTATAAGCCGTATCCGCAGCTGAGGCTGGGCTGGGAAGACGTCGCCGATGGAACGTCGCCAACATATGTTTTGGAACCCATGTTCAGGGGTTATATAACAACTAAAAAGCAGGTCATCCCCGCCAACTAAATCGCTGTGACCTATTGGTTACACCAACCCTTTTGGCTTTTAACATCAGAAACATTATGTGAAACGATGGCCTGCACTGATATCTCGTCAAACCTGCTGTACTACGCCAAAAAGTTGTGGATAGAAACATGCACGTGTCCTGTGCGTTTATAATGTTTTGACCACTGTTCTAACTGCACACATTGCTTTGTGCACTGCTTCTGAGCTAAGCGGCGCTGATCATCATGTGCCGAAACCACTATAAACTTAGCCTCCTCACCAATAGAGGCAACTTCTCCACCGCACCATGTCTTGTGTGCCTCAACCATTTCAGTAAATTAGACTGATAACTCTTGTGCTTTTATTTTGTGCCAATGACTATGAAACACCAACTACATCGAATGCAGCACTGTCTCCTGAAGACCGCTCCAACAGACTCCTGGGCCAACATGTGCTGATGACTAACAGGTGCCAACAACCCACTGGCCAACATGTGCTAATGACAAACTTGTGCCAACTAACAACTGTGCCATAAAACGAACATTGCGTTGATGACTAATAGGCACTCATTTTTATTGTAACATGGTTATTTTCTTTTCACTTGCGCTGATTATAAGTAAGCGCTGTAGAGTAGCTAGATCTGATTGTATTGTATAAATTGTAGTACGGCGAGCATCGTTTAGACTTTGTTAAATACTTTTTCCTTTTCTTAAGTTAAATAGCTATATATATATATATATATATATATATATATATATATATATATATATATATATATATATATATATATATATATATATATATATATATATATATATATATATTAAAACGTGCAACACTTAAACTATACTATACAGCTTCACTAGATGCACCACTTACGTCTCTAATACAGCAACACATTTCCATTTAGAGCTGTCTCTCGTGCCTGCGCCAATAGACTCGAGATACGGTGACTAAACCTAACTAGTATTAGTTCAGATATGTTGTTAGGATAAAGTAGTTAGGAACGACTGCTCAAACGAAGGCGTGTTGTTTATTGTAGGCCTCTTTCCCGACTATGCTGCTGTCAACATAGCATGCCAGTTTCCACAATTGGCCCATAACTTTATGGCCTTCTATTTTCCTTGAGCAGCGGCCTCTTTCTATGCCTCTCTGGCCACCTAATTGTTTGGTAGTCCCTTCGCCGGTTTGGTTAGAACCAACCCAGGAGATTGCAGAGGTTTCTCGATGGTTAGAATCGGAGTGGCAATGTCTCACACACTTCCCCTGTACCCTTGGCGGTACCTTTAGGACTTCTATAAGCCAAAGTATGATTCACTACGCATATGTTAATAGTAGGAATGGCCTAGCAGTGAACCCTAGGGCAACTATGTAACCCTAAAGCAGGTAAACGTTAGCTCCGAGGGAACGAATCTTATATGGTTCATTCTTGACATGATTGGGCTGGCTGAAAACGTGTTTCACAGACTAACTCCATGGTGACTTGGAGAGGCAATCAGCTCTCCACGCCTTCCTGGAAGATCACCACAGTCTGCCACCCACTTCTTTAGCCCTCGCCGTAAATAGATACACTGCTTATTCAATGCTTTTGTGTGTTATCCTGTCCTTGTCTTGTTATTCGTGGTTGTGCTGACACATGGTTAGAAGTCGCCCATCAGCTTCGCACTCGTCGACCACAGTAACATGTACAGCCGCGCCCACACGTGCAACCTATCAGCCATTATCATCTCCTGGACCCCCGCCATATAGAGGACGACCAACTCAATGTCCCACTGATCCTCCACAAAGAATGAGTCAGCAGTTACCATATGACAAGGCGCCCATACACAAACCAATTCCTATACATAAGCTGCCAGGGTCGACAGTAGACCCACATTATTATGAACCACAGCGACCACAAGAATGTGGACGTAATAACTCGCCAATCACACAACAGTATTACCAACGATGCCAACAGGAGCATGTGCGAAACAGGTCGTGCACGCCACCACACCACCATCCAAGACATGCACAGTATTCGTACACCAATCCGCCCCGCTGCTCCACCAGGCTTTGCAGCAATCACACCTTTCCATAGCACCGGCAGAGTCATACTTCTTCCAGAATTCAGTGGGGAAGGTGACTGGGAAAATTACTGCTGCCAATTCGAGATAATTAGCCGTATGTGGTAACCAGTGGACGGACCAACAAATGGGCGACTATCTGGCTGCCAAGTTGGCTGGCAAGACACTGCACGTCTTGGCTGACCTTGAGTCAGACATCTCAGCAACATACAAGCCTTTGAAGGCACGCTCTCAGACCGCTTTGGTGACACAGCTCTGGGAGAGACTAGCCATCTCCAACTGAAGAATCTAAGACGCCACAATGAAGCTCTCCCTGACTCCCTAGGAGAATACGGCGCCTAGTAACAAGAGCATATCCTAACACCAACATAGAAGGAGTAACCCATTTGCAGATGGACACTTTTATAGACGCCCTCAGCGCGGAGCACACTCTAAAGGAAAGGTTGTTCCTATTAGAGCACGACAGTCTGCAAACATTAACTGCGACTGCCATGAGGATAGAGAATTTCCTGCAGTGGGAAAAAAACGTGCAGCACCAAAGTCATCCGGTAAATAAGGTAGAATATGCGACGCCAACAAACATCCCTAACACAACATCACCATTGGCCACACCCACCGAAACTTTGATACATGAAGAACCACCACCAGATCCCGGGGAAAAACAACACCAAGCATCACGAGGCAGAGGCCAGGCCAGTCCAATTGAGGGGCCACTAACAATGGCCCTGGACGTAACAACAACAATGGCTACTGTGAAAAGACCAATGCGAGGTTGGAGGAGATAACTACACAGATGCCATCTCTTACCAACCTGCTTACCACATTATCCACCACAGTAGCCGCACAAAACACTACATGCACCACCCCACACCCAGATGCCTGTTTTGAATGTGGACAGTCTAGCCACTTGAGGGAGTGCTGCCCTAATCAGCATCCCGCCAACCCAACCATACAAGGCCATACCATGCCACAACCGGATTCAGCATCAAACTAGTTCAGGCACCAGAGTAAGAGCCAGCTCGCTGCCCATCTGCTTACCCCGGCTTAACACAGGCCATCGTCTACCAACACACAAAAGCAGTAACATCATCATCAATGACCCCAACTAGCACCCACTCTCGCACACCAATACCCATGTGACCTGTGACGCACACTGTGCCAAAAGTACCAACGCCAACCCCTTCTCCGGCGATGGCTGTTCCAGCCAAATCTGAACACGCAGTCTCCTCCTTCATTTGTAGAACAGCACTGGTTGGCACTACAGCCTCCACTGAACCAATGTTTGTCCTAGCACCACACCCAACAAATATGGCACCCAACACACAGAGCCCTCTTTTGGGTTACAATACAAGTATCCCACCACCATCACCCACCGTATCCATTAGTGGTAGTAGTAGTGATTCAGATTGCTCCACCCATCCACCAACTTGGACAAAGAAAGTAAAAAAACCACAAGTATAAAGATAGGCGATGGATTAGGCACAGTTTCTTCTACGCTTCTAAGAAGCATAGGATAATGCATTGTTCTAAGTGGGCGGCCCAACTCAAACATTATTCCAGCGCTTCTAATCCTCTCCTACCCATCACTAACACTGATACACCCACCACCCCGCACACACCAATCACCAGTACCACACCACTGCTACCCCGACCCTGTCTCCGCCAACACATTTTCAAATATTACAGTGGAAGATTTCGCAGTATACAGGAAGCCCCACGAACTATATACACCCAGCAACACCCCAGGAAACACGGACACGCAGAATGATCTGGACAAAAATCTTCAAACAACGGAATATTGTAAATCATATTATTTTCACCATATATATGTACTGTATTGTACCAATTAAGTTCATGTCCAAGTATGGCGTGGCTAGTTCCTCCTACGGGAGAGGAATGCATGGCAGCCTGCTGGCCCGGTAAATGCAGGTCATATTCTACCACAAGTGGTGCAGTAATTTGGCCCTTAAAGATATGACCTTGCTTAAACTGGAACATTAAAATTGTTACATCTCAAGACTGTTGCGGTTTTGACTAGGAATCATTATTGCATGGGCCAGGTCTAAGTGGCGCCAAAATCCAAACAGTCATTAAAACGCAAGAATTATAAAAATTCTCATACATTGGATCCAAGTGGCGATTCTTGGTGTTTGCCGAGGAAATGACCGGCACACACCTGTGCTGTTGGTGGGTTGCCAGCACACGTTGTAACCTGAGCAATTGGTTAAAAACTAAAACCTGTGCTCGTATATAATAAATGGACCATAGCCATTGTGACTATCAGTTATTTCATAAATATTCCAAATACGGAAAGAGAACGCTAACTTTCCCATCGACTCCGTATTAGAGTAGTGATCTCCTAATTCCAATAAACTTCTTATATGGCTATAGACAAAGCATCGTCAGTCCCCGCATCCTATGACAGCTGGGCTGATCATTGGCCCAGGAAGCGACATTATCTGTCGGTCAGTTCAGTGACCATGACACGATAGAGTGCTTATTGCATATCACAACACACACACCCTAAGAAAAGGTCCAGGAGAAAAAATATACTTATTCAATAGGGCAAACTATGGTGGAATGCATCAGGATGGGGTAGAATTTACAACTGCATATTTCGATGGAAATCAAGATAGCGGTGACTTTCAAATGAATTGGAACCTGCTGAAGACTTTGTAGAAAACACCACTAACAGAAACATTCCAAATAAACTAAGTAAATCCATAGGCACTCTCCCATGAATAACTGACAAAATACGATGCATGTTTAGAAGGAGAAACAGATTACATTCTTTAGTCAAAAGTACAAATAGAGATGATCTGTGTGATAGGTAGAGGCCGTTAAGACGGGATATAAAAAGGGAAATCACTGCCGCCTGTAGCTCGCCGGGTAGTGTCGGGCTGTTCCGGTGTATCATGTCGACTCACTGCGCGCAAGTGCACGACGAGTGATGATGCTGGTTAGCATCCGGTCTCGGGGGTGACGGACCTTGTATGAGACTGCCCTGTGGGAAACAAAAACCGGCGCCTAAGGCCGGTGGAACTCAATTGTTCCGGTGGGGCCGTGTGACCATCGTCGCAAACATTAAACACAACTGTCTCATCCCAAGAATTTGTGTCACCAGTATGCCTGTCCATAGCAATTTCCCGATCTATGGACTTACAAGATTTGATTTGGTGACCTAAAAATATAAGTCTATACAATGAGTTTACCTAAACAATTATAAAGATGCTAGATAATACTACAGTAAGGGCATACGAAAATACGAGTCATAGAGAATGGTAGATGAACTTTTAAACTTGGGGCTCCCGGAGGTACCACACAGACTCGTAGGTCCACAGAGGTATCCCCGCAAGGGATGATCCAGTACACGAGACTTAGCTAATTAACTTAATATAAGTTATTATACCTCTATGCTGAAAGGAAGACGCTTATCTCGGACGAAAAGCTATGTGCCTCACGCGGGCACTACTCCTAGTGCTAGTTTGGGTGAGGAGTATTATCCTGATGTGGACCGTCGTCGCTGAATCCTTGTGAGAGGTACATCTCTGGACGGTGTAGCAACTGCTTAAAGCGGGAAAAGAATAGTAGGCAAAAAATGGGCCCACTCTAATATTGTGACCAAAAATGCTTTAGAAAGAAAAGACCATACCTAGTGAGATTATGACTATAGGGGTGCATACTGTTTTACATGAAGACGGGACAGCCGATTCCTGATGGATTCCCTCGTCACCGTCTTATGTGATTCTTGGTATGCTGAATTAGTAGTTGCCGCTTTATTTATGCGGGCCTTCTGCTTTGCTTAATTACCTTTTAGTTGTTTTCCAAACAAGAACTATTTTTGGCTGCAACTTGCTGGTATCTACCTAGCTATTAGACACGGCTGTCACTGAGAACAGATGCCCTAAGACATCAATACTGAAGACAGCGCTCATACATATTACGTAGCAAGATCTCCGAACTGGATAAGAATCCGGACATCCCGCCCCGTAACCACATAACACGTTACAAGACATGGGTAACTTCTCACGAAAGCATTATTAGACCATTGTTCTATTGTTATGGTGGGGGTAAGAGAGACGAATACCCACCGTAAATGTCCTTCCCGCAAGGGCATGGCAGATCTAAATATCATGCCCAGACATTCTTATGGAATTCGGTACGGGTACGTGTCTCGCCCGTCACCGGGTCCTATGGAACTAACCGTTTAACCTGTCGTTAGGTTTATATACAAGTTGCCCTGTTTTGCACTGTGGTGCGGGAGGTTTGTTCAGTAATAAAAAATAAAAATTAATATATGTTTTCGCAGTGCTTTCCTACATTGGCTAAAGTGCTAACTACTAAGTATCCAAAGATACAAGGAAAATGTATGTGACACGGCACCCTGGCCATCACCGCTCAGAAACCCCAATAGTTTCCCAGAGTCGGATCAGCCCATGGTGCTGATAGGGACATCCAAACAATTAAGAAGCCACAAGGCTGAGTGGAACATGAAGAGAGACAAAATCTTGGAGTTATGAGTCTTACCGGAGTGCGGGGCTAGATTATTGCACTGCCGGAAGAGAAGAGTGTATTACAGAGTACGAAATGAAGAAAGTGTCTCTAATCATTTTGAACCTATCCTATTGAGCTGAATAGAAAAGGTTTAGTTGGTAGCATGCCGGGCTAACGCTGCATATATAAGTGTTGCTGCATAGTGTTTCCTATGTGCACTGCAGTCCTATATTTTCTATGAATAAGCAAAATATATGAACGGATGGCCACTGGCCATATATATATATATACATAATCTAACCAGAACAATCAATACGGTATCAAATGATCAAGGTATACATATTAGTACAGGTTAACGAACCTACTATAGTGCGGTTAGCAATACATGGAGGAAAATGAGAATAACTATAAACAGATACAGAAATTATAACTAGCAGTCCTAAGACTGTTACGGTTCCTTTTAGTCATCGGGACCGTTCTTATGGATACAATATAATTAACGAAATACATATAGAGAAATAATTAAACTGCGAAGTATAGTTACTTGAATACTCGGTAGTCATTCTTAAGTTAGGCTACCGTGTTACTGAAATTGATACGTCATTCCGTAGTTTGACATGCGTTGATGCATTCTCAGGAAGCTGGAAAGTTCCCGCAGGTTGGTTCCCGCAAGCTGTTTTCCGCAAACAAGACTTCTGCAAGAACACTTATGGCGGGAGTACATCGCTCAGTGCTGTAAGCCTAATAGGATGTCTAACGAGCAGTCAGCAAAAGATACGATAGTACTACTGTGGTGAAGAAAGTTCCCGTACACCGATGGTACGGATGGAAGGTGTAAACAATCCGGTCACAAGCGGGGGTTGTTAGAGGCAAACGAAGATACAAAACAAAGCTTCATGGTGCTGGGTACATCAGCCAGCTCTGAAGACGCACCGGGCAGTGTGTACTTGTTGCAGTCGAAAGTTAGAAGAACCTTCATGATATTAGTTTAGTGCGGTGACGGTTGAAATACCACTTTTAGGCGTGGCCGGTGGATCCGGCGAGTCATCCACCAAAGAACATCCTGCCTCTACATCTGTAGACTCACATATTCAGGCCGTAAAGGCCTCACCGCAAATTTGTGTTTGGAAGTAGATATTGATATTCGTGGACAATTATCAGAAGTTCCAAATTACTCCCATAGGTAGGGAGTTACAAAATTGTTTTAGTGCGGTGGGTTGGACAACTTCCAGCTACGGGATAAAAACCCGACACATAGCGCAGTAAAACGCGTATTGTCTGTCATGCTAATAGTAGCTGGTACAGATCCAACCTGTTGGGCCCCTGGCCGAGGATGCTCTCGATCACTGGATCGCATCTCCTTTTACACTCCTCGTGACGTCAGAGGCGCAGGCTCCAACCAATCATCGTTTGAGCAACAGCCAATCAGCGCGTAGCTAATAATAGCGCAGCCGAATGTTCTAGAACATTCTAGAAGTTTTGCGTCCACGTGGTTATGACGTCACGGAAATATTTTGAAGATAATCAAGAAAGATTTTCCGTGGATAACTCAGCCATTTCTCAACTGATTTTGAAATGGTTTACAGATTTAAAAAGCCCGTTAAATTCTGGACTTGATCAATGCCAGATTTAACGGGAACAGGCAATCAATAAGGATTGTAGGGTACCATCTCGGTACACCAAAAGCGCATCCTATCTTGGTCGTAACTACGTGCTCTATCAAAAACAGAATCCTTGCGCGCGCATGCGCATCATACATTTTAACGAACGTAGTCATTTTCGCAACACTATCTCTCCCATAGGCCTATGTATGCTTATGGCTCTACCCAGGGGGTGTGTTCAGGAAACGAATCCAGGATGGCTGGCGCATACCCAGCTTAGCTAGTACGGCCGGTATCCGACCGGTCGATCCGAACTACACGCCCATGATAATTATGTAAACAATATTATCGGCGATATTAGCAAGAACACAAAACCATTCCGAAAGTATATAAATGGGCAAAAATCAGACACCAAAGGTATACCTCCACTAAAATCATCTGATGGAAATATGGTGGAATCTGACCAAGGTAGAACAGAAGTATTAAATGACCAGTTTGCTGGCGTCTTTACAAAACCAATAGGCGATGCAGTGCCATACATAAAATCTGATTCTGTAGAATGGAAAATATACTCAGTCCAGCTGGTGTGAAAAAGTTACTTTTGAATCTTAATACATCAAAAGCTAAAAGTACGGATGGAATCATTCCAATAATATTAGAAGGATTAGGAAATGAGTTGTCAGAGGTCTTATGTCATATATGTTATAGTCAAACACTCGATAGACAATGGAGAAATTCCGAATGACTGGAAAATAGCAAATATTTGCCTTCTATTTAAGAAGGATAATCGTTCATTAGCAGTGAATTATAAACCTGTTTCATTAACATGTACATGGTGTAAGATTTTAGAACATATCGTACTATGTAACCTAAATACCGACTTTAATTCAAACAACATTATGACACAAAGTCAACATGGATTCAGAAAGAATCATAGTTGTGAAACTCGGTTGGCACATGTTATCAATGACTGGGCCAAATCCTTGGATAAGAGAATACAAGTAAACGTATTCATCTTAGACTTCGAGAAAGCATTTGATACTGTTCCCCATGATATCTTAAAAGTCAAACTAAATGGGTATGTGGTGTAAGGCAGGTGCTGCAATGGAAAAATTCATTCCTAGGAGGACATAGGCAATGTGTGGGCGTGACATATCATCAACTATCAAGATGTGTGCAGATGACTGAGGTTGTTATAGAGAAATACAATCGATAGATGACTGCAAATAGATCCAGCATGATATCAATACATTGAATAGTTGGGCTCTTACATGCAGAATGAGGTTCCAGCCTGCAAATACTTCGGAAAGAAAAGGTTCAGAATTTTGACTACTGTTTGCAGGGAACAAAACTGGCTAAAGTTAACTCTATCAAATACCTTGGAGTCACAGTTAACAAGGACTTAACATGGAACAGACATATTAATGAAACCAGTAACAAAGTTAACAAAATATTAGGCTTGTTAAAGAGAAACCTATAAACGTGTTCATCTGACTGCAAAAATATGGCATACAAGGGATTGATAAGACCAAAACTCGAGTATGCATGCACAATTTCGAGACACCCATGCAACCACACTCCAAGACCAGCTAGCTAGAGAAGGTACAAATGAGATCCGCTAGGTTTATGTCCTCTGACCACTCTTATGATCCTGGTAGCATGAGCAAAATATTATCAAACTGTAATCTACCACCATTGAAAGAAAGAAGGTGACAAAAAAGGATCATACTATTATATAAAGGCATACATCCAGATGCAATTATACAAATACCGATCTTTGCAATACACTAAGGCAAAATCGACATCAGAATGATGTACACTTTCAACACAGACAAACGAACACATATCATCATCATCATCATCATCATCATCATCATCATCATCATCATCATCATCATCATCATCATCATCTTCTTCGTCTTCTTCTTCTTCTTCTTGTTCTTCTTCTTCTTCCAATTATGGTGAATCACCACTTCCAGAGTATTATTACACCAGGGTGCGTATGTGCGGTACTGGTCATCTTGTGCAGGTGAAAAATATGTACAGGATATGTACAATGATTAAGTGGTGATTAGTGGAAGTGGACACCATCAAGTGCAGTCTTGAAGGAGTCTAGCGATGGCTGACTAACCACTTCAGCTGGCAACAACTTCCACAGCCTGGCACTGTCTGTGATGTAGGAGTGCTGATGTACCAGTGTGTGGCTGTGTGGGACTAGAAGCCTATGGTTGTAACCCCTTGTCTTGCTCTGCAGTCGATCATTTGTAGATGTTGAGAGGGATGTCCACAAGATCATTCATGATACGGTATGTCATTGTTGATCATGTTTTGTAATGTCTAGCCTGTAGGCTGTCCCATCCTAACTCATGGAACATTTTTGAGATGCTACTGTGTCTTTGGTAGTCACCATGCGTGAAGCAGACTGTGTGGCGCTTGACCTGTTTAAGTTTTTAATGTTTTTCTGAGTGTGGGGAGACCAGGCACTGGATGCATATTCTAGGATGGGTCGAATCATGGTGGTGATGCACTATATGACTTATCAATGTCAGATGTTTATAAGTACAGTTTTTTCCTCGCACAATTATAGATTGGAACAACATAAAACAAGACGTACTAGATGTTTCGCATAGCAAGCAATCCTAGCGAGAAATTTTCAGAAATTATCTGAAAACACTAAACTTTAAATCATGTTAGGATTGGTGCAAGCATGTCCACGGATGTAGCACCTTGATGATTTCATAGGATTTCATAGGATAGCACTGTGGACTCAGGCTTATTCAGCCTCTATGTCCGCCTCTTCATTTGTGGATGAAACATAACACTCTCGTACGTGACTTCCAGGCATTTTATAGTCAGCGATAAAGTCAAATTTCATCTCCCGATTCTTTCAAAATTTACCCAGCCCTACCTCGAACTTAAGCACTGATGTAGTATTTACTAGAGTGCTCGGTAGGCTGTTCCAGACATCCACTATTCCATTTGTGAATGAGTATTTCCGTAGATCCAACCAACACCTCTTTTTCTCTAGCCTTAAGTTGTGTCCACTTGTTGTCTTGCTCTTAGATATTTCCAGCATATTTTCGGTAATTTTTGGATTGTATATTCCATTTAGTATTTTAAATACCTCTATCATATCTCCTCTTAGTCGTCTATAATTGAGTAATGGAAGTCCTAGCTTTCTTAATATATCAGGGTACTTTAGATCCTTCAGTGTGTGAATCAATTTTGGTGCTCTTCTCTGTGCATTTTCCATCATCACTATATCCTTTTTGATGTGCGGCCCCCACACACACATACAGCATATTCCAGGTGATGTCTAACCAGAGCTTTGAAAAGGCTGATGAACATATAGAAGCTGAAGGATCTCCTTATCAGTCCCATTATTAAGTTTGCCTTATTTACCTGTGACTATATGTGTTGCTTAAATGACAAGTTATTGTCCACTGTGACGCCTATATATTTTTCTTGTGGCACATTTTCCAGGGTCACCAAGTCACCATCCTGATTTTGTAGACAATACTCATATGTGTTTTCCTCTTTCTTTGTTCCACTCTGTATATTCATAAATTTGCATTTATTTTGGTGACACCACAGTAACCATATGTCAGTTCATCTTTTTAGGGAATACAAATCTTTTTGTAGCTTTTCCTTCTCTTCAAATGTCTTTGTCTCTTTGTACATCTTTGTGTCATCTGCAAAGAGAAACATTGTTGCATTGACACAGTCGGGCAAGTCATTTATGTAAATGACAAATAGTATCGGTCATATGACACTGCCTTGTGGGATCCCTCTTGTCACACTTCTGTCACGCGAGCTTATTCCATTAACAACAACCTTTTGTGTTCTGTCAGTTAAAAATTTGTTAATCCATTTTACTGCCCGACTGCTTATCCCATAGCTGTATAGTTTGCCGAGTAGGTGTTGATGGGGATCGGTATCAAGGGCTTTCATAAAATCCATGTGCACAGTGTCTACTGTACCCCCGTTGTCCAGGGATGATGATGATTATGATCTGGGCTGAGAATCATCACAATTTACTGATAGTTGTTGACAAGTTGCCAAAATGAAAGGAAACATTAAATGAAACATCAGCTTAACAGCTGTTACTGCCAGCTTGTATCGACGTGTCAAAATCTGAAAATCCCAGAACAGGCGCCCTGGCGATATAATGAACTCAAGTCATCGGCGTTCGCGGCAACCAGCCCCTAGTGAGGGTATGCGCATGAATGATCTAGCCAAGAAATACTATATCAATGGATATGATCGAAACCATGGATATGAATCCGAATGAAACCTAAAGTTCTTTCGCGCAAAAATTTTAAACATCTGAAGTAAAGAACACGGAAACAAATAACATTTTCCCTGACAGTACACTACTGAAATCGATACGTTCAGGAAAGATATAGCTACTTGCTTTACATGTCTAGTATCAGTGTTTTTTAATTTTTGGTAGCCCGCAGATAGATGAGCAACACTTAAGAGCCAGTTTTCGATCGCGATTTCATTTTATGGAATCATCATCATCATCAATTCATAAGGCGAAACATAAAATTGGTCGGCCCTAAGCATTAATGATGATACATAAATATGGCATGATAGGTATTATAATCAACCATGGCGAGCACATCCACACACACACACACACACACACCCCACCCCCACCCCAAACATGTTTTACAACAAACAGTTACAGTACATGTTAATTTCTTCATATGTATTTTTTATCATTTATGTATTGTAAGTTATGTAAATGCTTTTTATTGTTGTCCCTTTGTGTGTCTCTTGTTTGTAATGTAGTGTGATAGATATTTGTAAGGGGTCCATCATTTTATAGGCATTGCCTTGGATGGACTGCCTGTAGTATCTGTTTAAATGTACATAAACCATGAAATAAATAATATTGAACTTGAACTTAAAATCAATCATCATAGTGACAGACTTAAGCATGGAGCAGCTTGTGACTCCCAAGTTTGAGTTATTGAGTTTGTTAAGTTTAATTAGTCGTAGTAATAAGTTATCTTGTTGAAATGTTTGTCTAGTCTGGTTTTGAAAATATCTATGTTTTGGGCTAGCACTATGTTTTGGGCTAGCACAATGTTTTCAGGTAGCGAGTTCCAATGTGAGATTACTCGTGAGAAGAAATGTTGCTATTACACCACAAAAACATCCATTACCGTTCAATCACTACTTGCTAAATCAATTATCTGCATTTGGCTATCAGAATAAGATTTTTATGCTTGCCTACAGACCTCCCCATGCCTATTCCTCTTAATATGGACCCTCAACCAGGCTACTGGTTAAGTCCATCTCCAGCATACTGACAGCTATAGACTAGCACCAGTCTATACTCATCCCATAGTGACGCCTGTCACTAAGTGCGCATGCGCACTGGAGCCCAAATAGGAAACAGATTCACCTTTCAATTATTCTGCTTGCAGAACAACTGCTTAAATATTCTACAAGAGTTTTTTGTGCTTTGCGCTGTGTTGGTTACACTATTGTCTCTTATATTACTAAGGAATATGCCTAATATGAAGTCAATCCTCCCTAAGTTACGTTTAGGAAGTATATTCGTGGTTATATTGTATTTTATAACTATGTTCATATTGTATTATGCGTATAATATTAATTCTCTAGCAATCAAATTCCAAGAACCCGTATCAATTTATTTCTAGTGCATTATAAGGATTATCATTTATCCCTATGCAAGTTGTTTTCTTGTCGGTAGGGATTTTGTTTTCTAATTTGAACTTTCCCGCCTTTTTAGAAGTGCGTTTTATGCTTATAGTCTCCTTTTTACGATTTCCTAAGTGGTATGCTTCATTGTTACGCTTTTTTCGTTTTTAGGAGTCCGGTAAATCATCAGATAAGACGAAATGCACGTCTACTAAATGTGATCGCCTTCACTCAGTTGATTTTGCCGAACATGTCTGTGTGAAATGTATTTCTTGCACCCTCACAACGATGTGTGGGATTTGTAAAGGGTGGCCGGTCTCGGTTTCAAAGGCATTTTTTAAAGATTTACCGTCCAAACAACCGCTGCCCTCTGCCGTCCTTCCCCTACCTCCGTTGCAAGTCTTTTGCGAAAACTAATGTATCTATTCCGGTAGCAACGGAGGGGGGGAGCCTCTTCGGCGAATTCAGATGCCGTATTAGCGTTATTTGCAAGATTTGAGTCCTTCGCATCTGTATTGACCAAATCACTGGATGAAAGGATATCTTCTGCTATTAAGGAAGCAAAGAAACAGGATGTTTCTTCCGGTTCTGACGATAACCCGAGGGCTAGCGGGCATTCCCGTAAATGGGGGAAACCGATCCCTCTAACCTCCATGCAGGTTATTAAATCTCCTAAGCAGAAGTCTAAAGCGACTAAGCTCTCGAAGGTGGACTCGTGTAGTGCACCGGGTCAAACTCACAGACTTGAGGGTGACGGGCATAGCCGTCAAGCAGTGGTGGCGGAGGCTGAAGCTGACGTCCATAAGACTGGTGCTTATGATAATGCCAATTTTTCAGTCATACCGGTAGTCAAGGTTCTTCGTAGATCACTCATAGCTAAGAGTTCGATTTCTAGTCTTGCTAGTTCTTCCGGTTCTCTTGTGGTGGACTCGGATCCTTTGGACTCGGGTTTACTTCCGTTTTCCGATGCTTCTTCTGTTCCGCCCGTTTCTGTTTTAACTTCCAGTTTAGCAAGACATCTGGGTCTTCAGGATCCGGTTCTTTCTTCTCTTGCGTCCGTTTCCGGTAGGACCTCTGGTTTGGTAGGAAATCCAGGTCTTCAAGATCCGGTTATTACTTCGTTCCATCTGGGTGTACTTCCGGGTCGTGCAGATCCGGATAGTCTTCCGCTTCCGGTTGGGAGGTAACTTCCGGGATAGCGAGAGATCATAATCGCTTAGTGTCGTCTAAGTTTTTACCCGAGCATCATCTTACGCTGTCTTTTTCAGTTTCATCGTTAGATTCTGAGAAATTTTCCGAGGAGAAGCGTAAGGTTTGTGATGATAGGAGTTTTGTAGATTCCGTTTCGGAAATATCTCAACGGGTGCTTTCTCAGGATTCTGTAGAGCTCTTCCAATTATGATTCTTTTCTTCCTTCTCAGGTAGTTGATGTTGATTTATCTTCTCAGTCTTCTTCTCCTTCCTTTCGTGATGCCATTTTGAATTCATCTTCTTCTGGGTCTTCTTCTTTCTCCTCCTCTTCTCACCCTCCAGGTTTTATTCCTATTTCTTCTCTTTCTGCTAAGGATTTCTCATCCAGTCATGTGTCTAACGCATCTGCTCGCTTTCAATCTTCTCTTCCTCCTCCTCCGGTTTCTCCCGTCTTCCTTCTCTTTCCTCTCGTTGGATCATTCTTCTTCGTCTGAATTCTCTGGCGGACCAACTGTTACGTCCCAGCAAGTTCGCCCACACAGAGTGGCAGTTAAAGAGGTCGGTTGTCAGAGTGATTTTCAGTCTTATGGATCGTCCTCTAGTAGATCTGTTCACGACCTCTCTGAATGCTCATATCTCCTCTTAGATGTCTCCTTTTCTGGACAGTCAAGCCCTGGCAGTGGATGCTCTGTCTCAGTCCTGGACAGGAATGTTTGCCTATGCCTTCCCTCCAACAACTTTGATTCCATTAGTCTTGAAGAAGGTTAAGGACCAAGATTGCGAGATTCTTCTGATAGCTCCCTTTTGGCCCAAGAGGATTTGGTTTGTAGACCTTCTAGATCTTCTGGTAGACTTCCCTCGTCTTCTTCCAGTATCCCAGGATCTTCTATCTTAAGTAAGAGGTCTTTGTGTTCATCCAAACCCAGAAATTTTCAATCTGTGCGTTTGGAGAATCTGGAGTCTGAGGTCCTCGAGAATAAGGTTTCTTCAAGATCTCAGGAAATTATTGATTCTGCCAGAACGGAGTCGACCCGTCGAGTTTACAAGGGTCGACTTAAAATTTTTGGTGAATGGTGTTCAGACCAAGGTTTCGTGCCCGATTCTGTTTCTATACTAGATTTCTGTGTTATATTTTTTTATCTTATCTGTTTGATTCTTTACATTTGTCAGCTAATACGATCAGAGGGTATAGATTTTCTCTGGCTTTTTCCTTTCCTTGTCTTCTGAATGCCGATGTCAAGGATACTAAGGCTTAATAGTTTTATTAGAGGTCCAGGTAATATTCGTCCTCCGATTGCTAAGCCTTTACCTTCCTGGAATATGGCTTTGGTTCTTCAAGTTTTGGCAGGTCGCCATTTTGAACCTATTTCTTCTATCAGTATTAAGCTTTTAACTCTCAAAGCTGTTTTTCTTGTTGCTGCTGCCTCTGCTAGAAGGCGTTCAGAGATTCATGCTCTTTCTGCTGAAAAGGATAGATTTATAGTTTCAGGAGACGGTTTGGTTTTATATCCCAGAAGGGACTTTTTTTATCTAAAACTCAGTCTAACCGCTTTCCTGCTAGTCCGATTATTTTTAAATCTTGATCGCCTTTTTCGTCTTCTGGCATCCTTAGCACCTGGCCAAACATGGACCATCTTTGCTGGGCGACTTTTACAGACAGCGGCGACGTATTACACATCTTGTATAGTGCATCGTTGGAAATTATGCGCCCTGGCCATCGATGTCCAGTGATGGTGCGTAGATGTTTGCGGTGGCAGGCATCAAGTTTGTCTAGAGCTACCTTTGGAGCTGCCAAGCTATTACAGTTATACATCATCAAGGATACGCAGGTTTCATTGTATAAACATAGTCTTTTTACCAAGGGCATCTTTGATCTACGAATCCATAGCTTCCAGAAGGACTGGAAAGATATGTTCCCCATGACGCAGCGTGCAGCAATGTCAGCAGTACTGCAAAGCAGTGAGCCCAGGATTTTACTTTTCCTCCATGGTTCGCCACCACGGAGTGGATCGTCATTTTCTTTGGTTTCATGCTTTGTAGATAGGTATATGTGGGTGAACTCTGTTTTCGATTCATTCATAAAGAGATTCTCAATTTTTAGTTTGGTTGCAGCTATTGGGAGAAGTTCGTCAAGGAGTTTCTTTTCCTCGTCTATGAAGTCCACATCGTCGGCATATTCCATCTCAAGCGGCATGCCCAGTATTGACACTGGGGTGGAACTTTCCCGCACAGATTTCAATGCGGCGGCAAGGTAGCAGGTGAAAAGCATCGGAGATAGACCATCTCCCTGTGGGAGCCGATTGATGTCTCAAACTCTGCAGACTTCACTGACTTGACTCGTACTCTCAGCTTGGTGTCTGCAAGTAGTAGTCTCACTAGTCGTAGCTCATCTTCATTGCAACTGGCCTGGCATAGTACATCCAGGATCTTTGAGCATTTAATTGTGTCGAAGGCTCGTGATATGTCAATGCCCATTTTGTGGAAGTCCCAGTGTTTGGACATGACTACCGACACAAGCATGCAATGAGACCATACAATGTCTGCGCAGCTGCGTCCACGTTTTAAGCCACTGACATCATCCGGTGAAGTAATTAATCTTGTCTCGGATGCGGCATATGGTAACATTGGATAGCATTTTCCGTATGTTGTTGAGGAGCACTACGGGCCGTAGATTGCCTGGGGGCCCAGGTGGCTTCTTGGGCTTGGGTAGCGCGATAAGGATGCCTTGGCCTACAGCGTCGATGGGAAGGTGGTGCATAAAAGCTGAATTGATTATGTGCGTGATCAGTTTTGGGATAATGTCACTTGCATATTTGAATAGTTCATTGCTCATGCCATCAGGTCCAGATGCACATCCATTTTTCAGGGATTTAAGTGCCTTCTCAACCTCTGCTGTATTAATTGGTGTTAGTAATGGCCTGGGGTCTCCTGAGAATGGGTGCAAGAGCTCATCATCGTGGTCAGTGAACTGTTCCTTGAACCATTCTCGAATTGCCTCGACTTTGCCCTGGTCAGTCCCGATAAAGTGTCCTTCAGAGTTGTGTACAGTTAGTGGTGGTGTGTAGTCAGCAACTTTCAGGGCTCGGGCTGCCCGAAACATTTCGTGGCAGTCATCCGTGGCAGTGTTTTAATCTGCTAGGGCGTCTGCTTGTTGGATAGCAAGATCTTTTAAGCGTTCGCTAATGTGGCGCAGAATGTTATTGCGTTCCTGGCGTAGTTTGGTGCGATCTTCACTTTGGCCACTTTGATAGATGTGCAGACGTAACGCTTTCTGTTCTGCTGACAGTTTTACTATGAGAGGGTCGTCGGTATCCCTAGTCCTGTTGTTTTTTAGAACACCCTATTGTGCTAGTAGCTGATGATTCCATAGATATCAGAATTTTGGTTAGGGCTTCGTTTGGATCGGAGCTGACATCGATGTTAGGTATCTGCTCCATGGATTGCCTTTTTGTATGACATTTGAGTGTCAGCATCGCTGATGAGCTTGGGTACGTTGTAGGTGACTCTACCCTCTTGCCTGGTATGGCGTTTATACATTAGGTAGAGCTGGTTCATATGGAGGCATGTAATGACTGGCTTATGGTCAGAATTGAGATCTGTGCCTCCATAGGAACAAGCATCCCGAATTAGGGGTTTTGCTGCTGTCGTGCATAGTATGAAATCTATTTGGTTGAAGACAGCTTTTGTAGCCTTTAAGCTTAGAACCTTTTGGGGCTTTGCGATCAGCAATGTGTCCAGTCCATGTTGTCCGGTGGCGGCATGGATGTTTGAAAGCCATATTTGTGGCAAATAGGCCATTGGAACTAAGGAATACCACCAGTGCATCTCCATTGCTGTTGCGTGTGCCCTCTCCATACGATTCCATGTATGAGCCAAGTCCTGAACTTTTGTCAGCAATGCCGAGTTTACCAAGCTTGGAGTTGAAATTGCCACACACGAACAGTTGCCATCTAGCTGGGATAGTAATGGTGGAGCTCAGTTCTGCATAAAAGGAATCTAATATTGCTGGATTCTCTTTGGCCCTTTCGGTAGTTGGCCATATGCATTGACTATGCGACACTTAGTGATGGTGCACTTTCACGTTGGTATAGCCAGGTCAATAAATGCAACGCGATCACTGATGTATCCAAAACTAATGACATCGTCCAATACTCTTGGTCCTATTACGAAGCCTAATCCACGGTAAGTGGCCTGTTTTTGCTCCATGAGTACTAGCTAATGGCCTGTCTGAAGTTGCTGCTCTGAGTGTTTAGTTACTTTAGTCTCTTGAATGCATGTGATATCTAGTTTGGTTGTTTTTAAGAACACCTATAGTGCTGGTAGTGGATGATTCCATAGATTTCAGCATTTTGGTTATGGCTTCGTTTGGATCGGAGCTGACATCGATGTTAGCTATCTGCTCCCCGAGGGCTTTTTTGTATGACATTTGAGTGTCAGTGTCGCTGGCGAGCTTGTGTAGGTTGTCTGGTATGGGGTTTATATATTAGGTAGAGATCGTTCATCTGAAGGCGTGTAATGACTAGCTTATGGTCAGAATTAAGGTCTGTGCCTCCATACGAACGAGTGTTCCGGAGTAAGGGTTTTGGTTCTGTCTTGCATAGTATGAAGTCTATTTGGTTGAAGACAGCTGTTGTAGCCTTAGAACCTTTTGGGGCTTTGCGATCAGCAATGTGTCCAGTCCATGTTGTCCGGTGATGGCATGGGTGTTTGAAAGCCGTATTTGTGACAAATAGGCCATTGGAACTAAGGAATGCCACCAGTGCATCCCATGCATAAGCCAAGTCCTGAACTTTTGTCCGCAATTCCGAGTTTACCCAGCTTGGAGTTGAAATCTCTGCACACGAACAGTTGCCATCTATCTGGGATTGTAATGGCGGAGCTCAGTTCTGCATAGAAGGAATCTAATATTGCTGGATTCTCTTTGGCTTTTTCGGTAGTTGGGCCGTATGTGTTGACAATTCGACACTTAGTGGTGGTGTGTTTTCGCGTATGTATAGCCAGGTCGATGATTGCAACGTGATCACTGACGTATCCAAAACTAATGACATGATCCCAAGACCCTTGATCCGATTACGAAGCCTAAGCTCTGGTATGTGGCCTGTTTTTGCTCCATGAGCACTAGCTTATGGCCGGTCTGTAGTTGCTGCTCTGAGTGTTTAGCTACTTTAGTCTCTTGAATGCATGCGATATCGATGTTATAGTGTTCACAGTCTGCACCTAAGGTTGCACTCAGACCACGTACATTCCACGTAGCTATGGTAAGCTCCTGGGAAGATTGCGTCGTCCGAGGATGTTGAGCACAGTTCTTGTTTGAAGAAGGGTAGACATAATCAGAGTTGCCTCTGTATGCGGATGTCAGCCCACAATCCTTGATGACTTAGTTTCCCAACAAAGTTGGTACTTCCGGAGGAGACCGGTGTGAAGGTGTCATCTTTCTCCTCTGAACCCTTTCTGTTGTTCTTGATTGCCTTAATAAATGAGTCTACCAAACTCAGTTGCAATATTCTAGAATCTGAGTTGCAATGTTCTAGAATCATCCTCATCATTTTAAAGGATACTCCGAGTCTGTTCTGACTCAACCCACCCCTGTGACAGATATTTTGACAGACTGACGTGCCGGGGAGAGTTGGAGCAATTAGTATCTTCAAAAGTTGGAGAACTCCGCCACCGCCAGACCTGGGAGTCAAATGCTTTCAAAAGTATTTAAATGCAAATGCAAATACTTCACGTTGGTTAAAATGCAAATGCAAGTGCAAATACTTTCAACTTTTTTCAAATGCAAGTACAAATGCAAATACTTTTCTAAAAGTATTTCAAATACTTCAAGTACTTTCAAATGCTTTTCATTACTATAATAGCCATATCAGATATAACTCTCATGATTTCTGAGAGGAAATGGGTTAAACCGTTGTACACTGTATTATAACATGTACCAGGCTGCAGCATCTTTCAGTTAAATTGATTTCCAACTGTTCAAAAGTTACATATACCCATATAGAGTCAAGCTAGTATTAACAGACCATCCAAAGGAGAATAGAGCTTCTCCTTCGATCAATACTCACCATTCTATTACTTCTGATATACAGCTGGCCCTGACAGCTGGCTCTAGGACTATAGACTTAGAAAGCTTTACCGACTCCTCGGAACCGGGTACTCGACTCCCAACTGCCGAGTACCCGTCTACCATGAAGCTCATTCTTGTTTGCATAGCGACAAGAGAATACATGCTTTTTGCAGTTGGAAAGTCTTAAGATTGTTTACGCCTAAGTCTTTTTACTGTGATTAATTGTGATAGCTTGTGCGTTCTCAAAAGGATATTTTGGATTAATATGGACGCTTCCGATGATAACCAGGTCGTATATTTCCATGTTATTCCATAGTTAAAAGACTTAGGTCTCTAAAATTTTGTCTGTGTCGCATGTTCCAATTTCTAACCCCAAAGAATCTGGGTGTTAACAATGAAATGTGTCAGATGATCGCCTTCCTTTAAATCCCCAACAGGCGATCGGCAGATATGAAATTAGGTGTTGGCTTATCAGTGTTTTAACACGATTATCGGCTGACGTCGTTCTCCGTAAGATCCGAGCGGGTGTCGTCACACTCGTGTTTCTCGGATGTTTATGTGAAAAAAATGTTTCATTAATTCGCGCATCTGATTCTGGGTGCTGTGTACTTTAATTGGTACCAGAAAAACTTTGGAATTTTCAAGTTTTGCGTGTTATCACGATCTGTTTGCAATGATCAGTGGTTTCAAAATTCTTGATTTAGATGTGTGGTCTGCGGTTTTACCGTGTGCTACAGCAGTTTGTTTACATTTTGTTGTTTCTTCACATATCGTTTTGGCCTTCGTTAGGAGTATAATTTATATTTATTAGTAAATATACCCCGAATGCTATGCGATATGATTCCTGGTTCCGTTATACATCCTTGAGGATCAGTGTATGGGTGTATTATTGCCCGCTTCGTTCTTGTCGTCATAATCAATGCGATCTTTGCTGTAACGTTGCGGGGTGGGGTGCGGGAGGGTGACAGTTAATTTATGGTCTATATTTGAAAATTAATTGTCTGCCTTCCATTTTTGTTTCGTTCCGCTGGCTTATTGTAGGTTTGGTTTTTATAGGCCAAGCCAGCCCCGCCATCATGTGTCGAGTGCAACATATCGTACGGGTTCTATGCAAGGACCATGTCTGTTTCCACTGTACTAAGTGTAGTCTTGACAGTAGATGTAACGTTTGCGCTGTGTGGTCGGTCGATATGATGCTTAAGTTCCTTGCCAGAAGGACTTGGCAGGGTCTGACGCGGGGTCAGGCGGTCCGAAAGTAAATCGTGGAGCGTCCGTTTCGGCCCGTGGGGGCGTTCCACGTCTGCAACCGGAGGTGGCGGAGATGGCACCGCCGGCGTGGTTTGGTCTGGCTAGGCAAGGTGTCTTGCATAGCGTTCTGCCCACGCTGGTGTCGTCTCTGCTGCCAAAAGTTGTAGGGCAGTCTCTCCCCATGTTTGATTCGGACCCTGTCCTTGGACAGTCCCGTCGGGCTCCGGCCTGATGAGTTCTGTCTCTCTGCGGCCACCTCCGGGTGGTCCAGTAGCGGTGGCCGGTCCGTCAGGCATGGGGGCCGTCCGCCAGGACGGCTCCACGGTTTTCCTTGTCTAGTGACGACTCTTCGGGGTCTGAAGATGAGGAGGAGAGGGTGCTGCGGCCTGTGATACCGCGGGTGGAGAGCATGGAGGTCGATTCCGTCCTGACGGAACCGTCGTCCATCGCGCCAGGCCAGCGGCTCCGCCCGTGGTTGAGGCCACGGTACCGGGCACCGGTCCCGTGATGGTTGGTTTGCCGCCAACCAACACGGTGACGGGTGTGGCCGGCCAGGCATGGTACTCACCTATCTCGCCTGGTCCGGCGGTCAGACATGGGGTGCCGTTGGCGCCCGTGTTTGGCGACGGTTCCTCAACCGCTACGGGTCCGCACGGTTTTCCGTGCAGGCCTACTCCATGGACTGGTGTGTTCCATGGGGTGGCGGCGGAACCGTACGGTACCGGAGTTCCTGGCATATCAGCAATGGCTCCTAGCCGGGAGGCCGTTGCCGGTA